>VYXH01004837.1:0-95843 GCA_013397275.1 Burhinus bistriatus
CCAACTCTGAAAATTCCGTGATAAGTCATAATGACAACATAAGATTTTTTTTAATGATTACATATCAAATATTTCTAAAGAAACATAATGAATTTTAATTGAGTGAAAGCTGAGTTACTGGAAACCTTCTGTTTGTTCTCAGTACGGGCACTGATGATGAAACATTGTCTATTACCATCACTGATCTTCATCTGTCATCTGCAGAGAATAATTATGCGATTTTCACTTAAAACTCTCTGCTAATTCAGTCCTTTGTTCTCTGTTCATAGTGCCAGCAGACAGGAGGCTCATCAACAACAAATTGGACTGAAATTGCAATTGTGTTGCCATATAAGCCACCATGCAGCCAAGGCCAAGAAACCCCAACTTGTTATACTTCATTAGGAGTCCACATCACGGAGGAAAAGCTAGATTTGAGTGATCTTCCAATATACTAGCTACCTTTACAAGGACCTTATATTCTTAGTTCCCACAGTCCTTTTAAATACAGGCTTATCAGTCAAAGAGAGTTTTGTCTTTTCCGTCATCTTTAAAAGCCTTTTCAAACACTTAGAAGATTTTTGTCCCTGGGCATGAACTTTCAGATAATGAAAATGAGGTTTCATTCCACTAAAACAAACAACAAAGGAAAAAGATAAATGAGGCTCCAGGAGTGGATTTACTATTGAGCAACAAGTTGTCTCAACTCCAGTACGATGAGCTGGCATAACCCATCCTGCCCTAACATGTAAAATAGGCTCACACAAGTGTTTGCTGATGCCTTGTCCTGTTCCTGTATAGACCAGGCCATCCTCCTCTCCTGGAGACAAGCTGCAAGGACATTTGGTAAAGATCTCAAATACAAGTCTTTCATCAAGACGTGTATAACAGCTGCACAGCCTTTCAGGTGAAAATATCCAGTGACTGCAGTGCTGCGCCACTGACTGCCACAGAGCAGATGGAATATGAGACATTTCCTCAAACTAAAACCCAGCTGCTCTGAGCAGGGGGAAGGTACCAGCAGCACAAACATGTACACCTCATTCTGCAGTAAAAACTGCCAGCACATTTGGGAAACTCATTAAAATGTGGAAATGTTCTCCTTAAACCAAGTTTCCTAAAACCTTTGCCACTTCCTGAGTGAATGAACAAACAGCTTGATCTAAAATTTGGCAGAATCATAAAGAAACTTAAAATTATAGTATACCTCACAGTCTAATGTCCAGGGGCTCAACAGGCACAGCTGTTTCATTAATACTACGTTCACTGCCAGCCCTCGCTGTATCTGCTGTTACTCAGGATGCTACTAACTTGTCTCTAAACCTTAACTCTATGGATAAATAAATAATTGCCTTATAATAGAACCTTGCGATACTCTTGACCAGAAAAGAGACTATCCTCTCAGGTGCAGAGCTAGCTCCCTGCTCCCAAGGAAGAAGGCGCATTTTGATTCCCAAGAGTCTCATTTGAGGAGAGGTCCTGCAATTGCTGCATACCGTAAAAGCAGTTCTATGGCAACCTGATTAGAGTAAGGAATATAACTGGGAAATAAGTGAAATCAAGTGGCATGAAATTTCCAAAAGGGCCTCCCCTTTGCCTCGGGGAGACAAGGCATTCTGTTGATCAGGACATGGCTTGGAAAAGCATTGCGAGACAGCTGTCTTGTCCTTAAGCTGGAAGGTTTGTGTGCTTTCAAACACCTGCTTAACTCCTTGCATACAGTTTATTTAGTTATTTTGTGCTGGAAAGGATCTGCTTGACTTTATGAGTATTATGCTGAATGAAATGGAGACATATGTGGGAAGGAGGAGAGGCTCATGTTGTCGTATCTTGCCAGGGGCTGCTTTAGTTTTGAAAGGCTCATAACACTGTACCATTTTTCATGTTAAATGGAGCTGCTTTATTTTAGACCCTCAGAAAAGCTTAAATCAGAAGACGACATTTCTCTAGGCTAATGTACTAACCTTCAAAGTATTAGCTTTCTGAAGTCAAGCACTAGTTACTTTCCTACGGCTGAGATGAGTATGCCTTTAGGTTCCTCCAGAGCTAGATGTCCAACAAATTCACTGCTGTCAGTCAAGCATGAGCCACACACAGCCCTTGGCTTGCAGAGGAAATAAAATCTCCTACAATTCCCAAGAAAACCCAAGAGGCCAGATACTGAGTCACACACTATTAACTGCAAGTGGGGCACCCTTTCCAGGCTTTCCATTGTATAAGCCAAGTGCTGCTTTCCTGGCCCCACCTTGTCCCACAATGAGTTTAGGTGTAGGAAGGAGACAATCGGCACTATTTTCTAAACATATAATTACTTTTCTCAATGCTTATTTTAAATGCAGTCAACTATTTATGCCACATATACACTGATGCTTTATCTGGTCCACAGAAAGATCTGAATGGAAAACACGATCTGCTAAGATTAGGCAGCATGATAGTAATAGAAGAATTTTGCTGTTCATATGTATTTTACTTTAATTTTTCAGGGAACAGTTCACCTTTCTCTTTGCTGCGCTGATGAGGCACCAGAGTATTATAAGAAATACCATGTTCCATGCCAGAAAAGCAATTTCTAATCAGCCCAAGTGTTCTAGCTTTTGAGTGGCTCAGACGCTTTGATCAGATATAAATTAATGCTTTGTATGAGATCCTGCTCTTAGTTAACTTTTACTGAATTTCCTCATTAATGCTTTCTAATTTCGCATGGGAGGGGAGGGGGGCAAAGATGAAAGGCAATTTTTTTTTAATCAGCTTGCTGTAAGTTTAAGAATAGTTTGCTTAATATTTGTTTGGCTTTATAAGAATATATTATGACTTTGTCTTATTAACACCTTCTTTTACTTATATCACAATTTATTAAACCGTTGCACGGTATATAGAGCAGGAGAACCACAATGCATTGGACATTTTATGCCCCATTCCACATTTGTTATTATTTCCTCATTGCAGTGGTGAGGGTAGGGATCATAGCTCTGTTCCGAGCAGTACTAGTAATCACCTGTAGTAGTCAATACTCACCCTCCAGCTTCACTTCACATATTCTATTAAGTTTAGTGGGACAATTTTGTACTTAAGGAAGCCTTCTAGCTATATAAGTTTTTAGGCATCTTCAGCATTCATATACTCTGCATTTCAATGTGCTTGCTCATTTTCCCAAGCCTTTTTCGCTGTTTGTGCTGTCCAGTTATAAAAGCCAGGGTTTACAGTTGAAATGATTTAGTTGAAATTATTTAGGAAAGGAGTAATTTCATGGCAGAGAAAGAAGGAAATGAATTCAACCTTACTCCAAAACTGCTATGGATCGTATTTATATAGTGGCATCTTTTGTGATTATGAAAAAACAAGAAAATACATGTGATTGGTTATAAATTTAGCAAAAAGCTTAAAAAAGTGGAAGTTTGATGAATATTTCTTTTTCCCATCTTCATGCTTAACCAGTTGTGAGTCTATCAGAGCATCTCAGTTCACAATTCTGCCATTCCCTTATTTCCATCAACCAATTCTCACTGAATACCAAGGAAAAAACTGTCTTGACTACAGTGATATAGTAACACTATTTTCAAAATTAGAACTTGAGGTCTACTTAAAGCCAGAAGATTCATGTAAACACAAAAAGCCTACAAGAACTCCCGAGGACATCTTCAGACAGCACACCTACTCCTTAGAGATCCCAGATTTGGCTTTTTCATTTACTCAATCCCTACTGGCAAAAGACAGAGCTCCAGTATTTCTGAATATTACGTTTGCTTTATAGTCAAGTGCCTTGTAACCGTCTGAATCTTTCAGTCATATAATGATAGTGGGACTGACGGGACACAAATGTTAGTTACTGACAATGGCAGACCACTCCAAGAAGTCTTGCCCCTCTCAGAACAGATATGACAGTCCCATTAACAAATTTCAGGCCCCTGAACAATCACAGCACGAACAAAATTACATCCATTATAATTTAAATAATTATTAAAATACACAAAAGTCATTTGTAATTGTTCAGAAAAAGTTTTTCCATCTGGAATTTTATGCTCTGATACCTGTTGGACATATATAATGGCCGAAGTGGTTATACAGATCTGATGCTAACGTAATGGGTTCTAGCACAACAGATACTTAGATAGAGAAGGCAACTGATATGTAAAGAAAAAATATAGTTGAAACATACGTAAGACTTGCAATTTAACAGTCATAGCTCACAAGCAGAAATTATCTCAGGCAGTTGCAAATAGGCTGGAGAATGAGACAGGAAGGAGGACTAGCAGAGACCCAACTCCCACCTTTCAACAGATGTTAGTAATTTTGATCCACTTTCATCACTGTGTCTAGCAGATTTCAGTTATTCACATGCTATAAAATCTGTAACGTGTTCTTCCTCACACTTCTTATTTCTTCACTTTGATCTCAGAGCCATGAAGTATCTCTTTTTTATTTTTTTCCTCCTTTCCTTCTAGCACTGGCATTCCTATATTTTCTTAACCTGGCATATTAACATGCAGGAAGAACCAGCTAGCTTTTTCCATCAGAGACAAAGGCTTAATTTCACTATGACACACAATATATGTTTCTGTACAGCTAAGCAGGGAGGCGACGCAGCAGGGATGCAACAATCCAGAAAAATTCACTGAGTTACAAGTAAATCAGTCACCAAAACACCGTTATTATTGTCACTGGATTTAATAAAGCAGCTTGCTATAATTGTCATTGTCATGCCTTTAGCACCAAGTAGTTTACCTTGTCTAAAGTAGACATAAATGTGTTTTCTGAGATTAAGAAATACCGAATGACAGAATCACAGACTGGCTGAGGTTGGCAGGGACCTCTGGAAGCTCATCTGGTCCAACCCACCTACTCGAGCAGGGCCACCTAGAGCCAGTTGCTTAAGACTGTGTCCAGAGAGCTTTGGAATATATCCAAGGAGAAAGACTCCAAAACTTCCGTGGGCAACTTGTGCCAGTTCTTAGTCACTCTCACAGTAAACAAGCGTTTCCTGATGTTCATCTTTAAAGGTCCCTTCCAACTGAAGCCATTCTATGATTTTATGATGTTCAGACAGAACCTGCTGTGTTTCAGTTTGTGCCCATTGTCTGTGGTCCTGTCACTGGGCACCACGAAGAAGAACCTGGCTCCATTCTCTTTGCACTCTGACATCAGGTATTTAGACAAATTGATAAGATCCTCCCCTCAGCCTTCTTTTCTCCAGGCTGAACAGCCCCATCTCTTTCAGCCTTTCCTCACAGAGAGATGCTCCAGTCCCTTCATCACCTTTGTAGCCTTTGCTGGCATCTTTCCAGTAGCCCCATGTCAATCTTTTACTGAGAAGCCCAGAACTGGTCACAGTGCTCCAGGTGTGGCCTAGGTCATGTAGGCTATCTAGATGGTCATCTAGATGCAAATGCAAGTTCCTAGCAAATAGTACAAGAAAAACATGTGAATGTTAAGACTGACTAATTGTAGCTCATGGCAGGCATTCCTAAAGAACTGTGGAAGTACTGAATGTTTACTGGCTCCATCACAGCATACTTGGGTTCGTATTTCAGCTTCCCAGACTCACAGTTGTCCAGTAGCAGCACTGCAATCTTTTCCACACTCTCAGACTGCTTTTGTGCAACTTTTTGCTTGATAACTCCTCACTGAAGACTACACTGTTCACAGACCTTGTGGGCCTTGAGCAGCAGTGATTCAATTAAAATTCACAATGTTCAATATGGGTTATAACATTAGAGATTTCAAGTCCTGGGCACTTGCTGTTTAGCTGTAGTTAAACACACTTGACAGGCTGCAGCACAGCCATAGTTTCTGGCAGTGCCCAGCAATGCAAGAAGCTGACACAAAAATCATTTTCTTCTCTTCTGTCAGCCACACTAATCATCTCCATCCAGTTGTGCTGCAGTGCCCCAGGCTGCTTTTCGAAGCCTACTCTGACACAACAGCAACAAGACACCTCATACAGGGCTCCCTGGAGCCTAGCCGCTCCTCTTTCCTCCGATTGCAGAAAAGCTGCAAGATGGACAAAGT
The DNA here is from genome assembly GCA_013397275.1 of Burhinus bistriatus. NCBI lineage: Eukaryota > Metazoa > Chordata > Aves > Charadriiformes > Burhinidae > Burhinus > Burhinus bistriatus. Next base: position 5,986 of record VYXH01004837.1, read on the forward strand.
AGGGCGCTCTGCATCAACTAAGATGATGCAAACCCATGTCATGCCCAGTATGCAGGAATGTTTATACACCAAAATGGCTTTTTCTCTAGTTACAAGCAAAACACAAGCATGAAGTAGTAATAAATCCTTCAGGTGACCTATAAAGTTATTGTATATATGTATAATAACCACATACTACAAATATAAAAGATGGTGCATGGGCACATAAAGAGGTATTTCTGTTTAATGAACAACATTGCGTTCAGCAAAGCATGTTATACGTAGTGTCTGTCACTGGGATTTGTTTGTAATTCATGACAGGTTACAGTCTAAGCTCAAAACCTGAATGAATGTTGCCCATTGCATGCATCATGCATATGGGAGTACCTTATAACGTGTTTATCTCCCTGGCAGATTAACATTGTGATCATTTGAGAAAACTTTGAGGTATAAGAAAGAACATTTCAAGCTTTAAGAACTACCATGAATAGAATTTTTGCCATGTTAGGAGATGTGCATTGCTGTCATCCACATAACATTCACAACCCCATCCTTAAACAGAACTGAAATTTGTAAAAATACAAAGGCACATACTTGAAATAAGCAGAAAAACCCTTTTGACTGAGATTTCTGAAGCGTATTTGTTGTTCTCCATGCATTCACTGATATCATGCTAAATCAGATGACCCAATAAATGCTATATATGGTAACAAAAACTACAGGTAATATCCTAAAATAACAAAGAATTCTTCACCATGCAATTATGTTACAATTGCTGGCAATTTTTTTTTTTTCCCCAGGTTTTTTTCTTATATAACAAGGTGTCCTTCAACTTACCCATAGCAACAATAAGCAAATACCCAGCAAGGTCATTAAGAAAAAGCTATATTTTAGTGATAATCAACAAGTGTAATTTAACATTTTTTTTCATAATAATCATTTACCAAGAGCAAATGTGTTCATTTCCTTCCTGCTCCATATTTCAGACTTGTAATTTCAATGAGAAGGAAAGCTGCAGGACCCACATTGAACTAAGGCACACCGATCCCTTAGCTGAGTACCTTCCTCCTACTTCTGTCTCTCTCACACCACACTTTACCTCCTAATATAAAACAAAAACCAAGGAAACCTAAGTTTGAGCTCTAGAGGTCTCATTAAAATGAGTGCATGAATCAATTCTCAAGAATAAAAAAGAGATAGATACTGGTCTGCTTACACAGCCCATAATATATTTGCCTTTCCCCGGAGACAGGATTAGAAAAGACCTCCTTGTTTATTAAGCCCAGTACCCCTTTTCATTGCAGGCAACACCACCACGTACTCTCCTTCATAAACTCATTGTGGGCAACCTTAAAATTCATTAGATTTTTGTCTCCACCTTTCCTATCTGCTTATTCCAGAGCAACACGCCCATCAGAGCAAGAAACCATCTCATAATTTCTACTTAAGATTTATTTATAATCAGTTTATTACAATTTGACTTTGTGTTATCTTTTAGCTCAAATCCACCTTTTCTCTTACTGGTATTTGATTTCTTCATGTATTTAGAGATAGCAATGCATTAGAAGCCACACTGTTATAGTTTTTTGTAAGGTTGGCTTTTCATTCGCAACTAACCTAGCAGTTTTTCCTTGCAATGGCCGACCAGGACAGTTTAGAGCATCCTAGATGCAGTCCACTAGCGTACTTTACAAAGGCATTAACTTCTGCTGTAGACTACCCCATGCAACAACTCCTCAAATCGCATACGCATTTTTGTGCTTTTATATCGCACAGCAGCTAATAGTTTCTTTTTGATCAGCAGAAAACCATTGCACAGTGGTGGGGTTTTGACTCTTGAGTATAATTGCCGATTCTCCAACTTCAGCAGATTTTCCTGATCTCATGCTCTATTCTTATAAATTCATCCTATTTCTATGATTACAACCCTCAGTATCATCCATTCTTTCCTGTTTAATATTCTATTATTTCTCCAAATTGATGTCATCTTCAAGTCTGAGTTATAAGCAAATTAATTAACACATTTGTACTTGTTATGCCACGATCTCAAGAAAAGTTTCCCGGGAATTCTAAATGCATCAGTTTGGCACTTTCTCCTTCCCTGCAAACCACCATTATATATTGTTTACTAGCTGCCACTGACCTTTGAATTTTTGCATAAAGATGTGCATAGATCATTAGTTCTGTACCCAAATTAATTATTTTCTATCTGGCATTATGTTTCTGAAATCCAGATTGATTAAATCCTTTCTCAGTTAAATAATACCTTAAGATCACCTCATTTATCACTGGTAAAGGAAGAGCATGTCATATTCCACTTTCCAATAACATTGTTATTTATTTATTCTTATTGTTAAAAAACATTCTAAAGACGCATTTTATTGAGAATAGAGCCAAGAGCCCACAATGCCTGCCTCACTTTCCTCCACACCTTTTTTCAGAGCTTCTGCTTTTGTAACACAAAATCTATCCTTTTTATATTTCAGTTTAATATAAGCAGATTTTAACTAGTGATTTCCTGGTCTATTGTATCTTCTACAATAAGCAAGTCTATAATACCCTCAGTAATAACCAAGAGCACAGCTAAAACAGAAAGTTTCTCGCAGATTCAGCTATTGCTTTGTGAGGAAATGTGTTACGCATCCCACTCCAGAATATCTAGAAGCTACTATTGATTGCAAAATTTGTTCTTCTATCTACATTTAGGAAATCAGACTTTTCCATAAAGGACACAAATTGCAGTAATATAAGTCAATTTTTGACCTGTCACCCCATCATATTATAACGTACTATAAATACAAAAGAATTAATACTATTAAAACATCGTGTATCTGAAAAGAAAATGATCAGAAATACAGAAGGAAATGTCCCAGAGTACTTTTATAGCAGCAATGATTTTTCAGTTGTGGCCTATTTTCACCATGAGTGAGCAAAATACAATAGTCTGTTTTACTAGCTCTGTTAGGCTGTGTAATAGGATGAGAGTTTGATATTAGCTCTATAAATCCTGCTATCATGAGCACAGATTCTGGTTATGAACACAGGTGTTTTGGTTTTTATTGGTAGCTTTCAGGGTGCGTGTATTTGGTTCACCATATCTAACTACCCGAGGATGGGAGAGAGACGCTGAAGAAATACATGATTTTTATTCTAGCCATGCAAATCACAAACTATGCCAGACAACCAATATATTAAAGTCCTGAGCATGTTTTTGCCTCATTTCATGCATGATTTCCCTTCAATTCCTTGATTGGCACAGGCCAGTTGTGATGGTAGCACAGAAAACAGCATAATCCAGCTGCAGGAAGCTGATGTAGGGCCCAGAGAACTTAGCTGAACTAAATATGGGCTTGCTGGGAATAGATCAGATAAATGCATACGACAACAAAGAATTAATGCTGTTTTCAAATAAAATTGGCCCTGAAATCCACTTTCTTTCCTTGAAGAATTTAAATGTTTTTATATATATGAACAAAAGAAGAATGTACAAGTAATGACAGGAATAGATAATAAGGTTGAACATCGTGGATTAAGAGTGTGTGGGGGGGTGTCCTACAAAACAGCTACATAATTCATGCCATTTCATGCAACATCATGCATGGCATTCCGCTGTATTTTATTAGGTAGGTTCTTATCTATTTAGAACAGTTTACTTACCTTTGGGAAGCCATCCTCTTTCTGCTGAGGAAATAATTTTTTTCCAAGATTGAAGTTACTACAGATACTGTGTAACTCCTGTCAGAAAGCTGCTAACACACCCTTGTTTCCCTGAGGTTTTACACATTAATGTTAAATAACAGAGGAACTGTACAAATTACATGCTATCTTAACATCATGTCTCCAATTATTTTTTTCCACATGATACAGGCTTAGAGGACTAAGAAGGCTAGAAACAATTTAACTAACTTGACCTATATAATTAATTAGTACTCTTTGGCCATTTTTGCTCTTCCTCGCAACTATATTTCTTTGAAAACTCCCTAAGTTACGTTTTGCTTCCAGGAATATCTGGAGAATCTCATATTCAATGAAGAAGCTAATTCTGACATCTCCAAATGTTGGGATTTATGGTAAAAATAACACAAAATTTCAAAAGCAAGCAAACAGCATGGAGATCAGTGCCTCAGATGCATCGCTAACACGTAGGTGCTCAAATGCAGCAGCACAACAAGCAAACAGCTTGCAAACAAACTTCCTAGTATGCATAAATAAGAACAAAAAACTCATTACATGATTTATTTCTTTAAATTAAGGGCAAAATTGTAGTGACCAATGACTGAATTTATATTTATTCTTACCTTTGAACTATGGTTTTCCTGATGGGAGAAAACTAAGGTTTTTTTCAAGCACAGAAACTCTGTTTCAGAAACCAGAATTTTCAAGCAGCTAACTCTCACTAAGTACTAGTCTAAGTATTACACTACAATCCAAACTGAAAAGAAAATAGGCTTCTAATTGAGACCTTTAAGTTGAACACCTGTTCCCCATATCATGGGGGAAGATAATGAAAAAGATTAATCAGGAGTTTTTCTTTACAGAGGGGTTTTTTCAGGTTTGTGGTTGTTTCTTTTTAATTTTTTAAACTTTTTGGAAACTGCAAATTATTCAACATTTCTTTGCAACTACAATGAGATACCTTTTCCAAATGGTTTCCTTCCTGTTTAGGTACTTACTTTTGTTGAACTGCCCTGAAACATTATTTCTTGAGTCCATTCAGTGATAAACTGAACTTCCCTAATCGTGGCTCACTGGCTTGTGGGACTACTGATATTAAAATCTTACCATTTCAAATGTAAATGTTGATGTCCCAAGGTGGCTGTCAAGATTTGCAGAAGTTGTACAGACTGATAATTTGAGTGATTGCTAAAACTGTATAACAAGTCTTTAAAATCCACTCTTCTCCAGGCTTACTGGTAGGCATTTGGCTAAAGAAATCCTGATTTCTAAAAGGCTCTAACAGTGCTGACCAGACTCTTTCCTTCAAGTTCTGCAAAAGAAACTACAGAAAGATTTATGGGGAAAAGATTGGGCAGAAAAGATTTATGGGGAAAAGGCTGGACAGGAATTAGGGCACCATTTTAGAATAAACTCGTCCTGGGATCTCAGCAATGGCCCTTGGAGCATGACCAGTCTTCCTCAAGCTTTGCTGGAAACGCACAGCTGCTGGCTGCAGAAAGCCTGTGAATCCATCCATGATTACTGTTACGTTTGAAAGCACTAAACACATCTTTTGAAAAAACAACTCCTAAATACTTGAATTTAAGGACAGAGAATTATGATTAAACTTAAGATTTACCAATTCACCGTACATTGTTCTTAAATGAACACCCTGACCTGCTTCAGATTAGTGCATTTGAATTTCTGAGTGATTTTTTTGTCCTCTTAGTTAATCTCAAGGCACAGGGAGAACTTCTCGCCACACACAAAAAAAGTGTTGTGGCTTTTTCTACTAGGGGGACTATGAGTAATAACACAATCATTGTAAAGCTTCAGCAGAAGGACTTACAGCACCACTTGTCTCGCTCTCCTATGTCCTTTGCACGCTGTTCTATGTCAGAAAGGGCATAGGGAAAACGAGGTCCTGAACAGGACAAGAAGTTGCAGAAGACAGACAATGAATCAAAGCAATCAAAAGACAATGACATTAGAGCACGAGCGCAAAAGCCTTCTGTTTTTGAATATGAGTTTCCTTTACTGTAAAGCAACTGCGTTTGCAAAAACGGAGTGTTTTTCTTTAAAGCAAGAGAAATCTCTCCCTCTGCCCTTTTAAAACCTGAAGTTTTGATCAAAGTACATGACCTGTAACATTAGATGAGAAAACAAATTCATCTTGTTCCAGGGGAATTATGGAGAGCTGATTCTATCTTTAAATCCCAAACACAACTCCACACACAACTCTCCCTCTGGAGAGATGAAGAGATGTAAGAATATATGACAAATGGTAATCACTCTGTTCAGTGTGCTACCAGAAGATGCTAAGACACTAGGGTAATGAAGATTTAAGAGACCTGAATAGAATAGAATTTGTTCCTGCATATTGCTGACCTCCTACCAAGTTGCACTTGAGAGACTGGAAAAGAAGTAAAGCACAAAGCTATATAGGGCAGCAACTTGTAGTTTTAAGGCTCAATCTCTGATGTTACCACTATGTTGTACAAGAAATCAGACCAAGCCTTTAGAATAAAACAAAACCTTGTAAAATTGTAGGCAAATGGCATGTGAACATCACAACTTCTATCAACCTCCAACTTTTAAACTCTCTTAGCATCATTCACAGCTTTATATTTGCCTTTTGGACAAGGGTTAACTCTGCTTTCACCAACACAATCCAGCATGCACCCTTTTAGTTGCTATACTGCAAAAACACAAAAATAAAAGCAACAGAAAGGTATACTGAAGAAAGATTGGAATGTTTAACTGCTGTAGGGCAGGTATATATCTTTTTTACAACATCACCACTAAATGTAGTCTACTCTGCCTTCTGAACTGTAATGAAAAAAGGCATTTGTAATTTCAAATACCCTTAAAAATATTGGGTTTAAAACATGTCTCCTGCAATAACACTGCCAAAATATACTGCAGAGCTTTCAAAAGTTTAACTTTTGGCATCAGAGAACTTCTTACATATGTCCCTTTGCATCAAGCACCAGGAACCCATTTATACTCTGCAACAAATCACCTTCAGGATTTCCTACATTGTACTCTGAGCTGCTGTCATTAAAATCAACTTCTGCAAGGAAATAGTGTCAAATGTCTGGGAATAAAAAAAAAGAGATATCTCCTATGATGAGAATGGGAGTAAAGTTTTATTTAGATGGTAAGGGTCTTACAGAGGGCACTTGAAGCAAGGAACTGTATTACATGTTTTCTGCATAAATTAAAGCATGTCACCGGATCAGGACAGTAGGAATTAATCAGTGAGATGCAGCTTTAAATCATCAGAAAGTCTAATTGACAACCATAGAATATGTACAGTACTTAAACCATATATTGGGAAGGGGAACCGACGGAGGGAAGGAGGGTCATAGAGCAGGGACGTATCTTTATATTCTTTATAGGGAAAATGGATTCTTCAGGAGAGAAGTGGAAGATCCCTCTCTGCCAAAATCACTCTCGTCTCCAAAGCCTTGAAACCTTCCAAACTAAAACATAAAATTACTGCTGCCGTGAACTGGGTTTAGTCAACACAATGTATCTTCAAGTTTCCCTTGGAGGAAAACAGAGTATGTACGCAGGGATAGAGCCACTACGTACTCCTTCGCATGCCCCACTGAAATAGTTTGGGACAAGGAGTGAGGTGTATTTCCCAGCGCAGCCAGGACATGCTCCCTGCAACTAGGGCTGCATCCTTCGCCCTGCAACATGCGATGTGTGACCTGCTGCTTAGGCTGAGTTATCTGTTCTATACCCAGCTAAGGAACAAGACAGCCCCCATCAGGCAAGGTGGACTCAGTCTCTAGCCTAAATTTGGTTTTCTGCAGTATCACGGCCAAGACAGAACCTCAGAAGCTGCTGTACGTGAGACAGAGCCTGCAGAGCTAGAGACCCTTACCAAGGCAACTCTTGACTCCTGACACCTCGCTGTATCTATCCTCTTTTGCGTAAGGAGGAGCTAAGTTGTCTCCCACTCCAGGAAGAACATTCGGTATGGATGGAGCATCAACCAACTAACAAGGCTATTGAGAATATTTCTGAAAAACCCTTGTTCTTCATGCGGTCTTCAGATCTCAAACCAGAGAACTCCATTAGACCACCTCCTGCTGTGTTACTGTGACCAACTACTGGCAAGTGATCATAATGCTATGTCTTACAGAGACAATGTTTATTCAATTTATACTCAAAAGCTACCATTTTTAAAAGCAACAGGAATGTGTTTAATAGCTATTTATTCTGGATGGAACTTTACTCAAGCAACAGTATTTTTTATTTCAGACTAATCTAAAATAATAATGTATTTTTAAAATAATAACAAAAGTTACAAATAAATGTTTGCAAGCCTGTATTTGAACCAAATTTTAACACTTTACTTCGGGGTTTTGCAATCCAGTTGATTTACTTGAAACAAAAACTTTCCTAAGTGACAATAACTAAACTTGAAGGGTACATGGGGCTGTAGAAAAAACACAGTTTGCACTTGAAGTATTTGAGAAGCTGTTGTAAAATCTCTCCGACTTACCAAGGTTTATGCATCAGAAAATATGATTTGGGAAATTAATCACACAACACTAATATGGTGAAACTTCCCCTTACTGCCTATGACTATGTGGAAATCATCAAAAGAGAAAGTGGATTTATCTAGTGCAGAGGTTCTTGTGCTAATGTTTTGATCCAAGATAATTTTTATTCACTAGTAAATTAAAACAGTAGATATTAAGTGCAGTAGCAATGATCAATTCTTAGTCTAAAGTAGATCTTAACCAACAATTTCTCAAGCACTCTGGAGCAAAGAAATAAATTATTTAGATTAAAATAATAATAAAAAAGAAACTGTAGCAGCTTGAAGTCCATTAAAGTATAATTCACATGCAGGAAAAAAGGAATATTCACATTGCCAACAGCAAGACTTGGAAATCTGCAGCCCTGTGCTCTTTCTGTTTGTGGAGCTATGATTTTCTCTGGCAGATCTGCTTTTCACATTTCACCTGGTCTGAAATCCAACTTCAAAATGAGGACATTAAAATCAAAGGGGAAAACTGGTGGAGAGGATGAGGAGCAGACCTTTGTACCATTCCATTCCAGGGATGTAAGCTTGATTTTCCTAGGAGGAAGTGCTATGATATAGTGAATTCCATGCATGTGAGCAACAAGTTCCTGTAGAAGCAGCTACAGTTAATCAAGATCTGTTGTTCAACATAGTTTTAACAAAAATTGGCCTTTTTCAAAACCAAATCTTCATCAAAATAGAAAATTTCCAAACTTCAACTCCCTATTTTTGTTTTTTTTTATCTCTCTCCAGCTGTTTGGGTTTTGATTGTTTTAGGAGAGAGGGATATTCTTCTTCTTTTTTTTTTTTACTTTATGTTTTAAGCCATCTTCAAGTTTGTATAATTTTTGGAGCTCTAAAAAGAAAAAACAAAAAACACAATAGGTGTGTTTGTGTTCCTTCTTCATAAACCCTTAGTATAGAAAAACTGTGAAAGAACTCAAAAAAGGAACACCGTAAATTCCGTTCTATTGCACTCACCTCAAAAATGGGATGAAACATAGAAGGGAAAAATAGAAAATGGAAAAGTTCCTTTTAAAAAATTATATTCTAATGTTCCAATATTTAAATACTGATTTAAATATTAAAATATTTATTTTAAATTCCTATCAATATGGGTGGGAGGAACAAACAAACAAAAAACAAACCAGAAACACCTGCAAAGTAGAAGACCTCTGATAATATACAGCCAGATCTGGAACGGCGTTTAAGTGTCACCATACCTTTTTCTCAGCAAATGTACAATGTGATACTCCTAACTATTAAAATACTAGAGTTGTAATGCAGTAGATGGTGTATTTACACAGTGATGTGTATTGAGAAACCCTTTTATGTCAAAATCTCCAGAGTTTCACTTATGTTTTATCTTTATTTATCTTATGATAAATACTGTTTAGTTCTGTAAAGCTCAGCTTCTGGTCCACAATACAGGAAGAAGGTTTAGAACCACTAGATTCAGTGTAAGGATCCTCAGTGGTTTCTACAGTACTTACTATAAATGTTGGGGTCATTTTTGCTTTTAAATCTGTAGTCTGCTTTTCCTATGAGAGCTCAAATAATACTTGGCCCAGCTGTATAAAGTATCTGTAAAATATTGACCAACTCTGAAAGTTTTTGTACTGAGTTCTCGGGTACGATAGAATTTGGAGAACATTCTTGAGTTCTGCAGCTGAGCAAATACTTAATAATTCATACATTCTCTTGAATCCTTTACCTTGAACATTCTCTTGAATCTATCCCATTTGAAAAGCTACAGGTTTGGTTTTTTTCCTTGAACTTAATTCATTTTTCCCTCGCCTTTTTCTGTCTTTTTTTTTTTTTTTCCAGAAATAAAAAACATAAGCATTCTCTCTTTCATCTCTTTCCAGTGCTTTGGCAACGGCATTTTCCCCCAAATATATATAAAGTTAAATTTGAAGGGGCAAACCTGCAAAAAGTGATCCTAAAATTACATACAAAATCCCATGAACACTGCAGATCTAACTTCTCGATGACTTTACATTTTTGCCTTCTCGGAAGGGGTTAAAACCCCTCCACTTTTCTTGTAACACAGAATAACTGTACCATGTCATTGTTACTGGAACTGTAATATGTGTTGTCAATTCTTCAACAAACGTTTAATGACAAACCATAAACTTTATATCAAGCTGAAAGAATGTTACGTATCTTACCATTTAGCAGCAGTAACAATCCATCTGTTGTGCATTATTACTTCTATGAATCATAAACTTAATTTTAAATTAGGTGATTAAATAGTGGCATAATTCACTTAGATGTTAAAGGGATAATATTTTGTTTGTAGTTCCAACTGTTCACCGGGAATTACATTAGCTGAAGCTAAGGGCATAACTGTGTGAAAGTCAGTCAATGACTGAAAAAGAACACCAGGTTTGCATTTAGAAGTCAGAAGAGTAACGAAGTTTTGGAGATAATAATCTTGAGGAAATAAAAGTTAATATCATCACTCCATATCATGTCTATGCACACTTTTGAGTGATAAAATAGAAAAAGATAGTGATTGTTTTTTCCATTCTCTTTCATCTAGCAAAGCACACTGGTCTTTCCGTTATAACCTAATATTGGGTACAGTTATCATAGGTCTGAGTGGTGGGATGGTAACACCACCTTACCAAAAATGCCGAAACTCTATTTAATTTCCAATACATAGTTTACTCCAGATCTTATGAAATTCTCACTTTCACCTTTTCTTACTTTACTGATTAAACCACAGGCAGCTTTTCTATTGACTTAACTCAAGCAGAGAAAAAAAACCCATACTTTTTCAAATAAAAGCAGAAAACAATGCTCATGAAATGCTCCCGGAGATTCAATCTTTTTCCAAATATTGAACTACTGTGTCATTGGCATGGATAAGGCATGAAATAGGCTGAACTACCAACACTCGTTACTTCTTGGTTCCAGTAGACTTCATATTTGTTCCACCATGGGCCTGCTCTTATAGGCTTGCATTTGTATGCAAAAGCATTATGTGGAGACTGGGCTGCCCCTGTTTAACTGCAAATCCTGTCACCCAGATTGATTTGTTTGAGCCTGAAGCATTGCTGCTATCACTAATAAGCACGCTGCCAGGGCTGCAAGAGGACCCACACTTACTTCTCTGTCTGAAGATCCCATGAAATACAGAGCTTGTTGCACGATTCAGGCTTTGAATTCGTATCACCTGCAGTGTTACTGGATCTTGTGACAGCTCATCCACAGCACATCAAAAGCTTCTGGGCTTGATGGAATTTCTGATTAAAAAGTCCTGTAGGTTGCAAGAGGAATGTAACCAAATATAGGTCATATGTTTTAAATGTCAATCAGCTTAATAATATAAGCCTTTTTAGTACTGCAAAACACGTTAGCAGTAGTTGTACGTGACTCCTTTGTATCAGGCCCTAAACCTACAAAAATCAATTTTTGCCCCAGGCAGCTACTGCCTAACTTTATGGAGCCACCCTGCAGAAGCAGGAAGAAGCGCAGAGAAGTGAAAGGACCTATGCTGGGTGCCTGGGAGATCGATAGAAGAGACAGAATATATAAGTGCTGAGCTCTCTTTATGTCTGGGTGCTGCAGTGGGAAAAGAATATTTAATTTAATTCATGTTCTAGCCTAAAGAATTAAATAATAAACAATAATTAACTTAAATATCTCCAAAACTGTCAGCAAGTAAAATCAATGTTTGTGTTACTTATCTTAGCTGATCTAGCACATGATGCTTCTTCACAACTTTAAAAATATTATGTGCAGTAACAGCCTAGTTCAAAAGCTAAGAAGTCAATAAGAATCTCCTCATTGACCTCAGCAGGCTTCAGGATACTTAAGCTGCTTGTAGCTGCACAAGAAGGGGGCATGAATTCACCAGTACTTTGTTCCAAAATATAACTTTAAAAAAAACCCACAACAAGAAGAAAAAAACTAAAGAATAGGGACACATAACATAGGTTTGCAGTTATCGTTTAATTGCAGACTGTAAATGGTGTCTACTCACAGTGCAGAAAACCTGTGCTTTCAGAAGTACAAGGAGGTCGGAAAAAAGGAAAGAAGAAGAAGAAGGCATAAAGTAATGATGTCCTCCCTCTGCTCAGCTGCAGAGAGTTGGAAGGGTGGTTGTTCCTTAGCGTTTGGTATGATTTTGTGCCTGTTACATATTCTGCTGCTTAACGAATTTACCCTGACAAAGAAAGTATAATCTTTCCTGATATAGCACAGTTATTATCTTCCCTAGCTGATGAATCTGCTTTCTCCTTTGTGGGAGTGGCAAGAACAAAACCTGTGGCTGGTACTAGAGGTTCAACCATTTTGAAGTAAGCAGTACAATTTTTATTATAAGGAATTCACAATGTTGTCTTTGAGCTTTTCTGTATTGCTCTCTGGTTTTGCGAATTTTATTTGCTACTAGAAAACAATAGTTCTCATTACATTTGCTGTAGGCAATGTCAGAATGTCCCCATCCAAACGTCATCAGCCCCGTGCATATCGCTGTCAGTCATGCCACAGGCACTAAGGCAAGACATCCTGAAATCTTCTTATAGCTACGTAACTGCCCTAATAATGACATGCAGCTGCCTGTAGCGAACTGCCTGCAGCAGCTGATAAATTCATAGTCTACTCGTTGTCCAGTTTTCACTGTGCTATACTAAAATGCTACTGGCCGGTGTAGATACAAGGGTGAACAAGGTTCTGCTTCAAGGTTCTGCCCTTTGAATTGCTCATCTTTTAATAAATAGATTGAGAATGCAGAAGTAACCAGTATGGTAGAGCTTTAACGAAATTTAGAGCAAAACATTACTAATGTGCATAAATTCAGGCTCTGATACATCCTGTAGAATGAGCTATTCAGCCCAAGGAAATAACTGCACAGTTTATGTTTGGTAACTATGGATTACAACCGACCTGCCATCTGGCACTAACGGAATCAGTGTCACACTTCCAGCACAGAGCAGGCACTGGGGAGCCGGTGATTACTTTGCCAGCCAATACTTTGCTTGAATGACATACATTGTACAGCCTCATTAATTGCATATACTAACTCCACATGACTGTAATAGTTTGTCATAAAAATAAGGTTTATGAAGCTGAAGTACATACCAGCACAACAAAAAAAGTGATAGGAAAACCAAAACTGAGGAACTCATTAACTCTTGACATTTTTCCATCATGAAAAGGTAGGAGATTTCCCAGGCTTAAGCTCAGTCCAATAGATAATCATTTAGAGAGAAATGTATGTAGCACCCTGCATTTCAAAACAGAAAACTGTACATTAGATGGACAGCAGGAAGAGTCAGCAAGCCCTAATGCCAGAGAAATCTGTTTTCAAGGACGGGGCCTTAGCAATAGAATATAGAGGAATATCATAAAAGCGCAACACTTCTCTGTAGCAGTGATGCTATTATCTCATGAAATTTCAAAAGCACCTCAATTCTACAGAGCTGAGTCAAGGCTGGGTACAGCTTTTATAATTTTGTCAAATGAGCTCTTCTATCACCTTATCTAAGCATTGTTGTATTACGTTGCTTAAAAAAGGGATATACTGGATCCAGTTCTGAACTCTTCGTTCAGACAAATGTCCCTGTATGTTTCCTGACTGATGTGGTGTCATTAGCAATTATCTCGGCCAAAATATGTACTAAACCATAAAGAGAATACCTGTGCAAAAAATATTTTGGGTAAGTTGATAGGAAAAATGGTAAATAGGTATTTGAAGAATAATATAAACTCCCAGTCGGAAGTCACAGCAGGGAACCTTTTCTCCTGCATGGGACTCTTCTAAAAATCAAGAGCAATCAGGAGGAGACAGAAGATCAAATTTATCTTTAGATCTTGAGCTTTAGCTGAACTGTATAAATAAATAATACCAAGTTACTTATTTGCTTACTTTTCGAATAGATCTATCTTCACCTCCTCAGATCCCATGTATATAATGCAGATGATTAGAACCAAATACGGCATTAATTGTTTCTTATCCAGAATATCAGTTCGAATGTAAGCACTGATATTCTTAGCAACACGCACTGGTCCAGCCATTGCCATTGAAGATGTGCGGAACCTTTAGTACCTGTTTTTGGCAGAAGTACAGCAATTTTAGTAAAGACTCCTGAGAACACGCCTACCTTTCCCCTACCATTCTAATAGGATGTTACCAGCTGCAGAGCCATTTTTTTTATTTCTATTACCAATAAGGTAGAGATAAATTTCTGTCAAGACGGTAAACATAGAAAACCATGTTCTTCACTAAAAAAAAGAAAAAAATCAATAAAATTATGCCACAATCTGCCAAGTACATAATTCACACATGCTTCTCATTTCCCGTCCCCCAAGTTAAAATTTTTGGCTCTAAATAGCTTTTTTTTCACTGTAGATTAAGAGAGAATAGCCACTTCCCCTTTTGTAAGCAAATGCCTTTCCCCTTTTAAGAAATTTAAAATTTATTCTTGAGACAATACAGAAAAGATCAAGGAAAAACTCCTTCAAGCAAGTTTCCTACTTACAATTTGCGTTATAATGATAAGTAAGGAAAACATAGGCATATCTCTTTTCCATAGTTCTATCCAAAATAGCTGCGCAAAAAGCTAACAAAGAGAAAAATGCAGCTGGGAGTGTTATGGTCTTTCAGGGTAGAAAATCTGTAGTCTGAATTTCTCACAGCTGCTTTACCTTTGCTTTTCCTTTGCAAACAATAATTTGGAGATGAACTGGCAAAAAGGTAATAGCATAAAGAATATCCTCTTAAAATCCTCTCATAGAAATAGAAGTAGTTATTTTTAGTTAAAACCTTTTTAATATAACACAAATTTTCAAGATAATAAAGAAAAACTTGTGCAAGCATGATAGATCAGTACCTACAGCAGCATTAATTAATACAAGAGATAAACAGGCACATTACCAGAAAAAAAAAGATACTCTAGTATAAGCTGAATTTATGTACCTCAGCATTAATAGACATATATTAATTCTTGTACACATGATATCATCTGCAGTCCATTTTTATGGAAAATCCTGAAGAAAAAAGAAAACTTCTTGCTAATACTATCTGTATACTAACAGAACAGGAGAATTTACACTATACCTATCTGTATACTCCAGCACTGGGGAATATAAAAATCATACAAAGATATTGTACAAAATTCTTTTTGAAATACTATGCGTATTTGAAACACAATCCTATTTTTGAAACCACGGTTTTGATTTTCCTTCGTTTCTGTCTCTTTCTTTGTAAATCCAGGCACAGTTAGAAGCAGTAGAAGCAGTAAAGCTATCCTTGGTTTTGGCTGCTTTATTTTATTACTTTATATCACACATTCCTCTATAACAAAAACTGAAACAGGACCATCTATTGGTAGAGTTGCCACCTGGTAAACTTGCTTGCTGCTTTGTTTTCCTACCTGTCCTGGAACTGAAAAGACCCTGATCATTAGTGCAGCACAAGAGGCAGGAATGCATGTAGATTATTTCATGTCGTCAGGACAGGCTATGAGAACTCTTTGCAAGGAAGTGTGTTACCCTCACTCCTATCAACTAGGTCTGCTCCACGTAAACCTGTCAGTTTACCCGGCTTCAGGGGATGTTGCTGCTCAGAACAAGGGTGGCAAAACCCAGGTTCTTGAAAGAAATCCCCGGCACTTGCTTTGCGGAACAGTTCCTTGAAGAGCTGCAAATATTCTTCATTTCTTCATACTGACAGAAACCGGCCTCATCCCTCTGCCACCGCTTGTTTCATACGGTGAGATGGATAGTGCTGGGTGGTGGCAAAGAGAAGGCAACAAGCCAACATAAGACAGCAGAGTACGTTAAAATGACAAATGGCATTAATTGACAGATGCTTGTAGCAACTCCTTCACCTGCTAATGCAGACGACACTGAGTCTCCAAATGTGGGAAACAAAGGACTAATATATCTTAGAGGCGCTGTCGCTATATAGTTATACCAGTAGAGAAACTCCTCTGTAGATATTTAGTGGAATTACATTATCAGTACATTTAAACTACTGTTTCAAGCAATATAAATGAGTACAACAAAAAAAATACCCACTTCTCTCTTGTCCAAAGATCCAGTGAGCTGTCCCAAAGGCCGGAACAGCCTGGGCTAACCAGTACCAAAGAGATCACAGGAATTAGACCCCATTAATCACACTGAACGGGGAGCAAATGTTAATTCGCTCATAATAACACACAGGTCTGACTTTGAACGTAAAATGAATTATGAACCTTCCAGACTCTGCTGTTAATATTGATGAATCTTAAATAATGCACAACCCAGGACTTACAGCCCCTTTTAGGAACAGTCTTTTTCTCTTCCTGCAGTTTTGAGAGGCTCATGCCTCTTCAGCAGCACTGTGTGATTAGAGACCACACCAGCACACACCTTCAATAGCACTGCTGAGCTTTATAAAACCGAACAGCAGCACCAGACAGTGGTTCCACTGAATGAGGGTATTCCTGGCTGCTGCTTAGTTTCATTCATACGCTCCATATAACATACAGTTGGACCATGGGAAGTGCTACTTTCTCTACTGTGATTCCAAAATCATGGTCTCACCCACTTCATATTAAAATTATGTCATCTCTGTACTTGGTCTTTCATCTCACTTTTCAATTCAACGTTAGCTTTGGTAAAATTAATGAATATCTGGAAAGGAATCTCAGTAGTATTTTAGTTTGAATTTTAGTCTCTGAAAGCCCTTAGAAGAACCCCGTGTTGTACTTCCAAAGCACAGTACCTGGCTGTGCAAGGTGCACAAAGTACCTGGCACGCAAGACGCCAATGTACACACAGAGCAGAGGCATTTATTTATATAATTTCTGTGCAGAGATGGGTGCTAGGTCGTAATCCACAAAGCTAGCACACTGGTCTACAAAATCCTCAATGTATTTATACGATTCAAAACACAGAAATACACACCTTTAATTATGACTATTGTTCAGTAACTTATCTTAACAATTTCTATTGGTGAGCATTGTCTCTGACTTTCATTGAAAGTTATAGTGTCCTTCAATCGACGTACGCATGCTCAGTCCAGTGCAGGGAGCAGGGTAGGTCTGGCCAGCCTCGGAGTTGGTGGTCGAGATCTCCCCTTGCCGCCTTTACCTTTCCCCGGGTTACTGCAGATCTTTGTTGACTTCATGCTTCTTTCAGCAGTTGTCTAGTTTTCCAGCCTCCTTAGGTGGGATATTCCCCTTTTATCAGCTTTCTGTTCCTCTTCAAGGGTATAGCCATTAGCAGGGCATGCATTGTTTATTCAGTGTCCTGTTTCACAAGACCCTTATAAGGTTTGTATAGCTCTTTCCTCTTGCTCAGGGAAAGATTCTGATTTCTGAAGTGCATCAATGAGAAAAAATTATACTGCAACAGTAGTGAACGTTTTTTACCATGGAATACAGAACACCAAACTAATCATTTAAACAAATGAATAGATATATGAGCATAAGTTAATGAGAAAATATCTGTCTAGAAAAACAACACAAGTGTGGTTTCACATCAGTTCAAGACAGTCTGCTGCCCAAAAAAAGACTGGGGATGGGAGGGTGGTTTGGGTTGTTTTGGCTGGTTTTTTTTATTTTTAGAGAGATGTAGAAGGTTTTTAGAGACCTGATTGACACCTGAGTTGGTATGAGTTGAAAATACACCATGCATGCCTAAGTCACATCTGTAATAAAAAAATTAACTACAAATATATGAAAGAACTGAATAAGCCAAGCAATGAACCAGAATTCACAAAAGAAATTACAAATCTTTTCCTTCTTTACACAGCTGACACGTGGGAGAGCCTATCTGAAAGGACTTATTTAAAGAAAAATATAAAAATCAGGCCTAAGGCACTGGATGGATAAGCATCATTTATTCCTAATGCTTCCACAGCTGAGCACGGGTGGCTGCCACAGCAATGATGTTAGCTGGTCTTCTGTTTCTTTACCACCGAATACTTACCAACTGTTGCTGTCCTGAGCCTTCTGACTTTGTTTACATCAGTTTACCTGCTACAGCCACATGCTACTGATTATACACATAGGCAGAATATCTTTATTCATTCAGACTCACAACTTCAGCTGACTTGTTTCTGAGCTCTGAAAATAACACACTACTTACTGCCTGTTTCTCAGCCCTCACAGATTAATTGAATTCTTTTTCTGAGGAGACAGAACTACTTCATTTGGGGCATGGAATAGTAAACAACTTTCAGCCTTTTCCAAAGTCATTTACATAATACACTAATAATCAAAGATATTTATTCCAATTTCCTGAAATAATGATAATGATAAAAACTATTACTTCTGAAAAGAGTTATGGTTCTTTAATAATGGATGCTTTTACCAAATAATTTGTTTGGCAAACCATCCAATACTATTTAAAGGAGAATAAATTTAGTTCTTAGAATAAATACAGATTATTTCCCATTCTTATGTTAAGCTTGTTCATTTTGGCTTTTCCCTTAGAATGCATACTCCTCTTAATATCCTTCACTTTTCTGTCAAATACTGTCCTCTCTTCTTCTGTCCCCTGTTCCATGGGCTCTACCTTGTGTCTACTCACCATAATGTCATTCAATAAATTTTTGATGCACTGTAACTGAAATTTTGTGTTAATGAAAAATAGGTGTTCCCCATTAGAAATAATCATCTTCCTGGAGGAAAACCTTGCACACTGATGCTTCAGAATGCATCTGATTGTATTTCTTTATTTTCAAATATTAGTGGGTGTAATTTCAAATAGATCACTCACTTTGATCAAAAAATGTTACCTCCAGGACCAAATTACCTAAGCAAAACAGCAACAATGTCTCTCAGTGTCCACAGGTCACCGCTGGAGCATCTGAAACTCCACCCATATGGTTTGACAGGGGTAATCCATCATACCCTGATACCATTTGACATTTAACTTCCTCACAGCCCTTCATGTTGTCATCAATACAAGTTAGGTATTGTCACAGAGAATGTCTTTGTATTGGCTGATTATTCAGTTAGTAATTCTTTTGCCATGTAAAATAGCAAATAACATGTTTAATCCTTCTAATTTCTACAACGGGCTTTAGGTTTTCACAAATTTCCTCATCTGGTCACAATAAGTCTCTCCTTCCTCGAGTATTTAACTCGACCAGAAAGGTAGAAAACATTCACATTTGATGGATGTTTTTGTCATGCGTTGCCTTGCAGCCCTGGACTCACACACAGGTCTCATCCCAGCTTGCAGCACCTCAGTACAGCCCAGCCCTTGCTGCCATTCCCATCCCGAAGCAACATGGGATTCTGCAATGGGATCAAAGCTGTACAGCTGGCTACAATTTTGCCAGGGGTATGTCTTCTTTAATAACAGTTATTCTCCTTTCTACTTCCACTCTCAGTTTTCTACCATTGAGTCCTTTTACCTTACACATATATTTTCATGTATTTAAAAATGGAGGTGTTTGACTTCAGAAATGTCTTAAATAAACATAACAAGATGGCTAGCATGCATTCATCCTGAAAGAAAAATACAGACCTAGGCATAAGAGGAAAATGTAAAAAAGTCAGGAATAACCAATCTTGGATTTGGTTAAAAGGTTCACAGTGCCTACAGCTGGGTGTTATTTGAACGGCCTTTTACTCCATTCCTCAGCGATTATAACCACTTAGGATTTTGATTATCATTTTCTTCTGTCATTTTATAACTACACCAACTTTGATTCAGATCCTCCATCAGCATAAGGAGACTTGAAATCAGCCATCATTATCATCTCACTTCCATTTTAGAGATAATGAAAAAAGTCACCAATAAGATTCTTTATGAATTGTCAAATCATAGCCTTCATTAGAGCCTACTTGCTGTTCCCACAAAGGCATTTGAACCCATACAAAAATGCCCTTGCTGTGCCCAGTGTTTATAAAATTCATCATCAGTGAGTTTTGGGGTTATTTTAACCCTTATTTCTCTGAATGCCCCTCACGCCTGCCAATGTAAGTTTCAAGCAAATCTTTACAGATGTAACTTTCTAAAAAAGGTGGGAAAATATATACCTGAGCAAGAAAAGCAAACCTAAAAGTAAGGACAGAGTACTATGACTAGCTGGCTTTATTCTGTTGTATTCAGAGTCTAATATTCCTAAACATAAGCCCATGGGTCTGTATGAAAACATATATGTATTTCAGGATGGGAGTGTTAACATTTGGGAAAAAAAAACTCAGTTATAGTCAAAGAACACTTTTTCCTTGAGAATTAGCAGAAAATATATATTCAAAAAAACTTTAAAAAGTATCCATGGATATTATGTGCGTTTTGATCCCATGTGATGGTTCAAGGGAATAAATTCTTTATTTCTTTTACTAAAAAAGAGCGATTGCAGACTTTCCATTACATGGTTTTCTTTTTTTCATTTGTTTCTTTTGGTATTCTTGATCAATTAGGAAAAAATCTGAGAAAGATATCATTGTGTGTTTCACTGTTCTTTAGAAGGCTGAAGCACTTTTTAAAAATGTAAATGCATAAATTATATGCAGTCATCTGGGTTTCAGAATGAGAAACTCTGTGTTTAATGGTCAGTTGGGCTGAGGGAAAGAAAAGAAAAAAATCACACTGACATCTCAAGTAGCACTTCGTAAAAGATGGAGGAATGAGATCTTTAGTTCTCAATTAATTTTCAAATCAGTAAAAATGTAATATCATCAGGACCCTACAGATACTCAATATCTTGTAGGACAGAAGCAGAGTCATGAAACAGAAAAAGATACATACCTAATCCACAGAATAAATATAAACAGAAACAACTGGCTTTTTGGAGTGCACAGACCAAATGGAAAGCAAAAACTTATTTAAGATTAAACCAGAGGTGTCGTCCAAATTTTAAAGGCCTGTAAAATACACAGGCTCTCCCTCTCCAGGCTCATTTTCCTGGATTCTGCCTTCTTAGAAAAGGCTCTCCAAGGATACATATTTTTCTCCCAATTCCCTTTACTTTTTCCCACTCACTCTACTCTCCAAAACATGAACCGAACTGCTTGACACTTCCCTTTCTAACAGTCTCTTAGAGTTTTATTTCTGTATATATTCCTGCTGACTTGAGTGACTTCAGGTTTTTTTTAATATATCACTACTACAGCTGTCGGAGTACCCAGTCGAGTTTAACCATCCTCTGCTACCAGATGTCGGAGTACCCAGTCGCGCTTAACCATCCTCTGCTACCAGATGTCGGAGTGCCCAGTCGCGCTTAACCATCCTCTGCTACCAAATATCGGAGTGGGAGACGGACACAGAGTAACGACGGAGTCTCAATATGAGTATGATCGTTCTCCCTTTATTCAAGTTCTCACAGAGTATATATAGACAAATAGCAAAAGCACGCGCTAGCGATAGCTATACGATTGGATTACAATTTTTGTTCACACGCTTGGAATGCTCACATAATTGGTGGGAACCTTTTGTCCATGCCAAGCAACAATTCCTCATTACTCCGAGGTGGTGCCGCTTATCTTGTCTGCCAAATGGTGACTCCCTTATTCTTAAGCCGTTTAGCTCAAAGACTGGATTGCTGATTGCCATCAAATCATGCCCCTTTTCACTCAGCCATTCCTCCACATACAGCTGAGTCATAGGGGCACATCCAGTCCAACTCTGAGAGCTCCAAGGAAGCAGCCTAGAGACAGCAACTTAACCTGCTTCAGGACTATTGGGCACCCTACCACATTTGCGCTCTGCAGTCTCAGCATGGCAAACTCACGGGTACCACTGGGATGAAGCGCAAGGGACAGAGCTCTGCCTTCTTCTAGGTTCCACTGTTGTTTAGCTGCCTGTTTGCCTCCCAGTCCCTTCAGTGGTCTGCAGCCTTTGGCATTTTGACATTGATCTTTTACTCATACAGGAAAAGTCAGAAACTATTACAAGTCTTCAAAATACTTTTAAAAGAAAAAAAACACAAACAAAACAAGAACGTCAAGAGAATTCTTGACACGAGACCAACTGAACTGGATGCCCAAACAACTCAATTTTCAAAGAGAATTTTATATGCTCCAACTGTTTCAGCTCTCTTCCTTCCCACTTCATCAGGCTCGGCCAGCTCCCAGGCTTGTGCTGTGGTCTGAGCCCTACCGCTTCTGGGGTCAGGTGGTGTCTCCAGGCACCATGGCTGGGAAGGCACTCAGTTCACAGGACAGCTTTAGAAGCAGACCTCTGGAGCAAGCCAAATATTGTTAATGCCTGTGCTGTACCTAGATGGAGTAAGTTGTATCACATTTGGATTCAAAGGCATCACCAACAGCATAAAAAAAGCCCTGGCTTGTTCTGTTAATACAGGTTTTATTTATGCTTGCTAGCACCTCCATGGCCCACGACAGCTTAACAGGAAATCAACCGTGCAGCCTACCAGTACGCAGGGCAAGAAGCCCCTTCAGTTCTCTAGTGGCTGCACACTTCTGGAAGTCGGAATCTCTAAGAGTGTTTTCCTTTCTACAAACAAAAATGCTGTTCTCTCTTTTTTACCTCAATGTTTAAGCCATTCAAAGCAATGAAAAATAGGCTTGAAGTCACCCATTTCAATCTAAGTTTATAAAATAGTATATCTAAAGCTATGTCTACGTGAAACCATAACCCGTTTAATTGATTTCACAGAGAATTTGTCCATATTCCAAAGAATGCTAGAGAGGATTAGATGAGAAAAAAAACAAGTATGAACAACCCTTTGCCCTTCACAATACCAGCTCTCAAAAAGTCTGTTTTTTTAAATATGTGATCTGTATTCACATTTGCAGGAATAAATAAGAACCAATGGTGTCCCCCCCAGCTAGCAGTGATGCGGTTTTCTCCTTTGGATCTTAAGACATCAGCAGGTTCAACACAGGAGTACGAGCCAAATCAGACTACCAGACTCGGCTGTGGGTGACAGGTGCTGCTTAGAGATTAAATTCTCAATAGATTGAGTATGTCCAGTTTGCATCATCCCTGAACATCCACCTTGTACAGTTATAGGGATGAACCTCTCCTGTGAAGAGCAAGGGATTCATTGATAGATTTCTGTAACATTCCTATCAGCCTACACTGGAAATTGGAAGTGGATTAAATGCCTCATAAGAACAAGTTACGATGAAATTTAGCATCTGGGTAGAACAAGAATGTTATTCAAGTTTGAGTACTATTGCATTCCAGTTTGAGAATGCCTGGAGACTAATCCAACTCAATCCATCATAATGCAGTACAAAACACACAAATTTTATGCTAAGTAAGTTTGACTTTGCTCTATCCCATTAATATCAGCTTAAATAAGTATAATGACTGCAGACCTTTTCCAAGTTTGGCGTTACAAATCATTCCCATTTGTTCAAAATACGCAGCACTTACAAGTCTTGCTGGCCGATGTAAATAATGAGCTTGACAGACACGGATAGACAGATACTTTTAAAAAAAGTTGCTAATCAAAACAAGTATGAGGGAATTTCTTTCCTGAATATCTTGATTTACTGGTCGTAAGTTATGTTCGTTGATAACGCATTTGCCTATTCCTATTTAGTATTAGTATTGCTAATGCCTTATCATTAATTTGAAATTAATTACTATTATCTTGTTGTCACAGGAACTTCCTGGTATTTTATTTTTCTTAGGCAAAGTGCTAAAAGCAGTTTATTCAAATAAAAGACAGTAACATACCACGACATCCGTGCTTCTAATTAACCTGGCTGACATTTTTGCATTTTGAATACTAGCTGTTAAGAATAGAAGCAAGCTGGAATTAGTAATTCCGTGGAGAGTAAGTAAAGCAAGTATAAAATAGTCATACAGCAGGGTATAGATGATGTCATCAACAAGACGTTCCCTAAAATACATATCATAGAAAGACATATAGAAGGTATGATAGAAATCCTATTTTCCCTAGAAACATACCATACTGGTCTTGACATTTAAAATCTTTTTATATAAAGCCTAGAGGTTTGGGGTTGCTTGTTTATTTTTAAATTCAGTTCTGTACAAAAATCAGAATGTTTTATTCCAAAAGCATAGAAGCTGTGTATTTTGATATGATTTCTCAATATTTTCTAAATCAAATGTTGACAATTTTAAAGTATGTGGAATTCAATAAAAATCTATATCTGCACTAAAAACTATTTTGCTTTAAAAATTGCAGTCTGCTCACACTAACTGAGGATTCAGATTTGTGTGAAATTCTGTGTCTAATAATCTGGGCTTTGAATTTATTGTTTTAGGAATAAAGTTCACTCTCCTAATTTCTTAAGACCATGAAGGGTGAGGTCATGCAGTGCTGACAGAAAAAGTCCCTGGTCACAGCTGCCAGCCGCTCCCATCCCTGCTGGCCTGCAGCTGGCGTAGCTCCTGTCAGGGCACGCACCCAGGTGGGGGTCACACAGCAATTTAACCCCTCTGACAGAATGATGGGGATTTTGCAGTTTGAAGCAGCTGAATTTTGTAGCCCTTCTGGAAGAGCTGAGTCCAGGAAAGGCAATCCGATAACAACCTTACTTTATTGCTATGAGAGTTGCTTCAAAATAGCGTGCTGCAAATTCCTACCCAATATACTTAACATTAGCTGTGCATGCAAATCCACATGTGTCCATACAGAGTTAGTGCAAAATAGCCATAGTGATGTAAATTTATTACATAACTTACAGTTCATTAACTTCTCTGTGTCAAAATACTCACAGTAATAACAACTTCTTTGGAAATTTATGAAAGCGATACAAAGCTGTTGAAGTATTTGCCAACTTTCTGGTCTGTGTTCCATATCTAAGCGTGTCTCAGAGTCAAGTCATGCAGAGCATGAAAAACACGCAGAGGTTATAATGGTAGATCATTGCCCTTCCTTAAAATTGTGATCTAAATCAGAATTATAGGCAAGCTATACAGACTAATCCCAGTAAGATTTTTCTGGCTCTTTTAGATGTTTAAACATCTTGTTTTATCTACTATCATTGGTATTTTACATAAGTACCTCGTGACATTTTTATGGAAAACAATGATATCAAGCACATACTTGTGTAACTGTGATTTAGGAAGCACAAATACTTGTGCAATGTTCACATACAAACATTTTGTGAATCCTAAAATTGCTTCAGAAAGAATTAGACTGTAATAGAACAAGCTTTGTTCCTCTGTTTTTCTACAGCAATAGACTGAATCTTTTGTAGAAAATATTTGTACTCCTACCATACATATTATTTCAGGAAGCAAAGCTGATAAATGTTTAAATCATTATCAACAGAAAATAAAAGGGAAATTAAGCAAAAGAACTTCTCATTTCATCTATAAAGAGTTGATCAAAACCCTATAGCAATACCAGGGAAAAGGGATAAGCTGCATTCCCATAGATACGTTTTTCTTTGTGCAGTGTCTCCTGAAGACCTTTATGGATTATTTTTGCACAGAAAATTCAAAGAGAATTCAGATGTTTTTTTACTGAACACAAAAAGTCTAGAGTAATACTGTAATAAGAATCTGTCCTGAACTTACTCACTGGTGAAGTTAAGATGAAAATACAACCAAGTTCTACAGGAACATTCTTGAACTCACAGTACAAGAAGAATAGACTAAGGAAGAATGAATAAAATGTTATCAGTGGGGGATGGGGGAAGATGGCATTAATAGAAAATCTAGAGGAAAAAATGTACAAGTTTACTTTGACAGCAGTGAAAAATATATCAATACTTTTAAACTCAACCCATACAAATATCAGGGCAGAGAAAGACGTCTAATTACACAATAAAAGGAAAGGTAATTTATTGGGATTAAAAAAAAAATACCCTGCAAAATACGGACTTGAGAAGATAGAGTTTTTATTTGGTTTTTTAAAAGCTTACAAAATACAAATTTTATCATGCAAGATGTAAACAAACATTTTAAAACCAATAGAATGATCTCAGGTATGAACCAACTGAAACAGGACGTGGATCCACACATAACCTATGGAAACAGTTACACTAAATGAATGAGATTACATTTCTTTATGCTAAACTTGTGCATATAGAATCACATTGCATATACTGCACTTTTTTCCCATGTAGTCTGTTAATTTCCTCCAGCTTTTCTTATTTCCAACAGATAGCAATCAAATAAGCAGGTTCCTGCTGCAGTCTTCTTCCATCTCACCTCCATTCAGGACATTTTCCATTTTGTTTCCCCTTTTGAAAAACTCTTCCGCTGAGCCCCAAAACATGAAGATGCCTTCAGACATGCTATATTCTCCACTGTGAATATTGCAGCTCATCTTTTCCTATCCTTGAGTGGCACCAGTCTCTGCTTCAGACTTCCCAACACAGCTGGGTAAGAGCCGACTGGATTGTACTGACCCCCCGATAGCTCCAGAGGCGGTCAGGAAGCTGAGAGGTGATGCTACAGATCCTCATGTTAACAAAGCATGTGTTGTCCATTTGAATTACGAGAAACATTTCAGCCATAAGCTCTCATCCAAAATGGACTATAAAGCCACCAAAATCTCACTCAATCTCAAGTAAAAGACGCTCCACAACAGGGAAACACAGCATTGTCTATCATGCTGCAGGTATGTTCCACTCTTCTGCAGCTATAATTATAGTGTGTAAATAAAATGCACACAAGCAAGCCATATGTAACAGACTCACAGATGTCTTAAAGACACGTTGAACCTACAGAAAGGCATGCACAAGACAAGAAATGGCGAGGCTGACTGCCAACGATCACACAACTCTTGCTTTGCATTTGACTAGTTTCATTCATTCCCTTTGTGCACATGAAACAACAAGCTTTTAGTAGTCTGTCCACATTTCCCATCCAGCATTAAGATCTAATCCTGAGAGAGGGTGTTGTTAAAGCTTGATGTTCATCTGTGATTGCTCTCCTCAAAACGGAACATGCCGTCAGAGTAAGAATTTATGTCCTGTAATTCAGTGAGTGTATGGGCTTCTCCAGTAATTTCTTTAGTAATTACTTGTGTAAAGTATGTTTTTCTGTAATTGAAATTCCACAGTATAGAGTAATTCATTAAAATATATAATTTATTATGGCATTTTCGATCTTCATTTCATTATTTTCCTTCAATATAACATTTTCATAGTCACATTTTTAATTCATTTTATTGGTTTGCAGATATTGAAAGTTGCAGGGCAACTTATAAACATTTAAACAGAAAAGTGTGCTATAAAAAAAATAAAACCAGAGAAGAGGACATAGCAGGGCAGTTGCTAATAGCAATGGAAACAACTTTGTACCTCTCCAGAGCTAAAAATTAGTCCAAGATAGTCCATATGTAAAACAACAGAATATTCTCTAACATTCCTCAGCTTCATGTAGTGATTCAACTGTAAATAAAACGTTAACAATCCTAATTAACATTCTTGCTCTCTAACAATTGTTACTGAGGGAACAGTAAAAATAAGCACAATGTGTTTGGGGAAAAAGTGAAAAGGAAATTCTGAAACATCCATTTGTTTATTTTTTTTCCTAGCCCAAAAGCACTGAAGACATCATCTCTGTTTTTCACACAAACACTGAGTAAATAATTTAGCTAGGTATTAAAAAATGTTCTGATAAATTTACTCCAAATAGGGCTGGAGAGGACAACAGATTAGACTGCTAATTAGACTGTTGGTTGAAAAACTGAATTTTATAAGTTAAATGTATTAAACTGAAATCAAAAGTAGAAATTGATGCAAGTTCTCAAAAAGCAGAATATGATCAAACTTCAAAGATCCACTCGTGGTGAGGACTGCCTCGGTGCAGCCCGCTCTGTGCCCTGTTCCAAAACACCTGCAGCAAACCGGGCAAGCACGGCTGCAGCAGACGGTGCAACAGCGGAACAAGGAGTGGTGGCTACTGGGAGGGAAAAGTCAGTGGGAGACGCAAGAGACAAGCAAAAGGAGGAGACGAGGAGACTAATCTCCTACCGCTGTGTTGTCAAGGGAAGGCAGAGGTGGAATCCACCATCTTTCCAAAGGGAAAGATGATGCTTCTGCGAGATCCTGTGAAAGTGTTGCTAGCTCTGTTGAGTTGGGCCTGGCCAGCAATGAAGCACCCACCTAAAATAACTCATGCAAAAGCAATTCCCCACCACCTCCCACCAGGTCACTCTCTGAGCAAGGGCTACCTTGGAAAGACCAAACCCTCCCATGTATATTGCCAAACATGACGTTATAAGGCACTGACTATCCTTCTGGACAATTTGGGTCAGCTGTCCCATGTATTTCACCTCCCAACCTTTTGTCACCCTCTGATAGTCTCACTGGGGGAGCAGGATGAGAAACAGCGAGCCCGTCACCGTGCAAGCACTGTTCAGCAATAGCTAAACCATTGGTTTGTTACTGACACTGCTTGCGTCACGAATTGAAAGCAGGGCACCACACCGGCTACTGCGAAGAAAGGTAATTCCAACCCCACCAGCCGCAGTCCAGCAGGATCCCGCGCTGGGCCTGCCTGCCCAGCCTCACAGCTCCCCCGCACCGCCCCCCGCCCTCGGCCAGGAAGGCCGCCTGAGACCAAGGGCTTGAGAGGAGGAGTTTTATTTTAACGAGGGCAGATAACTGAGTTTAGGTATGAGTAATGTTGTTCTCTTAAAAAGAAAATAGTGTCTCGAAGGCTAGGTTTTCTGCTGTTTCAGCAGTTTTAGGTCAGCTGAAAAGATTGCTAAGGCATCTGAAACGAGATAGTGCTGCTAGACTTGTGTGCAAAGTCCCTGTGCCTTAGGGCTGTAACTTTGAGACATTAAGTGTTTAACAGACTCCGTTTATCTTTCCTGCAAAACAATTTGAAGACATCTTTTAAGTACCATTTTAATCTCAAATATTCCTGACTTATGACAGAGTCTTTATTTTCAGTTTTATGTGTCTTCGTATCAAATCCTGGCAACTGTGGGAAAAGCTTAGCTAAAGAATATTATCTGCTATCCAGAAAGAAAATCTTTACCAACTTTCAATTGTAAATGACTTTCGTGACTGCAACAGAGTCTCTCATTTTTCCTCTAATGTGACCTGCCTTGTGAAAATCAATATCTCATTATCCAAGCTATAAGGTGAAGCAATTCCAGCTCAGAATGCACAGCAACTCTGTCCTCCCTGCTTGTCTGGAATGGTATGAATGCAGTGAACCTTAATCCAGTGGGATTTTTGCCCATTGACTTAATGTAAAGTTATTTAATAACACGTGTTTTTCATTCAGGGGAGGCATAAATTTAAATAATCCTAACTCTATATAATGAAAAAATCCTATTTTTCTAGTTTTTGCAAAATTATGGAGACTTTATGCTTATTTCCAATAATCGCTGGAATAAGATATTGCACAGATGATTTCAAAGCAAACATTGCCCTAAACTACAACTTCATCATCTAAAATGAGACTTTACATGGAAGGTGTTTTAAGAACATGAACCAATGGCAGATATAATGTGTATTTTGCCCCCTTCCAAGACTTGTCAAACTCGAGATCATCTCCTTGCAGGTAAGCAGAAGATTTGGCAATGGAAGCCAGCACTCCATACTCGGTTCACTTTGTCTTTTACCATGAGAACAGAACAGAGATGCATTCCCAGATACTATGCCACTAAATTCAGAATTAGTTTATTTCAACTTCTTGAACTCCTTTTTATTTTAGACACTTGGCATGAGCTTCTCCCGTACAGTTAGATACGTCCAAGTAAGCTAGTCATCTTGATTCCTTTTGAAGTCCATGAACAGAAACCTAGTAGTCACCTAAGATGTTTTAGATGTCAGCCTCAGGATAAGATAAAAGGAAGCCTATCCATTAATTATGAAGGGAATTGAGATGCCTAGCTTCCATGTAGGTAGCTATACCTAAAGTTAGAAGAGTCTCACCCAAATTTCCTTTTTTATCAAAGGAGTGAAATCCATAGCAAAAGGTTCATCCTCCGAGGCCATTAGAGCCTGGACTTGCACAACGCATGTTAGTACTGAAATTCTGAGATTCTTGGCCGGGTACCGGCTGGCTACTGTACCCCCAACCCCCCCCCCAAGAAAAAAAATCACACATCCAGCTTCTAAAACTGCAAGTTCAAATAGCAAATCATATCGTTTTACTAAATGTCTACTGTGGGCTTTTATCACATATGTCTTGAAATATTTTTTGTTCAGTGTACTACCACCTCGCAGCAGGCACCTGAAGTGATGACAAAAGCCTCGAGGCCGAGATCATGTGTAAATATCAATAAAAATTAATTTCCTTCAACGGAGGATATTATCCAAATACTTCAATATCCACCTGATCACAGTTAAGGCTCGATCCACTTAGGTTTATCTATTTGCCCCTTGTCTGTACAGTACGAATATTTTTAGAACAGCAAAATTAGAAGAAACATAAGCTCAGGGATATTATGATTACTCTTGTTTGCTCAGGGAATACAGGTTTTTTTTCTTTAGAGTGGTATTTCCAAGAGTGTTTGAATAGACATTGGATCTTCATTCAGCATACAACACAGGACTAAACACACAGTTTAGAGTAGCATGTGATCGTGCAGATCATATTTTTCTAGTGAATGAGAACCCAGGTGCAATTAGACTTCTTCAAGT
Organism: Burhinus bistriatus; assembly: GCA_013397275.1. Lineage (NCBI taxonomy): Eukaryota > Metazoa > Chordata > Aves > Charadriiformes > Burhinidae > Burhinus > Burhinus bistriatus. Next base: position 36,628 of record VYXH01004837.1, read on the forward strand.
ATTTCCGAATATCATTTTTTTCTCCAAGAACCACCTCTATTTTCTGCCTTTCAGTAATTTTGCTACTGAAGAGCTATGCACAAAAGCCAACAACATGAACCACAGCACACAGAAAGAAAGAGGTGATTCCTGCCACAGTGAAGCCTGCACTGCAAATACAGGGCACAAAAGGCAAGAGTGGGCAACCCAGAAAACAGAAAATTATACAAAGAAAACAGAAGTGAGAATAATGTCTTCACTTCGGAAGGAAACAGAAGGAAGAAATAAAAGAAGTGTTAGGGAATAATTTCAGGACTTTCCTTATTGAGAATGCTAAAAAAAATTTCAAATGGCCATCAAAATTCACTGGGTGTCTTGACCTATTAAAACCGTTCTCCGAAAGAAGAAAAAAATCACCACTAAGTGGGGAGAGAACAAGCAACTCAGCAAGTCGTACTGAGCCATTTCACGTCAGTGCAGCTTGACTGTATACATGATCGGTGTATTACTGATAGCTGACGACTTCTGTAAAATTAACTTGAATTTGATAGTACTTCAATATTGATCTTCACCTGCGTGTCAGCAAAATTATAGTCTATTGGATATTTCCTTGTAGTGTTAAAAATGATTGCCAGAGCACAAGTACTCTCACTGCACCCAAAAGACCTCTCTTATTTCTGAATTGTCAAAATAGCACTTTTCTAGAATTCAAAAACATTTTAAAAGATAGTCTTAAGCAAATCTTTTTTGAAAGGGTAAAGTGAAAAACTAGGACTACATTTTGCTGTGCCTCTGTCATGGGCCTAACAGTTGGTTAATAGGAATTCTAGGAAAAGAAGAAATTTAATAGTAGCATATGGAGAGAGATGCACAAATCCGTAGTTACTTTTGGAAATCTCACCTGGTATTAGCTACTGACTTCTGCCAGCATGGTTCTAGTTATGTTCTGGTGCTGAGGAATATTTTCTCTAGTTGGATAACCAAGTATCAGGATAAAAGGATGGATATGTCTGGATTCTTCTCAATGAGAAGACAGGTCACTATTACAAGTGCAATCAGGATCACCCAGCAGTGCCAGCAGTCGGAAACAAATGATGATACAATGGTTCTTCTATATTGAGTGCTTGCAAAAGGGTGAGACTTTTGTTTTACTGGAGGTTGGGTACCCTTAGCTATCGGATAACTGACTTCGAGTGATTTCAGAAAAAAATCCAAACACTTTCACTTCCGGTAATTTTTTCTCTCATAACACAAATAGTGTAAACTATCAAGGAAAAAGAAACACACTTCTACACTCCACTGTTCTCTATTTTTGACATCCCTTATGTAAAAAATATTGACTGTAAGAAAATTATCTATGTCTATATCAAATGACAGCATCCAGAGTACAAATTAAGTAATAATTAATAAATGCAATAAGAAATATTTAACAGTCTCCATACACCAGTACAATAAAAATAACATAGAAACACACCATTGCATATGGATTTTTTAAAGCAAGGTTAATGTCTCTGTTAGCCAGAGGTAAAGTGCCAGCTGCCAGGAACAAGTTTTTCTTCAATTCTACTATTAAGAATGACACGTGCGTCCTGTGTTAGAAGAGCGGGTACAGCCAATGCGGTGTGGAAACTCGCAAGCCCTTACGATTTAACGTCACTTCAATCGTCTTAATCTTTTTACATAGCAATAGAAAACCGGTGTGGCACAGTATTATTAAAGAAAACAATTTATACCTAGCAACTTCAAGGCCCTCGAACAGCCCAAGAATATAACTGGCATAACTCTGAGAGGAAGGATTTACAACATCTGTGACATGGAGAAGAAAACCCACAAATACTCGCAGCTCTGCTTTAGTCTCTGCAGGCTCTTTCTGCTTCTGGAGCTATTTGAGTTATGAAAGCAATGTCTATGTGCATATCCACAAATTCTGTCAACCAAAGGTAAAGGAGAAATAGGTCAGAACAACATTTTATTTTGTAACTGAAAGAATTCTTTTCTGCTGGACCTTGATACTATTAAAAAAATTAAGGAGAACGTACAATTTCATCTGGCTTTCAGGCAAAGCTGTAGCTTATACCAGTTGTATTTGCAACACATGAATTGAGGAAAGAATTTACCTGTTGCCTAAGTATGTGTGGATAGATTAGTATGAGCTTTAACAGTCTCCAGTTGTCATCTATAACATATCATGTTGAAAATTAAATCTAGATTTCTTTTCCAAAGACTACAGAATATTAATTACTACTCTGGTACTAGCAACCTTATATTTAAAAAAATAGTTTCAGACCTTGAATTAGCAGCTTCTTTTTCTCTAATAAATAACAGAAATGACAAAATTATATTGCTTTCCCCTGCATATTTCTACGTGTCATCAACATGAAAGTTCTCTATACACCACACTTTTTATCATGATGTTTTTGCAGTGCATCTATCATCTGTGTTTCAGTCTGGCCAATCATTTATTGTTGAGCAAATCCTGGTTCTGCACACATTGTAAATCTGGAATACACAGGTCTTTTACCAAACCTTCCTCTTTTCTTGTGCTGTTCTAAAAGATATATGAGCAAAAAAAAGGTCTCATGTTAACATTCACACAAACCAAATTTCAGACCATAACCCAGATTAATACCAATCGCTAAACATGACTCACTGAACAATGCCTCACAGTGAGCTACCTAAGAGAGAAAGAATGTCCTCCCAAAAAACGAGATCTCACTACGTATTATACATTTCAGGTATCAAACCCCTGGAGAGTCAATATTTAACGCAAAACATAGAGCATGCATTTTCAATAGAATGCACTGCCTAATATCTCTTCTTTAGCAAAATAACAGTTTTGAACTTCAAGTCATGATCAAAGTTGTCCAAATAGTGGGCTACGGACAATTCGTACTCAGCAGGGAGGGCTACATCGGCAAAGAGCACTGACTGTTATAAGATGTTTACCTTCCTCAGATATGTACCATGCCTCCCAGCGGGTGATGTGAGGATTTAAGTTTATGCAATGTTTAGAAGGAAAATAGAAAAAGAGAGGAAAATATTATTTTCATTTCAGTCCCACTTTAGTGGGATTTATCCCCACCCTTACTGAGGGCCCCTGAAATGCCAGTGCGTCCCAATACTGTTCAGTCTCACTTTGCAGCAAGAACTCAAAAGCTAGTACAGTTTCAGTTAACATATTGACTATTGTATGATGCATGATTCATTTGCCTTCATATACTCATAGAGCAATAGGCATAAAAGGCTTGCTCTGAATGGGATGAAAAAGTGTTTGATTAACACAGTAATGAAAAAAATTATTTCTGCTCTACTGACCTGCACTCAGAACACACCTGCTGGCAGGATATACTATTTCTTCTAGTTCAGCTTTAAAATGAAAATAAGTAATTTCAATGTCAGAATTATTTCAGGACTGCTTTGCAAAATATTTCAAACAGAACACTTTTGTTAAGTGGAATTTTCTCTTATTTTTGTTTCAATGAAAATTTCTGTGAAAAGCCCCAAAACAGACTGAGGAGCAGTGTGTATTCTCAGCTAACTTCTAGCAGAACTAGTGCTAATTCTTCATTCTGTGTGCTATCTGCATGAATAAATTACCAGTCTTCATAACTATGCAAATATATTACAGTTCATTAGCTTCTTTTGAGAACGGGATAATAATAAAAATAATAAAACAATAAAAATAATAATAATAAAAACTTTCATAAAAAATAGATAGAAATAAAATCTCTGAGATACCAGTTGAAAATTCAGATACAGAGTCTAGCAAGATGTATTTTCTGCTTGGTATCTAAATTTCCATTAATGTTAAGAGTTTATTAGTAGTTCTGAGCAAGTATAAAAAAAACCAGGAAAGCTTGAGCAGTTTTAAGAAAGTTTTGAAACTCTGGCAAATTAAAAGTAGAAATTGGTAGTTGTCCAATTTCAGTCAGTATTTCTTCCATGATAGATTGCAATTGTCCAACCCCCTCTTTCCACATTAGAGTTCTGGCAAAAGCATATTCTTTCACCAGTACCCCACAAGAGGTTAAAAACTGTAAAACCAAAGTTACACAAGGATTAGAATCTTACATTTCTATTGTTTTGGTTTTGGATTGAAAAGGTTATCTCTAATAGCCTTAATGGGACATTTTTGATCAAGTGTTTCAAAAGGTCACTGTGTCACTCAGATAAAACCACTGCCCGAAGTAATAATAAGAGGTAAGTTTTACTGTCAGTCAACTATCAAGAGGGGCAGAATGTCAAATTAACTGGAATTTACACAGTAAACTTAACTTCCGTGATTTAGTAATATAGTCCAAAATTTTACATTTTTTTCTGAGGCTGTCTTGAGCAGCACTTACAGACTTAGCACAGAAGTACACTGCTAGACTTGTACTCAGAAAAAAATCTAATCAATCTTTTTTCATCTTTAAATATCTGGAAGAAGAATATATGTAGATATCTAATGTGAAACAACACTGACGAGATAAAATGTGATATACGCTTTTCAAATATATTTTTCTATCTCTATTTCTCAATTATCACCTTCTAAACTAAAGGATTACACTTTGATATGAGTTCAAATATTTTAACCTTGTCATGGTGCTCCCTAGAATAATCTTAATGATTAATCCCGCAGAAGGGTTGGGTTGTTATCCCCTCATGTATCTTATAAGTGAGATGCAAAAGAGCTGCTGAGTGAAAACTTTTACCACCTTTCTTGATTTGCAGTACTCCTAGCACAGCACAAGAAGGAATGCCTGGAAGGANCCCTCATGTATCTTATAAGTGAGATGCAAAAGAGCTGCTGAGTGAAAACTTTTACCACCTTTCTTGATTTGCAGTACTCCTAGCACAGCACAAGAAGGAATGCAAAGATATGTTTGGTTTTACTCACCCTTCACAATGCCATCCTTTTTAGATGACAAGCAGAGTTATATCAGGCACATGAATTACATTTCTGATCAACTAAGTGATAAGAATGGTTTGGAGTAATGCAGGGACAGCTTTCTCCTTATAAAGCTATGTACAACTGTTATTCCATCTGGGTGTATCAGACAAAAATAATGAAGAGGAAAACAGGACAGGATTATTACCATATTCTACTAGAAATGGCAATGTCTTCGCATGGGTTTGGCTTCTTTTAAGTTAGTTTACTATAATCATACTGTTGATCTCCATAATAATATTACAGCGTCTTTTATTTCTTTTCTTCTGCTGAAGTAAGTGACTGTATTTCCTTATAGTATACTATACTGGTGAATCAGTGGAAAAAAACACAAAACTCACATCAGAGAGAATTATTTTTGTTCCAGCCCAAGTCCTCAGAACTTCTATCAGCAATCCAGCACATTCCATACACTCACAAGATCCTTCAGAATGAACATTGTAGTTAAGCACAAGTTATATTTTGCAGAAAAATTAAAGAGAGCTATTTTCTTATATGCTAATGTCAAGCAAACTCTCAAGTATAAATATTAACAATTTCAATGTGAACAAGAAACACACCAAATGCAGGTCGGTATCACAGCTGTCAGAATGGATAAATGAGCCGGCTCTCCACAAAATGCCATAAGAAGTTTCAGCTACAGTTTATTTAGTATAGGTTTAAAGTTTGCTGCACAATTCCATGCTCAGTTAGAGATAATCAGATGATTAGTGGACGATTCATGGTGCCTCAAAATCCTAGAAAAGAAATCCATTACTTATTGTCTGCAGATGATATATTCTTTCTTACTGCTGATCAGAGGTGGTAATTTGTTCTGTATGCCATAGAAGTGACAACAGCACCTAGGACCCCAGTCACATTCTTACAGACTTTGAATTGAGTTCAGTATGGTTTTTAAAGAATTTTACAGGGATTTGGGGGCTTTTCTGTTGTATTTGGGTTTTTTCGATTTTATCAGATTCTTTATCACTTCTGGACTACACCATCAGACAACTGGATATACTAACACTAAACAGTAACGTTATTTTTTAAATATAAAGCAAAAATAATATATTTTGGGCTGTTTTCATTTCAGTCTTCTTTGTAATGAATTAATCTTTTAACCACCAACAACAAAAAACTATATTTGATTATTATAAAACAAAGAAGACATGATCAGCTGATTTTGGGGTTTTTTTTTATTGCAAAGATGGTGTTAAGAAAACTTTCATGACTTAGTGAAATCTAAGACAATTAGACCAACACTAACTAGACAGATTTATGTTTGTTCAGCAGTCAACAATGTCACTCTGTCACAATTATATTCACCATAGGCTCTAGATTAAAAAATATCTTATGTTTTATATTTGATCAAGTCTTTATGAAGAGCTCCAGTCATAAGTCATGTCAGTCAGAACATCTGGATAGATGATTATATTTACATTGTCACTCAGGGGGTATTTGACAGAAAAAATAGTGCCACAAAACTGTTCTACTTTAGATTCTTTTGTGAAAGGCAGGGAATAATCATATATTTAAGAAACACTGGTTATCTGTTCCTAATTGGAAAGTTTTCCCTATTAGACAGCGATTGCTTTATGTTTCCCTCTAGGTCCGCAGTCAAAGCCTAAGGTTTATTCAAGTTTTACCTCCACTCCTCCAAACACCAAATTGAATCTGAATAAATTCAGAGTTACACTCCATTTGTGAATATTCATACTATGAAAACATTCTCATTTAGATCTTTTCTTCACTGGCAAAAAAAAGATATTACTCAAATATCAAGAATGTTGTGGTGTTTAATTAAACCTGTAAAATAGCTGAAGACTCAGAGAGACGTTAATGTACCAGTTTAAGGTCCTCGGCTTTTCTACCCCTTACACAAACTATTTGACTCCACAAACCTTCTAAGAACAACCATTTTCACACGATTCGCACTTGGATTTGGGTAAAAGGAAAGAAGGGAAATGCTAGTGTAAAGACAAATACAGAAATATTCAGCTTAGTCCCATTTACTCATTTTTTCACCATGGCTCGAACAGATTTGATAACATAAATTTTTTCTGTCAATGCTTTTGAAACAGAAATATTTTTTTGGTTTTTGTATTGCACTCATAAAGTAGTAAACCACATTTTAATGTCAAACACTCATCTAAACATGCCTTTATGATTTTGCTATTTTCTTGATAAAAAATTTTGCCTGAAAACTTTCTGGTTTCTTCCCAGCTTAATTTCAACAGCCTTTTATTCAACCCTCTGATTTTCCCCAGCACTCTCCCTCTTCTACACCTGATTTTAAAGCACGAAGTGTGACTGAGCAGCTCAGAAATCAGTCATGTAGCTCGATTGGAGGAAATATAGTAGAATTATAAGCATTTTCAACTTGCTTTCGATATGCAAACTGCCCATCATAGACTGAGTCAGCAAGAGTGGACAGGTCTCATAATAGTTTTTCTATTACAGAATTCCGTTCCAAAGAAGTCTTCAGCACACTAAGATAAACAGGTTGCCTAAGCTGACAACTAGGAAGCCTAGCGTTCACAGCAACAACTAATTTTTAACACCATCCTGCAAACTCCGTTTTCCAAATAATACAGCATTTAACCACACCGTAAGAGAAATGCTGCCTTCAGTCTCAGGTTCACAGACATTGCCTTGTGTTAATAAGAGTCACAGATATTTCATGTTTTCTTCACCCAAACATTTCAAAATGAATATACAAAAATTTTCAGGCTCATTCTTTCAACATTATTTAGTATTTTGTGAAATCACCAGGGCAACTGAACGATGCCTTCAAGCCTCTCAGCTTTGGTTTCTTACTCTTGATCATGAACACCACTGAGATGATGCCAAGACACAATATTTATTCAAAATTATCTAACTTTTTCATCCCGTATTTTATCTTTTCCTATTTGTTATTTAGTCAGTCACTTATTTTACATACTTCGTGAAGACAAAAAAAAGAAACAATTAAATTTTTTCATTCTACCTGTTCAGCTAGCTCTTTCTTGTGGCTTTTTTCCTACTATCTGAATTTGTAACATCTCGCCCATATGTGAGCTCGTATCCCTTTAAAATGAGGGTTTAACGTGTTCCACTTTGCTTTAGATAGTTCATTTATCTTCTGCAACATCATGCATCACTACAAAAGAGATCACCTTCACATAGTGGCCAATTTTCCATCTCATCAGCGTAATCTAGATAGAGACAAACCGAGCGATACCTGTGTCTCTCAGAACACCCACTCCCCGTGGATACTGGGAAATCCAGTCTCAGAGGAGCTAGGTTGCTTGGGAACAGCACATGTGAAGCAATCACCCATCACAAAAGAAATTGAAGCAAATCTGACAGGAAAGTCAAGAAAAATCTCATACTACAGAGATGAGACAGTGCAAATATCAAGATGGCTAAATGTTACACTTGTAAGAAAAAAAGAGGAAAATTAGCTCTCCATTAAAAACTGCTGGAAAAGGAAGAAATCTTATTACTAAGAGGGCTGAAACCACATTGAACATGAGCATCTACCGTTTTAGCAACTAAGACAGCTAATTAGATTTCTCACAAGAGAAAAGCAGTAAACCTCTTTTGTTGGAGTACCTGACTTAATATATTTGCATTTTAAACCCTAACACGTTATTACATGTAGGCACAGATGGTACTCATTGCTGTTGGATAAGTTTTCTCCCCATGGCCCCATCTGAAAAACATTTATGCTCCTTTAAACACACAGATTCAGATTAAAGACAGTTCAGGAGGTTTCTCTGTGCCTTGGCATACCAGAGAGAAGATAACTACGTGGAATTTCATGGTAGCCATGAGCTGAAGGAGAAAGCCATTTCTGGACTTACAGAACCAGTGTTCTGTAAGACAGACACTGTCATACATTGTGTATGATCTGCTGATGACTACTGTCTCAGTAAGTCTTTGCTGCAGTTCTGGGATAGCAGAGTGACGGAACATTGTTGCTCTGATGAGGAAGGCACAGGACAGCATAAGGTTAACATGCCAGCCTCCAAGAAAGAAGCTCCAATACCTCACTAAAACCAATACCCTATCCCAGTGAATTCACATCCATTCATGGATCTGAGTTCTTAAAAACTGTTACTATAACTAGAAAGGTATAAAGTTTTAACTGAAACTCCGTGTACACTCAAACTGCTAAGCTCACTAAACTAAGTGAGGCTTGAAACTGGAAAATCATCTAGCCTCTGATTAAAGCAAAGCTAAATGCAAAGTTCGGTCTGGTTGCTCATGATCTTGGCCAGTCAAATTCCGAACCATTGCTGGATTTCCATTTCCTTCTGGGCAGGCTGGTTTCAATGCTTAATTCCTCATATTTCTCTTATGCTTACTTTACTAGAGAAAAGCTATAAAAGTTCCTCTGAATTAGGTTGTTGTGTTTTTTATTCTTTTATAGTACTTCTCCAGCATTTATTTCTTTCTCATCAAAATACATGAAAATCAGAATAACAGGCCAAGCTCCACCAACTAATTTTCTTATAGTACCTTTCCAGTCAAGCAATGGGAAGAGCTACAACCAAGCTGTGGTCAGGCTGTGCTATAGGCAAAGTCACAAGTAAGCTGTAGCTTCAGGCATCCGCTGAGTAACCCATTGTCCAAATATGTTTAGTTAAACTTAGTAAACACCCCAAAATGTTGCATATGACTATATCTATTGAACAGGACGAGATATATGCCACCCTCTCTAAGCTTGTAATAATTCCATCTCAGATAACATAAGAAAGTAAACCTCTTTAAAGTTTTATGATCTATTCATGTAAAAATGTATTGTCTCAAAATGTGTGACACCAAGGAACTACCTTCCATTTTTAAACATTTCACAACTACAGGAAAATCTTTATTTACTTTCAGAAAAGCATTTGTCATAAATACAAACAGACTTCAGTGTTGCTTTGCTGCTTTTCAGGATTGTACTTTAGATATATTCACAGGTTAGTTATAAGGAGAAATTTTTCTAAACTTTGTGTTTATAAAGTGGGACAATTTTCTAAATAGGCAACATGTGAGCATCCTTAAACACCCAGCGACTGAGCAGGATTTGTGACCCCATGCATGACCGTTTGTCTCATGTGTCACAGGCTGTGATTTCCGCAAGTCATAATATTTCTTAAGATTTAGATGCTAATAAATATTTAAATAAAATAATTCTCTCAAAACATATGCTTGTTTTGAAGACATGTTAGATAAGATTTGCATGACACTCAGATTTCTAAGATCTGGTTTTATATTAATAAAAAAACTTTTCAGAAGAAGACACTGTTAACATGAGACAGACTAGGAAAATTCAAATAATGAAAAGACATTCCATTTACATAATTAAAGATCATATCTATGTTACATTGCCCTAATTCTCTTAAACAAAAGCCAATGTTTCCTTTTCATCAAAATAAAAGGGCTTTTTCAGATATTATTGAAATGCAATTACCTGTCTGATGCGCCCAGGGATGACCCTGTTAACACTGTGGAGCTGTACTCCTTTTTCAGCATGATCATAATTTAATTAGCACTATTAAAAGTATATCACATTTGATGCAGAACTAAGAAAGCAGTCCCTTTGCTGGAGTCACAAATTAGTGAACATCTTCCCTCCCACTTCGTCGATAAGTCAGGTTGCTGTGGAAAGCAACAAGCAATTGTCATGAAACTCAAAAAGTTCTAGCAGGCACTCGCAGCAAAAGGTTATAGACTATGTGTTTTACAAGTGTTTCACAGAAATTCATTAGGTAAATTCAAGAATCTTAATGTCATCCCAACAAAGCTTTGAATTGAAGGACTCCTCTTAGAGATCAATGAATATCAAATACAGGAATATGTTAAACCATAGATAAAACCATACCAAAATTAGAGAAAGACAAGCAGTGTAGGGTTTTCAGCAGTAATCTTTATATTTCAAAATTTTAAAAGTCAATTTATAAGATTACAATAAAAGATCAATTTCCAAAACAGACAATAAACCAGAGATCCATGAAATTTGTGGCAAGAAAACAGAAACATACTGAACAGAAAAAAATGTGCTAATGCACCTCTCATGTAACTCCATGTGATCTATAAAAACGTTTAAAGGATGATACTTGTCCATTCAGCCTGAAGCCTGGAAACACTTTCATAATTAAATATTTTCCTCACTCTCTAATATATAATCAAAATTTTATTTTAGAGAGAACCAGCTGAAGTCTGAAATGCATAAATTGTGGACATCTTAAATTGTTTGTCAAAAATTAGTCACATCCCATTTCAGCACAGATTTGCTCAGGATGCAGAACTCTGCTCAAATAATAGTTTTGGCACACAGTTGTCTCATACGATGACTATTTTGGCTTGGCTCTTACTATACATAAGACTAACAACCTGAGCTATGGACAAGAAAGATACAAAGATCTTTCTTCCATTACAATCAGTATTCTCCACAGCACAGATGGCAAGTGAAGGCTCTTTGCAAAAGAAATATATATGAAACTATCTTTGCACTTGAAAGAACAAAGAGCTGTTTTCCATAATTATAATGACGGCAAAAATAAAATCTGTGTAGAAAAGCTCTAATATAAGGATCAAGATGATTCTTTCTTTTCAAATTCTTTATGCTTTTCATTAAAAAGAAATTCTGTAACTTAGTGATACAACAGCAAGAAGCTGTAGGGAAAATACAAATAGTTACCTCTCCAACCGAAACTTCAAAAATTAGGGAAGAGCAAAGAGGGCTGAAAGGTCATAGAAAGCAATTGCCATCCTCTTATTCACCTTAGTTATTCCTCCTTCGATTGCAGTAAGTGAGATATTAGTAATTTAAAAAAAAAAAACCACCTGTTTTTACTCTTCTTATCTGTGGTTGGTTTATGGTAGTGCATCTTAGGTCATCAAATGGCCAGTCCTTTCCTAACAGAATGACTTTATTTTCATAGTTAGCTTCCCTTCTGCCCTAATAGATGATGGTCAACATTACAAGAAAACAGACATCAGGACATGTAAGACTCTTCCTAGGGTTTCTTAGTGTTAGAGACTTTCTAATTTGATCTTTTATCAATTTCTTTTTGTGAAACCTTAATATACAACATACCTCAGGCTAAATTTTCCTTGTTCTAAATAGTTTATCCATGAAAAAGTTTTCTTGGCCTCAAACCTCTTTGGCATTATTTTTGTAAAAGCATATGCTGGATCCTGTTCAGCATCCAAGAACTTTGGGATTTGATACAGAACTGTGGTGAGAAATTCCCAAAATCCCCACAACATAGTCATAACAGAGCAATTAATTATTGATCAAATCTAAGATTATAACAAGATCAGATTTCAAGAAAGGCAGTATGTCCAGCCCTTCAGTAAGTCACATTAAGACATTTCACACAGTTATGCCAAATTACAGCACTGTCTACTTACCTTTTTATTTTGATGACAGGTGTGACGGGACAACAGAAATCCTAGAAGAAAGACGATAACACAGCTTTGGTATGAATAGAACTGAATACTTAGAGAAAGGCAATGCTGAAAACAACCTGCTCCAATGAAAAAGAATAACTCAGTACTTAAGCTTCACTAAATGGCTGAGGATCAATATCAACTTTGATTTTTTCCAAAGATCGTATGGCATGTTAAAGAGTTACAGAGAAGTTAAAATTATATTTTAATATACATTTCTTGCAGACGCTGCAAAAGAAAAATATAGAGAAGCATATGGATTTTGTAGTAAGTTTTTCCTTCTGATTTGACAAAATCCTTTAAAATACAGTTTACAGAGCCAGCCCACTGACTTAAATGTATTTTATGCAATACGCTGGCTTACACTTGCTAAAAAATGGATGCTTACATGAAATCAAATAAATATATCTTTACGGTCACTACTATGCATTTCAAAGTAGTTTTAAAATGCTAACGAAAAAAATAATTCCTACAGTTCCCATTGATGATTTCTGCTCTTTTCCTCTTTCTCATACGATTGGCCTCAGCAACCAGGTTAAAACATTATTTCAAATTAAGTACATATTATCAGTTCCAGAGTTGCAGTCAATCCAGAGCAAGACAGAGTAATAACTTGCCTAGATAATGAAATCAGTTGTCAAGGTCATTCTGTTGGATGAATGAGACAATCCTATAAAAGCACTTGGTAGTAAACTTAGAGGTAGGTAAGGCATGAAATGCTTTTTGACACCATGACTCTTTCAGCATATAAAACTTTATCAGAGTATCACACTAGTCTTTACTGATCATTCTGGGATATATTTTAGCCAAACAATGGGGTGATCACTCCAAAAGCAACGTTAAACACTTATCATGATGCCTTCCTACTGCTTTTGCAAGGCCTTGTAGGCAAGTTTCAGTAGTTCATATGCTGACACTTTTTGAAGTTGTTTTCTGAATATCTGCCATAAAGAAGCCATCTTTCTCCAGAATGCTGATGACTACAGAGAAATATTGCCATTTTTTTCTTCTTCCGTACTTTATCCTACAAGAAGGAGGCATTGTGAGAAGGCATTATTGTCAGAAGAGGATTAAGTGCCAGAGACAAAGCTTCAGACCGATTGATCGTATAAATAGGAGCAGCGCAGAGAGCCTATGATCAGTAGAAGCTGTATCCCATTTTTTTCTTACATTACTGTCCAGCCCAGAAGTCCCAGTAAGAGGCAACACTGTGTCTTCCTGCAGACTCTCCTGCTTTCCGCACTTGCTGACAATTCTGCCAGTTCTTCTGCTCTCCTCAGTTACCTCCGTCCTCCTAGCTGCACATCTCAAGCAATGGTTTTCCACACGAAATTCTGTTCTCCAGTTTAAGAACCACTATCTAGAAAGATATCATCCTGCACATAAAGATAGTGGGGAAAGATAAGAATGAGTTGTTAAACAGATTAAGACTATCTCCTCCAAGGTCCACTTTGCCTTGTTTTAATTCAGGAACCTTTTAAGTAAATGAAAAAAGGTATCTGTACATATTGCATAGCACCTCCTTTTGAGGGCATTCAAAATGTGGGAACATCCCCAGATCAACTGCTCAATGAAGACAGATCTTTAGGTTCACTGACCTCAGATTAATAATGCGCTTTGAGGGCAACTCTGTTCCCATAAAACCATATTGCGCTTTTCAGTCTCAGGTACCACATTTTCTTGACATAGTCTGTATTTTCCTCATAAATTTATAGATACATCAAACATTAATTTCAACTAAGCATGACTATGTTTATTCATAATACCCATTTATTGTCAAGAAGTTCATTTCTATTTTTATTTGATAGACAGAGCTAAAAAAGGAAGACTTTCTGACTAGGTAAAAAAAGTCTCATAGTCATACCTTGGGTATTGTAATTAAAATCAGAGAAAACAATACAGACACTCTGAATAAACATTTAGGACAGATTTCGGTTGGCTTTTTTGTAATGTATTTTTCTTAAGGTTCTTAATTTTTTATAAAATAAAGTCTAGTACAAACACATACACATTCCCTATTTAAAACATGGTGGCGTTTTCTCCTGAAAATAACTGTTTTCAAATAGGCAACATACAAGAGCTACTCACCAAAATAGGAAAAACAGATAGCCTGACTCAGTCGAGAAGTTTCCCGCAGAAGAACCAATCCAGACGTCGTCATACTTTTGAGGCAAAAAAAAGACTTAAACAGAAATTATCATGAATCAAATACTGAAGAGTACAAAGAAATTTTTTGCCTAATCCACTATGTAAAATGTAAACACCTAGCTGTTTATTCTGAGAATAACTACCAAAACCTTCTTTCAAAAGGGGGAAGGACAGCTATACAACAATAGCTCCATGCAAAAAACATTCAGAAGCCAATAAACGAAGCACTTATATAAAGTTGTGCAATTTCAGATGAAAATATTACATTCACTAATCATTTTCCTACCATGAATTTTGCCCAGATGATTTCTGAACCTTTAAGTCCAGAACATATTTCCCTGTACTGCTCCTTTATCACAGCTCCAAAAAACCTTACAGCAAACAAACTTTGCTGCTGCCCTATTGTATCCTCCATAGCATTGCCAAAGAGATACACTTTATAACATTAAAACATCACGTATCTAAGACACACATCATATGTAAAGAGCAGTTAAAGTAGAGGACTGCAATAATAACACTAATAAATAAAAGCCTTTTATACTGTTGGCATAGTAATCTATAAATTAAATCATACCTGGAACCACATGAAATATAGTGTAATTGTTCTCTTAAAGCTTTATCATACTTGAACTACACAAATCAATAGTTATTACAAAATTAAATAGACTTCTTATGTTAAAGTTTTTTTGCTGAAACTTTTGCTGCGATTAAACAGAAATCTAATTTGTACGATTCAATTTTTCACTCCCAAAGGTCTTTTTTCCTACACTACTTATGTATGCCTGTAGAACCGTTGAAAATGAAGGGTTACGCTTCTTAAGTCGTTGCTACTACATATCATATAACACAAAAAATGTCTTTTGATATTTGCTTTTATCCACAAAGAAACAATTGAACAGAGACATGCAGCTCCAGAATAGTGCACATTCCCTTCATATGATTTAACTGATAGAAAGTACATAAAAACCTAAATACATAAACATTGATAAACTTGACTTTATTTACACAGAACATCAAGATCTGAATGTAAGGAGTGTATATAATATAAAAACCATAATCAACAATACTAATTCCTTTTCCTTGTGCAAGTTTTGTTAAATCTTTTTTTGATGTATTATCTCTTTGTCCTATGATAACCTAAAACCTGTAGCTCAAGAGGGAATATGGGAAGAATCTCATTATTATTATTTCCATCCATTTTATACCTTTAGTCATTTATTGAAGTAGTCCAATACTACTATCCTCAGTGTAGAAAGCCGTAACTGAAGCTAAGACGGAAAACAGTTTTTATCCGATGCCACGGAAGACAATATATGCCAACATTAAATTGTAGTATCCTGAGTACATGAAAAAAAATTTGTGTCAAAGAACTAGAAACAGCAGTTCAAATCTTGGTATACTCTGCCCAGAAGAGATAGGCAGGGTACTAACAGCCATGGATCTCTGCAGCTGAGGCCGCGGGGCACCCCAAGGGGCTGAGGGGGGCAGTCAGAGGCAAATCTGCGAGGTGCAGACACATTGGTAGACAACCAAGCTGTTAAGCCACAGCTATAGAGGTAGCTCACATTAACAAACACGGTTGCATAAGATATATAAATACTTTCAAGAAAAACAGCTACACATAATAAACAATCAAGGGGCTTTGGTTTTAAATATTGTTCGCCAAGGAACAGACCCAAAATAATTCATAGGTAAAAAAAAATCCGTTACCATCATTTCACCACAAAAGGCTGCTTTTTTCCTTCACAGCCACTGACATTAAGGAGTAAGGAAACAACCAAGCCATTGCAGAAAAGAGCTGCACATAGGTTATTTTACCCTGCTGAGCAGAACATTTCCAAAACTTAACAAAATTCTTAAAACAATATTACAGAGGATGGTTGTTTCCAGCTACTGTTACAGGTATGTTAAGATAAATGTGGAGCTTTCCACATATTCATCTTAAGACTTCTTTCTCCTCAATTAAGGAAATGAAATTTTAATAATGTTGCTTCTTATTGAAAGAAACTAGTCTCACTATGATACAAATAGTAAAAGATTCATTCCTTTTGCTCTGCTTCTGCAAAACAGCACATTTATAAAATCTTTATAAATACTATATAGTGATGGAATAACTTATATTTACTGTAATTTCACTTCTGAGAGTGGAAAGTAATATCTGCCCAATTTCAATTCTGAATCCAGAGAATACTAGCTAGTCACTGGTTTTGAATGAAGCATTTTATTAAGAAGAATTAAAAATTTATGCTGGAAAATATGTGTATGGATTGATAAGTCCTGAAGATATAAATGCTTTGTCTGCAGCACAGCAAAGACAGTAACTGTACAGACAGCTGTGATGCAAGCTTTCTTACCGCATCTTGCCAAACAAGACTTTTCCCAAGGTAGTAGAACTGTTTATAAGGGTGGCAGAATAAGTCATTCTTTGCACCTATTTGATTACAGCCTCAGTTGAGCAACTGCAAAGTAGGACATTACTTGGTATCTCTCATCCATCTGATTTTTGCCAAGTAGGACCAGACATGCCAGATGAACTCTTGCACTCTTTACTGGCATTGACCCATCTGTAATCAAAATTTGCTTTATATCGCAGATTGTGAAAGTAATTAGATACAAATAAAGACATCTTCAAAATTCATTTAAAACCACGCTCTGAAGAGGGCTCTGATCTTAAAGAATAACCATAATATGGAAAAAAAAAAAGAGCAAACAAGATCTCACTTTAAAGGAGAAAGCGGCAGAGGAGCACAGAAGGTCAGAAGCCGTCAGAGAGTACAAAGGCAGGAACTACCAGCAAGAGTTAACATAGATGGTGCCAAAGCAAAAAAAGTTTATAGAATGTTTTTTATTATTCCAATTTCCTGTAACTGAAGTGATGTTGCTGCTATTGCAGAAAACATTTCTTAAAACATTAAGGACTATTTTATGTCTCTAATTTTCCTTAACTGTGATACCATATGGAAAAAATAATCTTATTTTGGCCATATAACATTGTTTTGTTAAAATTCCACATTTTTATCAATTTAATCTTGTGAGTACCACGAGACACAGTATCCTATTTAACACATGTGCCAATTTTATAGTAATAAACATAGAAATTAATCTGCAGGTACTGTTTTTTAAATAAAAAAGAGGAAGGAGAAAGACTACAGTAGTTGTAACAAAACCAGGAAGTGCTCATTCCCAATGAAGAAAAGCCCCTAAATACTAAACCTCTGTAACCTCCAGACAAAAAAAACTCACCCACTGAAAATGTCATGCCAGCCCCAGTTTTTTTTAAGAGAACGTGTCCTCCTAAAAGCCCTGCTTCTTGCAATACACACCATAAAAAACTATATAAATATATTCTTCTGCAAGCCTCAGTATAGCAGGCATCCACAAAGCATAAAAACATCAAGCCTTGAGCAGATGCTATATGTAGAGTTGTCCATAAGTTGGCTCTGGTATACAGCAAAATTTGGTCATTCAGATCTATATAGCGTTTCTTGGAGACTTCTAGCCATTTTTTTAGATGGGAAGGCAGAAACAGATCTCCATTAGCTCTATTTTTCCTGGCAAATAAATCCTGTGCTCTACTTTTTAGAGATGTTGCACAGTTTCTAGAACTGGTAGGTCTCAATCTGTTTTAATTAGTAGAAGAGATCATTTGTAAAAAGCTAGGAAAACAAAAAGTATAAAACCAATGAGTTTCCAATACCCACAAAGGAATTTCAACTTGAACAGTTGTCAAGTGCGTATCTTAGGTTCAGGGTATAATTCATCCACTGGCTAAAATAAGTTAAACATATAATATAACAAAGAAATGTCTATCTGATTCTTAAACTCTGTAATAACTTCATTACATTAAAACCTGAATGCTTCTTGATAAAGCAGCATAGACAAGAAAAGCTGATAATCGGTAACACCCAGCAGAAGTAGAAACAGAAAAAATCCCTCTCCTAGAAAACTTACAGATAACAGGCATAAGAGAAAGCAGAGATGCTATCTTTGCGTTTGCTTTTTTTTTTAAGAGGAAGAGAGAGTGAGATTTTCCTTATCTATAAATATGATCTCAGAGACAATCTAATTCGCATTTAATTTACTGCTGTTCAGGCATACAGCACTCCTAGAATCCTTCATTTTCTTAGTCTTCTCCCTACATATATTTTCCCCTCCATCTGTAACGTTCAGTAAATGCAGCAACTGTCTGCCATCCACCTAATCTGAAAAACAGATGTTTCACTCTAAAACATTCAGTGCATTTGTTTTGAAAAATAAGTCATTTAATATTCTACGTTATTTAAAAGCTTTCATCATTCTTTGAAGGCTACTGTAAACAGTAGCTGCAGGGGAGTTCACTTAAGTATATTCTCTTTGAACTGCATGTTATAAAACAGAATGACACATAAAAATTTACCTTTTTTCCGGCTAACTGTTGTTTACAGATGTTACAAAGTCTGTTTTAAAATTCAAGGGTATGTCAAGTTTCAGGCAATTAACTATCAGTGTTAGAATGTGTACTATGGGCTCATAAAACTTGATGGGCCTTGGGGCAATTAAGTGTCATTCACATCAGGAAAGCAGGATTGCTTATGTCCAAAATACTCAAAGTCTCAAGGAAGTAGCCACTGAGACAAGGATCTGTGCCCACTGACAGCAGACAGGTGGAAAGCGTAGAATATTCCTGGCAACTGAACACTCCCAAAGTCTTTCTAAACAATTGATACTAGCTTCAGAAAAAAAGACAGCAATAGTTCAGCCAGCTGTGTCAGCGAGCCATCCCTTTTCTGTAATCACAAATTTACCACGTTCACTTCATCCCTTGCTGTACATGAGCATTTTGGAAAGCATGATGTAGTGTGAGTTTAATATAAGACTACGGTTGCACAGTGTACCATAAACAGTAATTTCACTGCTACTACAACACTTGGGAACAATAAAGTATACAGCACCCTGTCACAGATCCTCTAAGCACCATCCACAAGACCACACAGAAAACATTTACAGAATAAAAAAGATTCTAATAACATATCTCCAACTAATAACAAAGTTCCAAGGTGAAAGGTTTTTTTTTTATAGATCTTACTAAATTCCAGAACTCAGGTCTTGTTGTAATGGCATTATCAAAGCAAGAAATCTAGGTCACTGCATTGAACGCGCGTTCAAAAAGCGATTAATTCCATTCGCTACTTTCAAAATCATTATTTGATGTTTAATATGCAAATTTCATTCATCACCACATAATAACTGCACATTAAGTCAAAGACTACTCCCCAGCTCTCAGATTAAACAACATGCTTTCGTACATCACCCTATAAATGAAGAGCTACTACACTACTGATAAACAAATGGTTTACTGGTGATAGAAGTATGAGTGCAGGTGGGAAAGAGAAAGACGCGTTTTTGTGCTTCTGGTTCCTTGCACAAGCAACCACTGCCTGAGCCAGGTCATCACTGCTGACGCGTTTTTCGTTACAGAGGCTGGGGCAGCCCCAGTGACCCTTGCTGTCCGGCCCTGCCAAGGTACGCTCCATCTTCGCCTAAGTCCTACAGCGATTGACTGTAAATTTGGGTAACCCTTGTTTAAGCCCTTTCAACCTAGCCAGCAAGAAAAATTGTCAGTCCTGTCCAGTGGGCTGGAAGGCATGGAAATGTACCCTCTGGCTGTAACAGTAAGAAAGGCACAGGGAAAACACGAGAATGTGGCGAGGCACCCAGTCAAGACTTGACAGGCTTGTGCTCGCCGTCTTACTTCAAGCCTTTCTAGTTTACTTTGTTGCGCGGAGAAGCAGTATTATTAAATAAAGCGGTAGTACAAAGGTATATGGTTTCACAGCTAAGCCTTGTTTAAATTCAAACTTCTCTCTCCCTTTATGAGAGACAGCAAAAGACTCCAGTTTCATTAAGATCTGTGGCCTCTCTATGCTAAAACTAAAAGAAAAAGGGATAGGCAAGAAAAGCTTCTAAATGACCTGGAGACAGCCCAATCCTCATCTAAAGGAGGCACAAAGTGGTGCTGTTAATATGGATTTTTTTTAAGTTTTGAGAGAGAAATCAAAAAGTTCTAGGAAACAGAACTGGAAACTAAGATATTCTGCCTTGAATTGTTTGGGTAACACTTCTTTGAAAGTCCTTTATTTTAAAGGGCATCATCTGGAAATTTAACAGTCTTGGTCTTTCTTATCTGCCCCTTAACCACATAGAGGCTTTTGATCTGAAATAGGGACGTCTTTTTCCAATTTAACATTACCCACCTCAAAATCTCTTTCGCACTTAGAATATTAAATTGCCTTAGTTTAGATAACAAAAACATGAATTTAGTAGATAATATTGCCCAATAAATCTGCTTTTTGTTTTGTTTATTTTACACCTCTATCTTTCTCACATTGTAGTGCTGCTGTCAGCACTGCAGTTCCAGGCACAAAATAGTTACAGAATAAATCTTAAGGAAGGTTTGGATTAAAGAAATCTAAAAACTTTCCTCACATAAAAAGCTGTCAAAAAAAAAATTAGGCACTGTGCCACCCCTTAGACAGAAATCCTGAGTGCTAATTTTATCATAT
The DNA here is from genome assembly GCA_013397275.1 of Burhinus bistriatus. Lineage (NCBI taxonomy): Eukaryota > Metazoa > Chordata > Aves > Charadriiformes > Burhinidae > Burhinus > Burhinus bistriatus. The sequence goes on from VYXH01004837.1 coordinate 57,637, forward strand.
TCCTTTGAAAATCTCAGTTAAACACTTAATCAGGGTGCGGAGGAGCAGAAATAGCTTTGGGTTTGTCAGATTTACACTCACAAAACATGATGCAGCGTGTATGTGTGCAGAGAAATACAGCACTGAAAATATTACCACTCTAGCAGAACTACATCAATAGTGATTTTAACAAAACTTTTGGCAACAAACACTTCAGTAGCGTCCTTGGACCAGAACTTTGCATACATAATTGTTTGCATAAATAATAATACCATTGTGTAAGTTTTTGAGGGCTTTTTTAGCCAAGTGGAAAGTTTTTCAACAACAATGTTTAGACAAATTGAAAAATGTTAGGGCAATAAATGACTTTCGCTCTAGATTCCAATCACGGATTATCATGTTAAGTTTTTTTTATCTCAGTCTTTAAATTATAAACACCAGCAGTGTTACCCTATGAATACCTAGAGGTACTAACCCTAAACAGAGTATTTAAGGATTACATTATTAAACTTGCTCCATTTGCACTGCTGCTGCATTGCTCAAAAAAAGGACGGGATCTGGTCTGGAACGCCCTCACTGGACAATGATCCCCAGCTTGAGCCCCTTCTCTCCAGCAATACACACAAAGAGCGAGCATCAGGAAACACATGGCAGATCTGCAGAGACTCCTACCCAAAAGACTGAATACAATCAAAAGTAGTCTTAGGACTAGAATTCCTCCCCTGCCCCCCATGTTGAATAACTTTGGGGCAAGGAAGTGATACTTTTTCATATCTGTCATTTTATAGAAAGTTCCCTAGATTCAAAGATATCTGCTCTTCTAGTTATTCATTCTACGCAAGGTTTTTATTAATATCTAGCTCTATTCCAATATTTTAACTAATTGACTAAAATTATTACACTGTAGCATATTTATAACTATTTATTTTCCTTAGAGAAATAAAATCCTGAATGAACCTTTAGGTTATTCACAAGTCAAATGACAGCTGAGAAATCTGTTCTGCGCTCACAGGCCAAGCCTCCGTTCAGTGATGGAAATAGGATTCTTCTTCTATCGGTATATTAAAATCAATGCAAATTTGCAGAGGTAAAAAAATCTGGATTAAAAGGGTTTAATTGCTTTGTTTTCATTAAATTGCTTGGGATATTTTAACAATATTTTTATTTCCTGAAAGCAAACATAAATTATATACCATGAAATGTTCATAACAAATCATTCATCCACAAACTAGCTGGCAAAAACATCACTTCACACTGCTCCTAGAGGAGTACAGCCTTACACCAGCGCTTCACAGTGCTACATACCTGCCTGAGGTGCAAGAAGGGGTGACTTTTTTTTTTTTTCCTGAATCAATCCTCCCTTCCTGAATGGAGGACAAATGTATTTTAATTAATGTTGTGCTGCTGGATTGAAGTAATAGACACTAAACACCCAGCCATGGCTTTATCAAAAAGGAAACAGGAACGTAACGTCGCTCACCAGCAACAGCTAATGTATTCGCATTCACAGCAAAGCATTCACACGGCTAGACATTCCCCAGGCTGGTCCAGCTTTCAGGGTAATGTTTCAGTATGGCAGCCCTTAATTTTAGAACCTTCAGTTTGCAATCTAAACTTCTTTCTAAAGTAATATTTTCTCTGGAATACATTATATTGTCAAAAAAATACAGCCAAAGAGAATCCCAATATATGTACTACGTTTGTTTATTTCATTTTGAAGTTAAGTCATTTTTTGTTTGTTAACAGAAGAAACAAAACAGAATTACATGGTGTGTCCAGAACTCCAGGCACTATGCATATAAGCAGAATTTAGCACACAGGTGTCATACCTGTCCACATTCAGGCACCAGCTTGATAGTTTTCCTCTCCCTCGGCAGCTCAGAACCCTCAGGAAAACCCTGAAAATTTGCCTCTCGCGTACCTTACACAAAATCTTTAGGGAAAAATGCTTTGATTAAAAGAAGCTTATAATTCTATTTTTATCTTTCCTTTCCAAGAACCAGATTTTCAGGGGTCAAAACAATGACTGGTGTTAAATAAAAACACTTTAATAAGAGAGAAAAAGCAAATTTAAATTTGTTTTATCCAAACAGGTACATGTTATTTTTCCACTTGGTCACCAAACCTAAAAAGTTCACTTATTTGCTTTCTGTGTAAAGCCACATCCTTGCAACGTGATTCTATAGTTGTAAATAATCTCTTCCTCACACTTCAGCTCAGTGATGTAGGATAAATTAGCCACTGTCTGTGTAATTACCTGCACGCTTTGCTTCAATTTATCCCAGGTTTATGAGCTTTTTGCCTATAGAAGTCCAAAAATATGAGAATCTCTCTACCATAATTAGTCTTTAGAGAAACTTACCTGGAACAATTATCTTACAGACTATCTCAAATGAAAAGATGATTCCAGATGAGGCCGCAGCCGCGAAAAGTTCTATTTCACATGCTCTTTGTTATTTTAGAACTCTGAGGAGCTGCAAACATTTTCCAAAACATGCCCAGGTGTGTGTCAGATCTTCAGCAATTATGCACAACTCAATATTCAAGCCTTTCAAGTGTTTGCCAGAATCTTTGGCTTTCGATTTGCAAAATAGCTCAAATAAACAAAAAAAATGTATTTCCCATTCTTTTTACTTACATAATACCCTGAAAGCTAAAGAAATCATTGTAAACAGCCATGTAAAAGTTTTACTATTTGCAACCAGCAATTGCTTGCTTTGGCATAATCTTACATGAAATATTTCACAAGAATTCTATAAAATATCTTGTCTGAATAATGCACATGGCATATTACATACATATTAAACATTTACAAGCATTTGAATTCCAGATAAACGTGATAAATGCTTAAAAAAACCACTCACAAAAATCCCACAGCTGATTACATTGGCAAGTTGGCACGCCGGGCTGATAGAATAATAGAAGGTATGGCAGACCGAGCTGTTCTAGCTGCGCTGCTAAGTGTCTGATTATAAAACTGATACGTTTTCTTACAGTTTCCTTCCCTAGAGAGAGGATCTAAATAGTTCTCTCTCAGGGTTTCTTTTGTCTTATTGCAGAGATTGATGATTTGTCATAATAATTCCTACTTCGAACTTTGAAAATAGGAGCATCCAAAACTTTTTTCCTAATCTAATTTCTAAAAGAAATTCTTTATCAGAGTAATTAAATTTAATATTAAAGAATCTGAGCATGCATCCCCTAGTTCTTTCCATTTCATAGCCAAATCATAAATTAAAGAGTGCCTAAGCGTACATGGTATTAAGTCTTTCACCACTGAAATCCAGAGTCACAGTGTTGACTGCAAAAATGACTTAAATAAATGTAATTATTAAATCAAAAGTCATGAATACCTACTGGCCCAGAAGTTCAACAGATCTTCCGACAACAGCTCATGGAAGGTATCAGCAATAAGCCTGTGAGCAGTAATATAATGCAGGTTCATTTGCAGTTCCTCATTTCGTGTATTTTCTCTCGTGTCAAATAAAGTAACTTTCTATTACTGCTTTCAGGGGAGGCACTCTGTTTGTATAGCTCCCACCTCATCAAATAAAATAAATCAAAAAAAAGGAAAAGAAATATATTTCTTCTGAGATGTCTTGTCCCTTAGGTAGGGGTTGAAAAAGAAAAGGAAGAAAAACAGTTACAGGAAAAGATCCTTGACAAACGAGGGCTAAAATACTTATTCCAAAATATGTCTTATCAAATCTATCATATATATGAGAATACACTTTCTTGTTCATGTAAGTTTTATAAGCTACATTGAACAGATATTCAGAAGAAAGTTGTGTTGAGAGCACTGCACGTGTTGCCTCGTTATCTGGCAGACTTTCCTGTTTCCTTTTTATTTTCAAGTTTGCATTTTGGTGTATGGCACGGACGGTAACAGCCATTGCAATGGGACCCCATCTGTCTGTTGACAGATTTCGGTGGAAGTGTTCTCCTTCTGCACTTGCTGACATAACCTTGAAATGTGAACTAAGTGATCTGAGTACCAAGACATTGAATAATAATTCTGAAAAACGTGACCTCCTGTAGTCATACAAGCGTACAAGATACAGACAGTATTACTTTAAATATCAAAATCATTAATTATGCCTCCATACATGAAAACATGAACAAATATGGTATGAGGAAGATCTGGAAAAAGGGAAAGACTATTTTATTCTTTCCTAAACAAGATGTAAAGCATGCAGAGGTTAGTGGGGCATTTGAGCGCTACGTGAAATACAAGCTTAATTTAAGCCTCTCACAAGTCACAAAGGAGTCTGCAAGAACATTGTAAGAATTTTTGCATTTCTGCACCACAGAGGTACATCAAGAGACAAAGGTGAATGCAAGGCTGTACTACTTTAATCTTCCACTAAGTAAAGCATATGATAGCCGATGTGATTTGGGGCAGAGGCTGGAAGAGTGCCCTTTATGCCCTTCATCAAACTTTTCCTTCCAGGTTTTCACTTCTACTAAACATGAGACAGTCAGATTAGTGGCACTAGAAGAACAGGAATCTGCAGGGCTTAATTTTTGCATAGCTAAGGCACTACTACTGTCTGTTCCTAATGGGCTCAGAGTCCTACTCCAACAAATCTATTCATGTTCAACAGATTATTTCAAGTTGTTTAAACAGAACAGTTTTCAAACTCCCCTTTTCTTAGACTAACACAATGGAAATGTTTAACATCAGACATCAGATTTGCTACTGACACAAAAGGATTTGGAAAACTATGGCTAGGATTGCAATTCTCTTTTTATCTTATTTTCCCTCTCGTTTTCCTAATACTACATGATTAAATTTTTTAGTTACTTTCTTGTTTTTCCTCCCCAAAATGAAAACCTTTGCCAAGAACAAAAACAAGTGCCTCAAATGGTAAGCAAAAAATACAAAAACATTTTGAATCCCCCAAACTTTTATTATTTATACAGTAAAGAAATCTAAATAAATTATAAAATACCAAATAATGAAACATAGAGGTTTCATCTTCAGTTTTTCAACATAATTTTTAATTCTTGTAAATGCTGAATTTCAATTCCCAAATTATGTCATTGGAAGAATTAGTCCTACCCACCAATGAAAATTTCTCTCTTCTACTTCATTCATCATTTCATATGAATGATGACAAACACTGCTTTATCTGATCTTATCTACAGTACATTGTCAAAAATCATTACTTTTGTACTACCATGGTTTATTCCAATACCGGTACAGTAAACATTGTGAAAAATTATTAATTAAAAATTTAAAAAATCAACTCAGATTACTAAATTCTATAGTTGAATTTACCTTTTTAAGACAGTGTTCCTTTCTATTAAGAGGGAATTTCACAGGTCAAAATTTATGTATTACTGCAGAAATTTACATTCCTTAAAGATAAAGACATAAAGGGACATTCATGTTTTTTGAACAACTACTAACAGTTGCTGGTACTTGTTCCCATCAGAATTTGCCTTTACTTCATGACGGTTCCCACCACATGATTCAATATCACCAAACAAAACTAAAAGTATTCATCTAAAAAGGAAAGGATTGGGGAAAAAAAACACAGATAGAAACAGTAAAATATCATTCACGCCATTACACACCTGACTGGCACACAAACCAATATACCATATTTACTTTGGTTCACGTAGATCCCACAAACTTGTCCTACAGCACAGAGTAACAGATGATATTCCTGAGTATCAACCATTTTATAGCAACTTGAAGGTTGTACATAATTTTATCGCTATTTTGCCCACTTATATCTCTACGTATTATAGCTTTCATTTCCCTATTCCATTATTTTTTCCAGCAACATTTAGAGGAATTTTTCACCTTTTCTATTTACTCTCTGCCAAGGACATGGTGAGAAATTTAGCACACTAGGTTTTAAACAAGGAGAAAATGAATTAGTCAATTCCTAATAAACTATTCATTTACTTTTGCTTTTTTATTGGGCAGAACATCAGTGATATGAATTTCTCCCCCTCTCTTCAGCAATAACTGCAACAACAGACAAGCTCAGAATGAAAGGCCAGCACCGAAATCGTGAATAACAGCAGACTGAGTGTAGATTAAATTCAAGACACTTTATTTCCAAAAGCAATTAAAAAATTAACATTTTGCTCTTCAGTTACCGTATGAAATAAAGTTATGTGAATTACAACCAACTGTAATTCATGTCCTATGATGTGATTCACAAAGCCACAAACACATCAAAGCATACGTGTTTTTCACTATGTTCACCATTGTTCTTACTAAGAAGAAGTGGTGGTGGGAAGGTTTGTCACTCACTGAACACAATTACTTAAGCAAGAGGAAAGCAATAAAAATAATCTATTCAAGATGAAACTCTAAGAGGCCTTAAGATTTTATTAACCCTTTTAGAGAAATGTAGATCAACTGAATGTGAAATATCCATTATGCAACTGCCAAGTGAATACAGTAGAACAGGAAAAATTGCACAGAACAGTTAACATCTCAGAGTTTCTTGTTCCAGGAAAGGAAGGGTAAAGAAGTTTTCTCTTATATGTTGAGAACAAATGCTAATGTTTATTAAATTTCTAAAGAGTGACCTCTCAAACAGGAGATCAAACCAGGATTTTAATATAAAGATGCAATAGCTCTACTAACACTAAAATAAATAAACACTGCCTGGAAAAGGAACCTATAAGGCTGGTGGCGAGAGCAGTTCTAAAATACGAGTTGGCTGAAGGGTCTGAAAAGCCTTTTGTTGACCTCTTCTACTTTTGCCATTATAATATCTGCTCTTCTCGATGTTAATTCTTTGTTATCTCTGATCACTTCATTCCTTCTCAGCTTCCTTTAATACTTTTCAGCTGTTCCTCTAACTGCAGTCCTTTTAGTGCGCTCTCCTGGATATTGTTGTTTTCCGTTTCTGCTACCTTCTCAGAACTAGTTTTTCAGCTATTTCACTTTTCTTCCTTTGTCCAACCCACCCGCCCTCTGCTCGACTGCTGTCCCCTTTCAGCTTCTTTCTCCATTTCTCAGCTGTTCTCTCTTTGTTCCCTTGGCTCTTTTCATTCTTCTTTCATTTCCCACAAGCTTTCTGAATTTCCCCTTACCTGCTCTGTTATCCTGTTTTATTCACTTCTTTCCTCTTTATTACACCTACTTCTTCCTGCAGCATTTCAGTCTATCACAGCAAGAGTATTCTATTTGAATTCTGCACACACAATATTGTAATTACACAATTATTTGTCCTTCCTGTCTCCAATCTTCTTTATATGTCTCTCTACTGCTTAGTAATTTCTCTTTTAACGATTTGCTTCATTTATTTTGTTGATACAAATAGATGTGATTAGAGAACAAATCATAGAAAATGACAAAAACTCATGAACTGAAAGAAGGTGCTGGAGGAAGAAGAAAAAAATCTAGTTTGAAAAAAAGTAGTGTTTTCTCTAATTTTTCTTAGTATCAGTGAGAGAGATCTGGAACAGATGACAAAAGAATATGTAATACCAGCTTTCCTTTAAGGACTGAAGAGTATAGATGTAATCTATGACAGACGTATATCAAACCTATTCTTAACAATAAACAAAGGAAATTCTGCAACATTAGCCTGCTATAGTGCTTTGCTGCAGTTACTCTTTCCTAAAAAATATACATTGTAACGTATTTGCTTGGATCCATAACTACCTTGATTCCGGAAATGCTGCAAACAGTCCCACAACTAGTGTATAAAAAAACCTTTTAATCAATGCAATTTTTCAAAATAGTCTTATTAAGTTTTTGAAAATGCATTTTTTTTAATCCATTGAGGATGAACTGCCTCAGATTACTTTACATCCACATAGGATAAGAATACGCAAATGTGCGATGGAGCGATATAGTACCTGCTCCTTCAGAAGTGTTCGTTGGCTTGTACTACTCTCATTGAGCGATAAATTGTCACTGCTCTTTTTCTTCTGCATGGACCCAGCAGTTCCATGCTGTCTCCTCACAAGGTACCCTTGGTCCTTACAACTTTTGTTTAGCGCTGTAATGGCTGCAGAGTGACATAGAACTGGATAAATTGCATCCCTTACATTAGACTTTGGCATCCTGGCACCAGTTGTCTAATCCAGCAGCTGCTCAAGAGCGCTCTCATTATTTGCTATTTGGTTTCGTTAGCGGCAGTACCAGCAGTCTGCGTTCTACTTCGTCCTGCCTGACATAGGAATGAAGCAACGAACAAATCAAGAACTGCATCGTTTCCTAATATGCAGTCTAAACCTTCCTTGGTGCAATTTGAGGCTGTTCCCTCTTGTCTTATCGCTTGTTAATTGGGAGAAGAGACTGACACACTCACGTCACTACAATCTCCTTTCAGGTGCTGGTACAGAGCAATAAGTTCTCCCCTCAGCCTCCTTTTCTCCAGGCTAAACAACAGCAGTTCCGTCAGCCACTTCTCATAGAGAGCTACGTCATCCTAGTGCTCCAGAACCCTCTCCAGCTTCCCTGCCCTTCTCTGGAAAAACTCTAGAAACTTAATATCTTCCTTATGTTGAGAGGTCCAAAACTGAACACAGTATTAGAGGTGTGGCCTCACAGGTACCGAGTACAGGGGCACAATCTCTTCCCTAGTCCTGCTTGACACACTGTTTCTGATACAAGCCAGGATGCCGTTGGGCTTCTTGGCCACCTGGGCACACTGCTGGCTCATATTCAGCTAGCTGTCAGCCAACACCCTCAGGTCCTTTTCTGCCAGGCAGCTTTCCAGCCACTCTTCNCTTTCCTCCCAGGCCGCTTCCCAGCCTCACGTCCCAAAGCCTGTAGCAAGTATCCAACATGGGGTTGTTGTGACCCAAGTGCAGGACCCGGCACTTGGCCTTGTTGAACCTCATACCATTGGCCTCAGCCCATCCATCCAGCCTGTCCAGAGCCCCCTGCAGAGCCATCCTAACCTCAAGCAGATCAACACTCCCGCCCAACTTGGTGTCATCCGCAAACTTACTGAGGGTGCACGCAATCCCCTCATCCGGGTCATTGATAAAAATATTAAAGAGAACTGCCCCAATACAGAGCCCTGGGGAACACCACTTGTGACTGGTTGCCAACTGGATTGAACTCCATTCACCACAACTCTTTGGGCCTGGCCTTCCAGCCGGTTTTTCACGCAGCAAAGCATACACCCATCCAAGCCACGAGCAGCCAGTTTCTCTGGTTTTTCACTTTTAATTTTTTTGTATTTATGATTTCACCTCTGAATTGGGAACACAGATCTTCAGTTTCAGGGAAAATTATTATTTTCATCCAGGTTAAAATTTTTCCGAGGCTGCTATTAGACCTAAATTTCTTTTCCATGATGATGGCCAATTATACCAGAATATTTGTGGAGGACCACAAAGAATTTAGATTTGGACAAAAAAACTTCATACACCAGTGAATGAAATCAATAAGTAAGAAATTGACCTAAATAGATGAAGTGATACTTGAAGCATTAGAAGTGATCTGCTCAGTACACAGTTTTTTCAATAATTTAGATGCAAATCTAGAAGCATGGCCACATGCAGGCTGAATAATAGACAAAGCAAAAGAAAGAACCAGCTACCATTTGGATTATAATTAAGTTAGAAAAAAGTTTTTCTTTTCACCATCATCAATTTTTTCAGTTTCTAAAATTTTTTCTTAGAAAAAGCCAGAATTATTCCCTTTGGGAAATACTTATTACAGTGTAATGGTCAACATATAACATCTAAATCACTAAACACATCTTCCAAAATATTTGCATTAACTGTGGATTTGTGCAAATTTTGATTCTTATATAACCTTCTTAAAGTTTATAGTAGCCTCCGAACATGAGTGTTTCACCAAAAATGCATTGTCACTTCAGATCAAGATCTAAACTCCATCCTGAGTTTTTATTTAGGAAAAATTCATTTTTCCTGATGGACAGCAGCATTTAGAGAAATGATTAATTGTCATTTTGTGCACAAATCATACCTAGGAGAGTCACTAAACAAAACAAGCGAGCGGCTAAAATCAGCTTATTTACAGATACTATATTGACTTACATTATATCATGACCTATACTTTTCATTAGTTTTGCAAAGTTCATAACAAAAACTTTTGCAGTTTATATATAGCAGTTCAGAAAACTCTTCTGAAAAAGAATTTTAAAAAACAGTTTACTACTTTGGGTACTCAACCTGAAGAACTTGCAGCAAATAATTTCCAGATGTGAGTCTGAGAAATGGAAAGTTCATCTTCTGAACTAATCTCAATATTTTCATCTATAAATCAGGAAAAAATTAACACAGTAGCCAGTTGAACTGAAACATCTTTTTAATTTCAATTCATTAAGCAATTGACAAACATGTATTTTTATTCTTTACTATCCCCCTAGAGCGTCATAGTCTTTCACTACTAATAAGGAATATTTTAGCTATAATTGTCCAAAAGTAGATTCAGAGAAAATAAGCCAGATTTATCAATACAAACTGGGTGTCAAAGGTAGAACAGAGCCTAACTGAAGTAACACTCCTCTAATTTGCTTTGAAAACTCCAAAGATTGTTTAGGGAGCAAAAAATAATTAGTGGGTACCACTACAGCATAAGAACGAAACCTTCCTTTTTTTAATGTGCCTATGCCATATTCGGGTGTTTTGCTCTGTCTGGTAGAGCTGTCTGTCATGTACGCATTTGGGAAAGCTGGTATAAGGACACTAGAAAGGCTCTAGCTTTCGAAACGTTTTGATTTTTATGCTACCGTGGATTACTAGTTTCATCATCACTGATGACCAAATACTGTTACAAACAAAAAACCCAGCATTGCTTCTTTTGTTCACCTTAAGTTGTGAGCTTAATTATCAGTAATAGTTACAAAGAGTGGCTGATACACTTTTCATCAATACTACGGAAATTCTTTCAGAGTTTTGTACTATGTAACTGGAAGATACTGCAACAGAGAAGGAGGACACAAATCACACTAGTTACATACTGCATAAGGGCACTGCTGTGAGTGTCTGATGTTTGAAAAGAACCCTGCATCTCTACACAAAAAGCAGAGACATGAAATTCAGCTATACACCAAGCTAAGCTAACAAGAACAAAAAACCCCAGCACCTATCCACTCCAATTGCAAGCTATCTCAAATACATCTTAAGCCCTATCAAATCACTTTTCTGTTAATATTCGCTGTATTTCTTTTTGCACGAGGTACTACGGAGCTCACACTAGCTATCTCACCAATGCTGGCAGTGGGCGTCTAGAGTCAGCCTGTCTCTCACTCTCTTTTTCCCCAATTTTCTGCTACAAACAAAAATACTTTTTCATCTCTACAATAAACATATAAGAAGATCCAACTCAGAGCCAGAAGAGTGGTCACAACCTCTTTCTGTCATAATCTAAATACTTAATTTTCCCGTTGTGAAAGTCAGCCTATTTCAAAAGATCTTGATGAAACTTCTTCATGCTCTACTTTTAAGCAGGTTTGTCTTGTCTCCTCAAATTTTCCCAGCTATCACATAAAATCATAAGAGTAACAAACTGAAACTTAGTTTTTGACTAGGAAAAGATTTGATACTGATTCTGGAAAAACCTTTTAGTTTGTAGAACGTGAGAAAATGTTCCATAGTATGGTTCTAACACATGTGTATTTATCTGCTTGCTTTGAAATTATAATATAGTCTTAAATAAGTACATCTGTGCAAAATTTCAGTCTGTTGACAGTATCAGCACAGAAGGATGTCAATAGGAGAAGATACAGTTGTTACACAGATTCTCCAGCAGAAGTTTTTAACTCCAACAACTTTAATAAAACTGGATTATTTAAAAAATATCAATTTTCTGATTGCTCAAATAGTAATAACTGTCATACTATCAATTATTAAAATTATTATTTCTGACCATATCTGCATTCATCAAAATGTGAACAATAAAGGCAAATTAAAAATATCAACTTTATCAGTGATTTGTTTGAAGATTTAGTATGGTTATTACTTCAGCTTTTTAATAAATACCCTACCATATGGACCATATTAGTCTCACTAGTATGAATATAATGACTTAGAATATTTTAGTAATTATATTGAAGAGGACATTTTGGAATGTGTTTCTAAACTTGTTGTCAAAGATGTATTTTGCTTTTTCAGAATTCTTCATAACTTCCTTTTCAAGGACATCTATATTCTTCTTTTCTTTTTGAGAATGTAATACATTTCAAGTTCTTTGAGTTTCTGAAAAAACAACTCTACAGAAAAATAATAAATAGCAAGTTCATGGATAGTTGTGATGTTTCTAATGTTCACCTGTGGAAATCGCAAATTTTTATTGCCAGGAAAAGAAAATACAATGAATAGATAAAATATTCTTGCTTATACTTCAAACAGAGATTAGCACAAATTCAGTAATATAAAGGAAGCAGCAATGAAAGATTTAATTCGTCAGATGAAATAAAAATAGCTGTGTTGAGAATTAAAAAAAGAGGTGCTAAAAAAATCTGACTACTTTTGACATACAAAATAAATTACACTCAAAGATATTTTTTGTACATTTAAACAAGGACACAGTTGTCTATTTTTAAAGATCAGTTCTTTTTCTGACATCCTTCCGACAGCCCCAAATATATCTGTTACTCCCAAAATCATGCAACTCTTTCTTTTTTCTTAAGGTACATAAAGAACCCAAGAAAACATCATGCAAGTTTTCCCTTACTTTAGCAACTATCCAAAATGGATATAACTGCTTTTGATCATCATAGACAACACAGCTAGGATGCTTTAATGCTTTTCCTTTTCAACACAAGGTTGATATCAGGTATTTTCCTGAATAGTGACATTGAGAAGTGACAAATACATATAGGAATAAAATACCTGATGCCTTTTTGATATTCCTTTTGAGGCAAAAGTATAAATTAGGTTCTGCTCGTCCTTATGCTTTCATGTCTGTCTTACTTTGTCCAAGATACTGTTCATGACATCACTTCTTCAAACAAAAAAATGACAATCTATGGAATTATTCAGTTAAAATCCTGAGACTATCTTCATCAGTAGCATTTCTCAGTACAGTGACAACTCTTCTAAGACATCTTTTCATTCTGAGTCTTCACGTCTTAGAGACATACAGTCATTGGCAATGGAAAATATCAAAACAAAATGAGAAGCATGAGTGTAGCTTTTGAAGACTGCAACTATCTACAGAAAAGATTTGCTCGTATCAAAAGCTTGGAAGATGTTCCAAAGTCAGTATAAATTATTTCCTCTAAAAAAAGACACTATATTGAAAGGGTTCCAAAAAGTCTTCTGAAGATTACTAACAATTTATGGTCCCAGACAAAGTTCTGCATCTCTTGAAAAGAGTCTCCTAAGCTCTACTCATGAACTTACTCTACTATAAGGAACACAGGAATTGAAGAACAAACAAAGCGTATGTGCTATGCTGTTGTCCTGGACTAGTCACATCAGTTGGTGTAGACTGCAGGCTGATGTAACTGAGCGATGAACAGCTGCAATGGGAGAAGACTCAAACAGGACGATGTGCTCACGAAATTCAGAAGACAATGTAGGAAGAGACCACAGCTATTATGAAGGAATCTAAACAAAAACCCATCCCCTTGTAAAATAATTTGTGTTCTTGCTAGTTATCTTGAAAAAGTAGCCAAGGTGAATTAATTTCTTTATTCACTTCTATTAACTATAGTGCAAGAGAGAGTAAGAATCATTAATAATGTTTTTAAGTATTTGTGTGGATGTTAGTCAAGTTATGCATTTGTCTTTCTAAAAGCTTACTTTTCCAATGTAGCATGTGTGACCATGTAAAATTCATGTTAAAAAAATTCACAATTGGACTAGTACTAATGACTGTAAAAACTAATATTGCCAGTGCAATTTCTCAGAACCAATTTTCAGTCAATATTCATTAATAGGTCTCTGACACCTTTGAGTATCGGTGTAACGAATCATCATCAAGATTTATAACAAATTTCAAAATTTGGCAATCAAAAGACAATTGAATATTCTATTGAGCATTTCACACACTGCAAAAACATAACCTTTTATCATTCTTGGGAAACCATTTCAGTAGTAGTGGAAAGGGCACTGATGACATTCTAATATGCAGTGTGTGTGCTAAAGAACGCATGAATAAAAATACAATAAGCACTACCTGTAAATACAAGTCAGCATGACTTCATAGCTCAAAATGTCCAAAAAGCATTTGCAAATATTCAGTAAATATGAAAGGATTTGTTCTCTAATATTTGATCTGCTTGCCCGAAATGGTGTGGGAGGAGTACGGGTGCTAGAAGACAGCTTTTGAAATTTACTCTGGCCCAGGAAAGCCCGAAACACTGACAGGCAGGGCAGTACAGGCATTTGGCTGTTGCAGCATTATGCATCCCTGATGGTTCTAAGGTCTCTGCAGACAGCACCTGCCAGTGAGCCCTATTCCATTGCATCATCCATCTCTAACCCAAAGGCTGGAAAGCAGAGGAATGATCTCCCTCCCACTGCCCTGGCTGCTGAGTCATAACAGAACAAAAAAAATTAAGTTCAGAATCTGATCCAAGAAATCAAAGAGCAATCCACGGGGATAAAGAAATTCAGAGTGTCACAAAGGCCCTCCCCAGGCTGTCATTTTTCTTTTCACTGATACTGAGGAATACATTTTAAACTTGTTTCTTACTACAGCACACCACAATAATAAATGATTCATTTAACTGTATGTATTCTCCCAGGTGAAACCCTCAAATATATTTTTAATTGCCATATATCTTTTTCTTCCAAGTATAAAATATTATTAATAGAATTTTGGTATTTTATTACTGAGTCTCATTTACTTGATGACAAGCTTGCCAGTAAAGGGACCCATCTACTGCATATATATCAAATCTCATAGCAAGGTCCAATGCTGACTGTGTTTATACAGCAACACATGCAGTTCAGTAGAATAGTCCCATTAATGTCTCAAGTCCACTGTGAAGTGAACAAATCCAGACCAGAAGATGAAAGTGGCTACCGTAGATATTTCCCAGAAAGCAGCTTATCTTTACCTTTCAATAAACATCGGTGAACAACTGCCAGGATATCGACACTTCCTTGCAATTTTTCAAATTTCCATGAATGCTTTTTAATTTTCTCGTCATCCTTACTGAAATCAGCTTACTTATATCAAATTTATTTCATTGCAAAGCATGTTTCGTCATGTACAATCCACAGCATATTGCCCCACCATGACGTGAAGCACAGTCAGTCTCTTCAGCAGTGCGTGTTAGGGTTTCCAGGGGCTGCCTCCCAGCCTGGTCAGTGTTTGGACAGAAACATCAGAGCCAAGAAATCTGGGAGACAATCACCCTGATTTTAGTAATACTCAGTACCTGGCCTCCATGCTTTATGAGTACTCGGAACTTCTGAGCAATTTCAACATTTCAGATTCCTGCCCCTTCACAAGAGACAGCAGGAATCTCAGGGGCTGAGAATCTTATGCCAAAATCTTTGCACAGACAAAACCAGAAAAAGGAAAGTTCTCTGCTTTTGACAGAGGGACTGTAGCTATGCTCAATAGAATATACTCCAAACTGAGAAAGGAAAGACAAACTGTGAGGACATGAGCAGCTTCCCTCTTGCTGTGCTGGTGCTCTGAGCGAAGAGCACCCAAGCCTGTCACCTGCAGCAGGTTAAAGAGGCTGTCTCACGATTTTACGGGGGCCTGGCAGGGCTGTCTGCTCAGCGCAACAGCTCTTGAAAGATGCCGGTATTAAATGAGTTTCCTCAGTTCACTACTACTCACTAGTGCAGAACACTTCACTCTCATTCCTCGCAGGACGAACTTCCTTCTCTCTTCAGCAAGATGGCAAGACGATGATGAATTTGCCGTCAAATATTTTAGAAGCGGAAGATAAAAAATAGTTACAAGCAATTTGCTCTTAAAGAGAAACATCAATAGAAATATTCAGGAATTGTTTTGCTGCATTGGAACAGACATTAATTTTTCTTCCTGGAACCCCAGCCACTGTAGCTTTCACCATTACTAAAAATCATTACACAATAAATTTTTGGGAGGTTTCAAAAGTCCATTCATTCCCCAGCCTTCATAGCTACTTAATCCCTTCAAGAAATGCATGCCTTTGTCTGTAGGAGACATCTGAACTAAGAACTAAGTCATACCTTTAGTCTAGACAATTAATTAAAGAACACAAAGTAATGCACAAAGAGCAGGAAGATTTTTCTATTCTTTAATAAAGAATACATTCATGTATTCTGAAATATTCAGAAAATTACAGATACAACCAAGAGAAATATATCTAAAAGAAATGAGGTTTTTGCATTAAAAGAAATTATGTGCCTCATGCAGTCTGCTAAGGATATACAGCACAAATTTTATCAGTTTGGGCCTCCCCAGTAAAAACACAACCCAGATGCCAGCATTGAGAATACTTCCCTCTGTTAAACGCGTGCAACTTCTCTTCATATGATGACTCTATTTTTTTTGGTGTAAGCGTCACACATATAGTGGAGTAGAAAATTTGGCTCTCAACTTTATATTTTCATACTGGTTTTGTAGATTCAGTCGGTTCATCTTCTGAATATCTTTTGCTATTATGCTGTTAAAAACGCAAGTGTTTACCAGCTGCCTATCAGGGATTTTAATTTTAATCCCGTATAAATGAAGTCATTATGTTGCAATGTTGGACTCTGGTATTTAGATAATCAATGAGAATTCAGTAACCAAATTAGAAACAAAGCGGGCAATTAATATATCTAGGAAAATGGAGGGCCTGGAAGAGGGAGAGGAGAAAGCAAAAGGTAAGCTCTAGTCCTTATGGATGCCTCTCTAGACTGAAATTTTGTATTAGGGTTTAATAAACACGTAGCTTAGATTAACTACATACATAGTATACATTTTTTGCATACTATATTACCATAAAAATACACACATGCATACAGGCCTTTCATGTCATATAACGTAGGTTATGGTACTCTCTAAGGATACTCAGAGACGATGGACAATCCCCACATCGCCATATCTCTGTTACTCTAAGAGCAGACGGGGCTCCACCTCGCCGATCACCTCTGCTCTGCTGCTTCTACTCAAATGCAAACATGCCAGTCACAGTGCCCGGCAAAGGTGATGTTAGGTCACATGAAGTGAGATACGTGTGTCATGTCTTGGTCTTCTGGTTCAGGCAAGCTGATATGCTACATACACTTCCAGCCAAGTTCTTGATTTAATGCAAGTAATTTTGTGTTGCTTTACAAAAAAATAGCTGTCAGTAGTACAGCTGTAGTAAATGAAATTGATCCCATCTCTTAGTGAGCAGTATGCATGATTCATGTTGTAATATAATGATTGAAGTCCTTTTTAATTTAATCAAGTTTTGTCTTGTAAAGTGATTGATAAACTTGTCAACTTACTGCTGTTGATTATACACTTGAAGAACTGGTTGGATAACTTTAATGTAATGCAATGAATTATATTTTGAAGAATTTGCACTGATTCAGCCTAAAGTCATGCTAGAGACTTTTGGCAAAGGGTGGCCTTTTACTTCCCCAAGAGTAGGTAAAAGGGAAGAATGGGTTTTGGTTTTTTCTCTTTGAAATCAAAATTGAAAGAACAAACACCACCTACTTCAGAGCCTGTTCTACGTGAATTACTTGTCTAGCTTTCCTAGCAAGCCCCTACCTCAGAGAAATGATTCATTAAATTTAAGTGCCTTATTTTCTTATTTTGAGCATTCATTTCAAAACTTTAAAAATGCCTTGTCAGATCAGCCCTAGATACTACCTTTTAAATGTTTTTACACTTAATAAAATATAATTATAGCACTTTTGACATCTTTATGTGCCACACACATTTAAGTCATCTTTTCCTTAATTTATTTTCCTTTAATATAAGAATATTTTTAAGTTTTAAACCTTTAAATAAATAATAACATGTCAAGCCAAAATTTAATTTGAAAATTGCCAACACAAAACCCCACTTAAATCTATTTTTGAGGATCTCAGCCTAACTAATCCACTGTGGAATGGTCTGTCACCCCAAGACTAGTGACATTGCTTCAAAACAAAGCAGAAAATATCACTAGTCTTTCTGGCAACTGCTTATGTAAACTGTCCAGCCATGGCGATATCCAATGCATTCCATTAATAACATACAATTGAGGCATATGAGTCTAGGAAAATATTATTTGCAAGATTGATTGATAAATAAATAACCTAGTGACCACTTGCTGGTTCTAAAATCTGCAGGGATCTATATAAATTTAAAGTATATAACAAAGCTGCCAGTCTGTCCACCAGTTTAAGTCAGAAAAAAGTTATTCTTGATCATGCAAATATTTATAGCAGAATAAGTGGACTTTCCATTAACACTCGAATAGGTTATAGTCAAAGTTTACTGAAAGAACAGTCATTATTATTTCCTGTCATATATATCTTCACGGGAAAGATTGGTACTCACTGCATCACAATAACACAGATTACTGAAACAAAATAATATATTGTGTCTAAATGTACATGTGTTCACAAATATTCTGTCACACGAGCTAATACATTAAAGTTACATTAATTTTAATATATACATGCATAATCTTGTATTAATGGCTTATTCCAGCACATTCATGAATTCACGGCTTATAATTGTGTCCATCCTTTTGCAGATGGAACTACCAATGAGAAAAATGTTGGGTGCCTCCTTTCTAGTCTGCTGTAGTTTGGTGGCCATTTCCAACAGGGAGCACAGATAAACCAGAACTTTTCCATTATGAAGTATCCTGAGGTAGCGAGGAATACCCACCATCATTCTGAAGGACTGAAAACAACCTGAGTAGCGGTGGGAAACTTATTAATATATCTTCAAGATTCAGACAGCTCAGGTGGTTTCCGTTGCACTCTGCAACTGGTGTCACTCACTCTAGCCTGGATTCACTTCACAACATGACTAATTCTTTAAGTATAGCTCTCAAATATGACAAAATTTCTCATTAGTAAAAAAACTTTTGTGATTAACTAGTAACAAACCAATTCCTCTCTTGTATCAATGGACAACTACGACTTCATAACTTCCCTGCAAGATTAAACAGTCATATTTTCTATGGAAAATAAAAGCTAATTAGTCTTCCCATTCTACTTATAAAATCCTGATTTCCACACTCAGCTCTCTGCAATTTTGCCCTCTTTGTGTTGAACCTTCAGGGTTTTTCTCATCATTAATTACGAGAGATACATACAGGCTCATCTATTCTTTGCTAAGATGAGGCTATATTTTACAATAAAGCTCCCTGGAGGCACCAAGGAAGTGGATTTGGTCTGAAATTTTCTTTTACTGCACAACTTCGTTGATACATATTGCAGTTAATGCTCCAAGTAAATCTATTCCTTGAGATTTCAGCATGGCAGATTTATATATTGAGGGGAGAGCGAAGGAAACTGGCATTTTATGCTGGAAGACCAATTACAACTTTCTGTATTTCTTGCTGCCAGTTTCTGCTGGTACTTCTAAATCTTGGTCACAGCAGCTTCTGTACTGTCAAACTATATTAAAAGTTACAGTTCTATTTACACTGTAATGGAGTTTTCTTCGTATTTATTTGCACTAAACATGTTTGATGAATTTTCTAAACTTTTTTGAATAACTGTATTTCATTAGAAAGTATATTTGATGACTTTGTTGCTAAAAGCACGAAAATAAGTGCATAGACCTAGAGCAAAGTAAGTTACGAAATCCGAACTTCTATCTTCAAATAAATCGGAGGGGATGAAAGAAATGAGTATGTAGCGATTACACACCTTGAATTTCCCAGCCTCAAGCCTTGCAGTAAATCGAAGTGCTGAAAGATGCTGCTCTTTGCCTATGCTGAAATACTTGACAGACAATACACTCGACACCACCTGCAGCTCCCCTGGATCCAACAGGAGTGAACTTAAATTTCTGCACAAACAGCACCTAAAAAATCTCTTCTTTCCACTTCTTTATTTGAAGAGAAACTTTGACCGGAATATGTTGATATATGTCATTTCTCCACCTTCACTCTCATGCATATCTTACATTTTTGCTCCCAGCATCCTGACAAGGTCCAATACCTAGTCCCAACATAAAGATTTTGCTCTTTGAACAAGCAGATGAAAAAGAGCTACTAACAAAGAGTCCAGAAGCTCAGACTATTCATAAGTAGAGAGTGCAGGAGGGTAGTGGTTCCAGTAGACAGAAACAATGTGAAATCAAAATGTAGAACTGGAAAATGCAAATTATGAATGAAGACTAAAATGAAAAGGGTGATTTTGTAGAAGTAGAGGTCCAAGGATGGAAGAAAATAAGGATCTTGAGACAATAAATGAAACTTTTGACTGGAAGGTAAGTGCTGGGGACAACTAGAAGAGAATGGGATCTAGGTTCCTGGAAAAGAGAATCTGGTAGGGGGCATTGAACTGTTAACTCTGTTGTTTGGGATATGTGCTTGTGAAGTTGGTGTTCCTGAGGCTCAGGAATGGGTTGGAAAGGTCTGACGTCTCCCAAGCAATCAGTAAGGGGAATACGAGCAGACCATCTGCAAAATACTAGAGGGTAGCTGAGGCAGCAGGGATAAACAGATTCAGCAGCCTCACTACCAAGCACTCCCTGACCTTGCCTTTCCCCTCTGTGAAAAACCCACTTCAACATGTTTTTTCTCTTATTTAGCTGTTAAAAATGTGATGACAAGCTGGCAAAAAAATCCATGGCCTTTACAGTCATGGAACTCTGACATTAAAATGTGCAAGTAACCCACAGTTTAGACTCCATACTAGGTTCCTTATACTATTTTAACACAGAAAAAGCAGATGAACTAGTTAACACTGCAATGTTAGTCATGAAAGAGCAATTGCCACAGCTCTTCTAAAGCTTCTATTCCCACTGTCAATGCTCAACCAATTACTCCCATAAATTTCCAGGGAATTTGGGAACCTCTCGGTAAGTATTAATCTAGAAGGACTGCATTATGGCTTCCATTCTAGGTGAGCAAACATACATCTGCTTTGTTATGCTTTTTATTTCAGCTCCCAACACAGAGCATTTTTGTTCCAACTCGGCCTGGATTTCCAGCTTATAATATGAGCCTTGGTAGTCTCATCAGCAGTTCTGTGCATTTGGGGCCTACATAACGTGTCTTTCCTCAAGTCTTTCAAGTGCGGAATAACCATCCTATCTTCCTCAGATTTTTCCTTCAGTGAGCACTTAGCTGTTACCAGCCATGTAGGTCACTCCTAACTTAAGCCCAGAAGGTGTTTTCTTTATTTCACAAAAGTAAGAGCAAAAAGGCCAGCTGTGGCCCTGCTTTCAATATAGTTTTCTCAAATGTGCTGGACTGGAAGCACCAAAGGAAGCGCCAAAATCTCTCCAAAGTTTATGTTCAATTTATGTAACGCGTAATTGTAAATGAAAAAACATCTTTACTCTCAGGGTGGTTACTGGACTCTTTCTGGCCATAACAGATGTTTTAGGATCTGTGCTTATTACAGTGCTGTCACTCAGATGGGAAAATGTTTATGAAGATTGTTAGCACAAAAGCTACCACTCAAGTTTAAAGCAATGCTTCAGAAAACTGTAACAAATAGAAAAAGCAAAAATGAGGAAAGTCCAAGAAAAATATTGGAATACAAAAGTAGGGCTAGAATTTAGCTAAGTTTCCATGGACATCTTTTTGCAGCTGTAAATCACGGAACATTTTGCATGGTTCCTGATACTGCCTATAAGGTTATAGGCATAAACAAAATTCGTTCTTATTAAATTCAGAGTCAAGAGGCCAGGTAATGAAGACGAGACACATCACAACTTTTCTCCCCTGTTAACTTATTTAACTGCTTCCAGAAGTAATTTCTGAACATAAATATAAAACTTTCATATATAAAAGCTTTTTATTATCAAGACAGAATATTTAAAATTAGGTTCTCAAGTGGTTTCCTCATTAAAATATCAGTGGGACATTTTGGTGTTTTTTAAAAAAAATCATTGATTCTTCCATTCCTTTTAAAAGGATAACTCAGAGGCTACAAAGAGGGTGGGTTTGATTATTGCAGTAAATCTCCCATTTCATTTAATACAAATGGATGAAAAAGGAGACTATGATGAACTTTGTGAGTACATTGATAATATGTACAAATTCACGGAGTAAAAAAAAGAATCCTTTACAGAGAAATGGGACAAGTGTTACTTTTCTGGTTATCTGTCAGTATGGAACACATGCTTTATAGTTTTAGCAGACATAATGTATTCAGGTAATATAGTATCTCCTTTTCATTGTACGTTGAAACTGTCTTTAGCTACTCTACTTCTGATTTACACCGAAGCATAACAGGAGCATGAGGTCATCTTAGCTGATGTTCCACTGTGTATGCTGCTTAGTCCTAACTCTGCGTAAATAATAATCATATCTCACAGAGGTCAGTCAAATGGCTTAGCATGAAACAGCAGCTTGCATGTTTTTCTACATATTCCCCTCCTCAGATAAATCCCCTCCAACCTCTGCCTCTCTAGGCATTTCTAGCATCAAGTCCAAAGAATGAGGCAAAAGGCAAATGTTCTCTATGAATACTTCTATAGCTGCGGCCATTTAAACAAAACTTTGTAAAAGTTCACCTGTGACAAAAAAATTTTCAGAGTTCGACTTCTGAAAATGGCAAGAGGATACTATTACAAATTTACTCATAGGTCTCCCTCCCAGCTGATAAGACGATATAAAGAAGATACAAAAAATTTGTTAAATTGTCCTATGTCACCTACACCACGTAAGTCTGGCATCAGTTCCTAGTGAGGGTATTGCACTTCTCTTCTAAAAGTACTGCGCTGTTCATTGTCGGCCTTGATTTGTTAATATGGACAGTAAGTTGAGCACTCACACTTCAATTAAAATGCCAAATACACAAGGTTTGGGACTCCAGAGCGAGCACCTGCCTCTCACAGCAAAGGTGTGCTGCCGAGGCAAATGTTCTGCCACTGCTGTAAGCTGCGGCTCGTATTTGTCCACTCACTTTCTGAACTGACATAGAATATTTTGTACGAAATCCCCTCCTCCAGTTCCTGTCAGCACTATATAGTAAATCAAATTCATCACTCATGATAGTTGCATTAGAGTCACTGATGAATACAGAAAAAGTATTTTAAATTTTCCAGAGATGTTTGGCATGTTGTTATGAATAGGGAGATTTTCTTTTAAAATCAATGGTTGCTAATACATAGAAGATTGAAATGTGACAATTATGTAACGTTGCAAAGCCAAACTCAAAATAAAGATCAGATTTATATTATCTGGGGACTCTGATCTCATAGTTATTATTGGCAAATACAGAACTTTCCTCAGTATGTATTTGGCAAACCAAAAATACCAAGGCAGCTGAGAGTCCTAAGCCAAAAGACTTATCTGTAAAAGAAAAATTTGAATACTATAGTACAATTCACTCTATGACTCTCAAAAAAAGATGAAATTGCTCAAATCACAAGTCACTTAAATTCACAGAGTAGATGTACATTTATGGACCTTATCTTGTATATAATTAAGACAATTAGATATTTGCATCATCTTTAACAGCAACCTGTTTTTCTTCTTTATCCACCTTTGATTTTGCCAGACTAGATGACCATGTATTGTCCCTTATGTTGAATCTCAGTGTTTCTGAACAATAATCTGAACACAAAGGTCAGAGAAGCTAGAGTATTTGCTGAGGTTTTTTACAAAAAGATGGACTGCAGGAAAATCCAGCAAATATTGCTGTCCTCCTTGTGGTTTGTCCAGACAAAACACAGACTTGCCCACCTTTAATTAGCAGTGAAAGATTTAATGTTAACCTGAGAGCAGGTACGATTGAAGGCGAGAATGATGACTTGCTATTGAAACAAGAGAAGTCTTTTTTTGATTGTAAACAAGTTTTTTCGCTTCCCTGCCTAAAATCTGTTTGCTTCTAGCTGACAAACACATCTTCTATACTTCGGAACAAAAACCTGAAGCTATTAGCTATTGGGACAATTTTACTGGAAGTTAAATACTCAGTTCAAATTTTTGCAGGTGATCAGAGTGAAAAGTAGGTAGTATATGAACATAAAACAAAGGCAGATGGACTGCTGAGAGTTAATGATGAGTAGAGTTGCTTAATAATGAAGTCATGCTAACTTATTTTCAGGACAAAAACTGATTCCTTTTAAGTTCTTTCTGAAGGCTCTATTTATGAAAGTTAGCCTCTCTAAGCTACTTGAAAAACCTGCTTGTGGCATAAAGATTTTCTTTCATGTTTATCACTGAGAAATTAATCAATCACTTGAAAATACTACTGGCTGTTATTCCACCTTAATTAAGCTTTTAATGAATAAAATTTGTCTATGTTTGTCACTTTGAACTTTACCTTGAATGCATATGATTTGTGCCAAAATAGCTTTTAAAATGCCTGCACTTATTTCCGCTTAAAAACAAATCTTTCAAATTATTTGTCTCTAAACAAAATACACACTAATGCCTAAGACATGCAGGCTATAAAACGACAACTAAGTGACAACTGCTATAGATTATTCAACCTACTACTATATGTATTGCAGTAAGAATCCAATTTAATATTCTATATGCAAAGTTCCAAAACGTTATAACTTCTTTCTTCTCAGCACATCTGTGCTTATTCCCTTTGCAAGGGAGTCTTTATTACAAATAGTTACTTTCCAGTGTTTATCAGAAAAATAAAAAATCTCTAAAAAATATTTCCCTAACTAAATTGTAAGAATATTTCCTCTGCATGAAAATAAGCAATGCATTAAGTTCTGAATGATTCCTAAGTGCTATTAGTTTCAAGAAATGTATTTAGGACACACTTCTATACCTGAAGGTAAGTTAAGCAGACTGCATCTCGAGAACTGTTTGGCTAGCCTGCGGGCCTGGGAAGGTCACTCGGCTCCAAGGCAATTGCTGGAAGCACTGGGACATACTTCTGTCACTTAACTGCTTCAGGAAACTGAGCTAGGGCGTCTGCACGGGTTGCATGGCGCCAGGTAGGCACACCAGCCCTCTCAGAGCCAAGGGGGATTTCACAGCTTGCCTTTTGACTTCTCTGTGCAGTGCAGCATGCCAGACAACATGATGCTCGCTCAATGTGCCTGTGCTTCAAGAGGAAAAATCTACTCTGCACTCATCTTTTTGGCATTGTTATTAAGAGGAGATCACTCCTGATTTGAATCTACGCACTGAGATTTCACCTCACCTGAGAAAGAAGCAACCCACATTTAGCAAAACCAGTTAAGACTTATGATTAAATTGAGGAAAAGATGTTTTTACCAGGTTTCAATTTTCCTTTATATGTCATTGTTCTCTAAGCAAAGAATAGTTGTTCTGAACAGTAACATCTCGCAGACAGTTAAACTTTAATTCAGAGAGACAAATTACTTTTTCACCACAGTATATCAAATCAGCAATTCAGATCAATACATCAACACGGTGGGAAAATTTTACCAGGACAGAAAGAAAATTATACTGAAAACATATTGGCTTAAGATAATATATGCCTGCTTCTGAAAGGAATACCACTAGAGTTTTTCAGTATACTCCAAAATGAAGAATGGGAGGGAGCAGGCAAGTTAGAAGAGGTAGAATGGCTTGAACTGCCTCAAATCTTTTCCTGTAATCTCTTAAAATAGGGGAAGAAGACTGTGTATTTTGGAATAAGTAACATAAACCTTATTTCCAAACAGGCTTCTTTCGCTGCTTCACCTTCCATAATAGCAAAAATAAAATAGAAAAGCAAAATAACATTGTTTACTATAATTATCAGAGGATGAATGGCAAAAGCATATCTTAAGAACAATAAGCTTGAAACTAAACTTCGGTTTGCTAAAAAAAGAGACATGAGCAAATGTTTGAAAGGCATAGAATTTGTGGGTACCAGGTCACCAAGATTTAGATTTATGATTAGTTCCAATTGCCTACATGTTCTCCCACAACAATACTTAATACCAACCAGATTCTCCAGTTTAAAATTAGTTTGAGTAAATCCACACAGCTTGTTGCTCCATCCTCACAAAGAATATTGGCTTCTTAGGCTCGGAAGTTTCCAACTCTCCTGACACAAGCTCAATTAAACTACAACAAGCAAAGCCGCACAGTTACAATGAGAACAATCAACATATAACCCTTCCCTAGTAGCAGCAAACTTTTTTTCTGGGTAAATGATGAAAGTTTTCTTTCCACTTGTGTGTCCCTGCCTTTCAATGGGCAGTCTGCAAGTTTCTCAAGGTTTCAAAAACTACAGCCTGATCTTTTCTGTGCAGCTGGCTCCAGATGTATGACTCAACATTCACCTCTCCATACGTCTGTCCAAATCTTTATACGCATGCTTAGCTTCACACTTAAGCAACCCATGAAGAAAAACTTGAAAAGGAACATCCGTATTATGCTGTAAGAACTTTGGCCCTGCTTTTCATCACATCTATGCTACATCTTGACAAAGAAAAGTTCATCAGCCTGATTTTTTTCTAGGTGTTAGAGGTAAATTAGAATTTTAGTAGTATACTACTGTCCTGGTAGACTACTAAGTATTAATATCTGAGCACTATGGAAGAGATGGATTTACATTTCACTGTATTTTTTCCTCCTCGAAAGCCTATGAAAAAGATATCACACTGTTATCCTGGGGTACAGAAATAGAGAGTATGTAATCTTAAGGAAATAAATTTTACTAAATTAAACTGGAATTCTCAGGCATATTAAATTTCATGGCTGAATAAAGTTTCCTCCCTGTTAAAAACAAACTCCTGATGTTGTAGAAATGTAAATTTTAAAGAAATATTCTAGAATAATTTGTGATTTATTACTTCCTGAGTTCCAGTGCATTTACTGCTCTTGAATACCGTCCTTAATAAACCTTGCGGCTAAAGTGAAGTCAGGTGATTCCCCTGAGTTCTCAAGATAAACACTATTTGGGGAATAAGAATAAATAACTCCGAGAACCTTGAATTATTGAAACAAAGAGTGGAAACATTTCTTCCTCTTCAGAGTTTTCTGGTGACGGAAAAGACTATTTTGAGCTTTACTCCACATAAAAAGAGGAAAATTCCATTTTCTTTGCACAACCTAGCATGGACCACGCAGCTGCTATGCAAAAAAGAGTGGCGCTGGACCCATGCTACCTCCTTTTCGTGATTACATCCTGAAAGAGCTGGGACAAGCTGTCACCAGCAGAGCTCTGTAGGAAAGGGATTCTCAAAACTGCATTGGAACATGAGGCCCTATGGACTACGCTAAAAGTCAACAGGTTTTAGAACAGGTTCAAGACTACACAGTTGCAAATCCCGCTACAGAATTCAGGACACGTTACAACCTGAAAAGAAGCATTTAATTTATAAACAACGGTACTGTGAGGAAAAGGAGACTGCAAGAAGTTCGTTAAGGATGTTATTGTTGTCAAAACAGGTGAAGAGCAAGGGAAGCTAGTTATCTTAAGAAAAGCATATTATTATTCTCTGTTCAGATAATTCTTCATGCTATCAATTTTCTCTGTGCTGAAAGGGACGATGAGGCCTTGCCTGAATCAATAGTACAGTAGATAAGCGTGAAAGNTTATCTTAAGAAAAGCATATTATTATTCTCTGTTCAGATAATTCTTCATGCTATCAATTTTCTCTGTGCTGAAAGGGACGATGAGGCCTTGCCTGAATCAATAGTACAGTAGATAAGCGATGCTGAAGAAATTGATGAGAACAGGAACAAAGGGGCAATGACATGCTGTTACCATGATCACCACAGATACTATTTTGATTATTAATTGCTCATTATATCCCTTTAAAGTAGCAGTGCTTCAAAATATGCCAGTGCTCCTGTAGAAAGAAGCAGAAAGCAAAACTGTGATTCACTAAGTGTAACAACTGCTTCCTAATGCGGTCTGTAAACGGTCACAGCTCTTCAGTCTACGTGGGAAATGTCTGGCCAAGCCTGAAAGCCCAAATCCATTAGTAAGTCCTGGCAAAAAAGTGTGTCCTTAGCTGTTACTGTTTGCAAATCACCTTTGATAGCACCTCCCATTCAGACTGTAGCTTCAATTACTTTTTTAATGTAGAAAATACACTTTCAAGTAGCATATCAATTCATTATAAGCAGTAATTGTATCATAGATATTTTCATATTATCTTACAATTTTCTATTAAATCTACTGAAATTCTGATATGAACTACACAGCACAGGGCTAGGGTCACATTCTGATCTGAATTTAGGTCATTGTCTTTTATAAGTGGCTGTTGTAATGGATTCATTTATAAACATATATATCCTAAACTCTGAGAGGTTTTTAATTAATAAACCTTAAAGTAAGTGCATTGAATTTTTGCTGGTGGATGTATTTGTATGATGCCTTACATGAGACACACCAGCTCAGAGAGGCAGGTGGCCCTCTGTCAATGTGGAATTATATACAGCATCCATTACTGACATGGATAGAAGTACAAAAGAATCACCAATCAGCAGAAAAAATTTATAGCAAAAAACACCTGCCTTCCCACCTATTTCTTTGCATTCCTATGTGCAATTAAAATGTGAGTTTTGAGTTAAATAGCTATACATTGAAATACATAGGCTAGAAGCAAGGACTTGTTAAATAGGCTAAGAAGTAGGAAATTACTGAAAACAGCAGCCCCTTGAATTTGTTCTGAGACAGCTTTTTCTTAAAAAACCCCGAAGTTATATTAAAACTTGAGGTTCCTTCAAATCTGGGTTATTCTGTGATTTGTGTGGATACTCAAAATGCAGGCGAGAACACTGGGTGACCGTCAACTACACCGCTGAAGAAAAATAACTTTTTTCTTCTAGCCATAGATTCTATTGTCATTTGGGAAAAGTACAAAAATACACACATTAGGCGTAGAACTGTTCTTTAAAAAGTAGAATTTGTGCAATTTTAGATTATTATCTTCAGTACATCTGTGTTCCATTTCTGGGTCAAGGAAGACAAAATTCAAAAAAGTGTGAATTTACTCTTAAAAATTAAAGCTCTTAAAGTCTACACGTAAAATAGATTCAGCTATTTTAAAATAAGTGGTTGGAAATTACAGATTTTTTCTTAATCTACCTGTAATTTCAGTTTATTAGACACAGCTGTAATGAAAGGCAATCAAGAATTTAGGCAGAAGCAACTTTTCTTCTTCAAGAATGAAAAACAACTGGTAAATTTGCCACCTACTTCATGTGCAATAAAAGAACATACAGGCATAGCAGAGTCTCTGCTTTTGCTTTCTAATCTCACAACTCTCCTGACTTTGGCCCTTATTTAAATCATTAGCCGTCTAATTACAAAAATTTCATCTTCTATATTTTTTATAACACGGTACTTGAATATGGGGCAGTAGGCATAGGTTCTTCTTTAAAATATGACTACAGTAGGAGGACTATCTACATAATTTTCTGTTAAACTTCACGTAGATAGTACAGAGAGTTTAAGAGTGGTAGATTTGCAAAGTAGTGGAACATGGCAACAATATTGCATGGGTTAAATAAATCTTTCTCAATATTAATGGCCACTCTCTTGCCATGAACTTCAAAAATGCTTATTTGTTATATAATTTGAAATAAGAGATGAGCTCTACCAATTTTTTCCAGAGTTTTTTTTAGTTATCAAATTCAGTGTCTTCCACATGCAAGAAGCAGGGAAGTAACAAGTTTAAAGAAAAGAAAACCCCCAATAAGTGCTGCAAATTGGCAAATAACGCCCTGTATCTCAATTTCTCTAACTGTAAACTAGAGGTAGCAGTTACCAACCTTTGTTAAATTGCCATATAAAGATTGCTACTAAGCAGGGATCATTTCACACAGTATAGACATAAAACTACCCCTAGGATAAAACAGAGCAGCTGTTTAATGAAGCCCAGCCATACAACGTAATACAATTCTATTCCAGGAGCAAAACCATAAAAAAGCATTTTTTTCTTTTTGAAAATAGTGTAAGTAGACAAGGAGCTACTAGATGTTTGATAAAGACAATAGTTACATTACTGCAGAAAAACCTACACTTTCCGTATTGTTTTTTTTTAACATTTTGTTTTTACGATGAACTTCCCCATATACTTGCAAGAAGCAAGACTTTCCCCATACACTTGCTCAGTGCTAAGTCATGCTTTGTTGACAATTCTGAAAGAGAAATCCCACCAAATAAGTGACTTCTGGTACAATTTAGATATTCCTGCTCTTCTGAACAAGATTATACCAGCCTGCTTAATTTTTTTGAAAGCATACAGCAAAGTAGCACCAGATTATACAGCTCCTTGTGCATCACTACATTCAAATTCACTACGAACATCAAGAAGAACATTAAATAAGACTACAAAAGTTTCGAAACAAAATCCTATAAAATAATGAAGTTAGTAGTATTATTTTAATCACTATATATTGATAAAATCTTTAAAGATGTACATGAAAAGTCTCCTTCCCTGAACAGACTTTTGTTGAGGACATTTATCCTAGAGCCGTTTTTATCCAGAGACAGTCTCAATAAGTTACTGATCTTTTGATATTGCCACATTTGTGCAAAGTGAAACAATTACTGAAAATAGAATGGGAAATCTCTGTGGGAGGCGACTCGAGCGACTATGAGAAAGTGAGTCTTGAAGGCATAAAAAGACCTTGGGCATCAAGTGAGACTGCCTTAGGACTGAACAAACCGTGGGAGCAATAGAGAGCGGTGCCTGCGTTTGGCGCTGGATTGTCAAGTAGCAGCAGAACAGCTGCACACAGTATGTTGAACAGCGGAAAAGTACTACGAGGAGCTGTACAGTGTACAAGCTCTGGCATATATAGTCTCACTGGAGGAACTAAACTTGTCTCAGTACCACCGCCAAACTGAGTCTGTGCCTTAATACGCCACAAATCTCCAGTTCCCCAACACTTCTATTTAATGTTACCATAATGCAAATCAGATGGCCATCTTTGTATACTCTCCCTAAAAGATGAATTTTAATGCTTTGAAGAAGTATTTCCAAAAAGACACTTTTCTTCACATATGAAATTATTATTCAAATGTGCTTTATTTTGTTCGAGTTGTATATAATAAATCCATGCAGAAACTGGATTCCAATGATTATGAACAACAGCTAATAATAAATTTTTAGTATTACTGCACATCTCAGGCCTATAACAGACCTCAGATGAACATATATTTATATAAATATAAAGTCATACAAGACCTTTCCTTAAGCATACATCAACGACTCTGTCAAATTGTCATTTCAAGATTTTTTTAAAGATATAAAGTGCACTTTCATACGAGTTCAGATGCACTCAAAACAGTGGTTTCTTTGATGCACTCTAGTGAGTTGTTTTTATTTCATTTAAAGTCTTACAGTAACATTTTGTAATCAAAACTCTTTGATTTCCACTCGTGGCAGTCAGCAACATGAAGAGATGAAGTAACAAAGGAAATTCAGTATCCGCAATTTTATGTAACGATGCAGCTAGGATAGGCACTGATGCTGTCTCTCTTGCCTTTCTCCTCATTTCCCAAACAATCTTTCTTCAGCAATGAAAGAAGAAATCATTGCCAACTGTTCAGGAGGAACATAGAACATTTCGCTAATATAGATACTTGATCACATTCTTTACAAAGTTTAGGTATTATCTTCAAAAACGCATGTCATTTTTGTCCAAGGGCAATCTCGCTGTTTGGTAAGTTCCTTCCAAGATCCTACACAAGGAAAGACACTATCAAAACACTTGGCAGGTAACACAATTTCTCATGTGTAATACAAATGCAGAACCTAGTTAGGAAAACAAACTATAAACCCTTACAGTAAATATTATTCACAGTCCCAAAGATACTGTAACAAATACTGTAATGGAGATGCATATTTATAAAAATATAAGGGCAGAGACTACAACAAATTCTCTTTTGGATTATTCTAGTCTACCAAATAAATATTTAGGAAAAATTTAGGGAGAGCCTCTATAAAGAATCAAATTAGTGGATATATAGACAGTTAAATATTGCAATCCTAAGCATTCGTTCTTTCAGCACATTGGTCAGCTTAACTGCACATTATGTTTGGAATTTATTTCATTGTTCTCAAATTTTATATTATACAAGTTTCGAGGAATATGAAAAGGAAAATAGTGATGTTCACAAAAGCAGCTCAATTGTAACTTTCCTTAGTACCTTTATTTGTGCATAAGCAATGTCACTTAAATGCTTTTAAAAGAAGTTTGATCAGTGTAGGCAAGAAGCATAGCAAATAAGATGCTAGTATTTTCTACATTTATTTTTGCAATCTTGTAAATACTCAGGTGCACACCCAGCAGCTGAAGATTCTGCAAGTCAGGATGCGACTGGAGCCAGTTAGTGACCATCTGAAAAGCAGTCCCCCCGTTCTTCACAGCACTGGTACAGTAAGAAGATTTTTATTCCCGTCATGCTCGGGAAATGTGGATTTTAGAGAAAACAAGGATGCAACCACTGGACAGTAAAATCAGGAATGTCTGAAGGAAACTTTGGAGTGAAATTCCTGCCTGACAATTGACCGATTGTGGGATGTAAGGCTGCGATGCCAAAGTGTATCATACATGATTCTACATATCTAGATCAATTACTTAAAGGCTTTTATCTGGAGACACGTTTTTTTTCTCTGCCTAAAAGGAAAGCAGTATGTCTGAATATAAAACCAAAATAATCACTAAAATAAAGACACATTCTGAAAACAAGCTCACCTTGTGTGTCTTATAGCTTACTGTATGAAGTAGTGGCAATTTCAGACACTAAGTTCTGTGTCAGCCACCTAAAAATGGGTTTTCATCTAGGTTATTTCACATATTATGCATAAACATGCTCCCTCATAAGATTTTCAAATGACGTAGCGTGTCTGGGCAGGTGAGCATTCATCAGGATATAAACAGCCTCACATAAGAAAAAAGTAAAACAGATTGATTTACTACGGAAAGGTTTCTAGATGGACACTTTCAAACTGATACTGATCTTGAGAAATTAAACTTCTGATAGAAAAATGAGGGATGAGTGCAAATGAGTGCAAAAATCTGCTGGCTCTGCTCTTTTTCAAACCTGGCTTTTCTGTGGCAGACACAGAAAAGTTCGCAGGGAAATTTCTTTCTGAATAAACTTGAAGTGCCCCACTTTTTTCTCAGACCATATAAGTGCATTCATTTTTAAAAAGAAATATCAAAAGACCTTATCCATCTAGAACTTCTTTCTCTGCCTAGACAGCATATTTCCCCCTTTAAGAAGCAAAAGGTAGCAAGGGAATTTTCCTTTGAGAACAGAGGATCACTGGTCAAGAAAAACTTGAATGTGAATCCACATAAATCAGTATCACTCAGCAAAGTTCTTGGATTGAATAGTTTTTTTCCCCAAAATCAGAGAATGTACACGAGATTTATTACAAGAATATTAAAAGTGAGCTCAGTTTTTATTGACATCACTGTTGTTAATACAAGACCTGAGAACTTCTAGACAATCTTCAGCTGTTACAAACCAGTGTAGTTCCAGTGGAGTCAACATAATGGTCTTATTCAATGTAACCTGAGAATCTAGCCCCAAATGACAACAAATTAATAGTTCAAGAGCCATGCATTTCTGAGTCTTCAAAGTGTTCTTGAAAACTACAAGCATTTTGAAATAAGCATATATAAATACAAAAAAAACAAAAACCTTTGCAATATTTTGATAATAGATTATGATAAAACACTATTTTAATCTCAAACTACCACATTCACTCATATACAGTTGATTTGATGCAATACGGAAGCAAAAAATACTACTTGAAAAGGAAATAATTGAACTCAAAATATATTTGAGGAACTGTTTCTTGTTAAAGTTACTTTGGGATATATGACCAGACTTGAAGGTTCACTTATTCTTTGCTAATGAGAGAGAGGTGGGATTACTCAGACACGAAGCAGTCCACCGGGTATTACAGCTCAGATCCTACTGAACATAGACGAATGTTAATAAAAATGCCTGAAAGGAAACAAGGGATAAAAAGAAGCTTAAAATAAATTATCAGGCACAGAACACTACAGCAAGTGTCCTAAGCACTAAGAAGTCCCACCTTACCATGTACCAAAAGACTTGGAAAACATTCATATGCAATTTCTGTACTCTTATTTTTTCACTCCCCGGGAAAAAAAAACAGTGAATTTGTCAAGGTGACATCTTCTCCAGCCATAATAGTATTTTGTAATTTTTTTCAGCTTGCTACTTACTTTACCAAGATGTATCTTACATGCATAATATTTGCAAGCCAAAAAAATCTTGTATTGAAATTGCCCAAAACAATGAAATCCACAGCGAAACAACAGTGTAGCAGGACAAGGGTGATTTCTCGTAGTGATATCAAGCGAAAGAGACGAGAAAGCCTCAAGCTTAATAGCCAAATTACAGCAAGATAACCTGCTCCAGGATAAATGTAGATGTGCATGTTCTTCTGTGAAATCATTTGTAGTTTAAAATCAGTATTACTATAGGGAACTCGCTCTACTTGCCCTTATTCCCAACTCTCCAGGCAATTTATCGTTCGCATCCTCTACCCTATATTGCCAAGTAACCATATGCTATCCATACACTGAAGAGGAAAGACAATGCCTGCTACGTCATGTATTCAGTCCACTATAACATCTAAGACTTTATCCACTAACATCAGAAATTAGTTTGTGTTTCTAAAAAAACTAAAATATTGGAAAAGTTACACTAGCAAATAAGATCTACTGACATAAAGAAAATCTGATTTACAGATGATTAGTGTAGGCACAGTGTTTACTAATGGAAAACACATTGAAGTTCAGTGGATAACCTTCTGTTATGGCAGCTTTTAGATTCTAATGATGGAATTTTGGTAAGGTTTTTACGGCTTATTGGCAAAGCAAATGTTTCGAGTCTCTAGATTTACATTATAACAATTCAGCAATAAAATAAACACATAATGGTACAAATGAAAAAGGTAAAAGGATCAAGAAAAAATTTAAAGTGAGTGTGAGCTCTTAAAAATTCTCAGAACGATACTGTTCTGTTCTTGCACATTGTAGTCTTAGATCTTGTTATTAAATAACATTTTCTCTTCTGCAAGCAAGCAATTTAGCTCAAAGTGCTTCCGCTGCTTTCAAAGAAAATGTTCATTCACTGTGGCTACGGATACTTTAACAAAAAGGTAGAACACGACCTAATCAGGAGATAAAAGCAGCTAGTGAAGACGTCCATATACCTATCTACACTATATGACGTTCAAGTGTTTTACTTCAAGGTCTACTTAGCCTCATCCCCTGGACCGAATCCCATCATAAGCATAATTTAAAGCTGTTCTAACAATGACTCATTAGTTTGGACTCTTACATCTCCATGAAGTGTACACATAGAACAGAATTTTTGGTTTTGTTTCTTACAAAAATAATGCAGTATGAGTAGACCAGAACTACTCAGCAGATGCAACCAACATCCTTAAATAGCTTTCACTACTAACTAATCTAAAAAAGTGACCAAAGAATCATTTGAGTAATAAAACTGTACGAGCAGTCCAGAAACAGACAGGAATTCTTGATAGATATACATATAGTGGTGGCATGTTTCCTCAGAGGATGCACTAGAACCAGCCTGTTGCCTGCAGTCATGAGATAGCTAATGTCTGTTGTTTCTCACCTATTCACTTAGTAGCAAAAAATTGAATTAGGTATAGGAATAGAATTTTGAAATTTTTTGGTACTCTAAGTAAAACAGGACTTAAATCTTTAGGATTTGCGACCACCTTTTCAAGTTCCAGATTTAGTTCTCTGGATAGTTTGAGTAGTGTCAGGTATCCTAGGCTACAGTAGAAGGAAAACCAAGGGCCGACTGAGCGCCCTATGCATGGTACAGCAGTTCCTATAGAAAACAACTTTCTAAAGGAAGGGTTTTTTCCTCTGCTTCAGTGGTTATACCTGAGGCCAAGTTTTTGTAGATGTCCATGCATTCTAATGTATATTTCTTCTCTCGAGTATTTTCTCAGACTTTCAGACACTCAACTTCTTGCCTTTCTGTGGAGCTTACATAAAGCCAGTGTGGATATTTTGGTTTTTTTATAGATATATCCAAGCCTGTGAGATTTTTTTAGTGATTCCTTAACAGCATTTACCAATCAGTAATGAATTCTATAGTCTAACTTTAAAAAATAAATAAAAATCATGGAATTACAGGCTTTCCCATAGTATTCCAGAAAAACAGAACAGAGAAATAAGAATAGTTCTAAATCTGAAGAGCTCTTAAATCTCTGCTTTTTGCATGAGAATTTATGGTGTTGGGTTTTGTTTGGGTTTTTTTAAAAAAAGACTGTAGTGAAGCACAAAGGTTTCTCAAAGCCCATCAGGGAATTTAGCCACATAAATACCACTGAGGCTAAAGATAATAGCCTGTCCTTAATCTTTTTCTTCTTTTTTCCTCCAAACTATCTTCCCTAAACCTTCAGCTCAACTCTGCTGCTCTACTTGGCAAAACAGAACAATTAACCTCGAACAACTCTCATCCAAAGTCCTCAACAACCACTCACCACTCAGCTCTGCAATACGTTTCCTCTCTCTGTTGCAGAAGAGCTGCCTGCAGCAGTAGCGGGTTCGGCTTTGCTGCTCTTCTTTCAGCATCAAGTATACTTAACCTACCTTTGAACAAATTAACAGCGATATGAATAAGGGGTGGCGGACAGGCCAAGCCTGGCAGAGGCTACTGGAAAAGGACTGATAAATCATGCCCCCACATAAGGAGAGGTGACCAACACAAATAAATTATGTTTTTGCACAATTTGTGTGCTGCTGCTTTGCAGGCTACTGATCAGTTCAGGATAAACCACCTTACAGCTGACGTGTTAGAGGTAACATGCAGGAAGAACAATCTCTTTGCACAGGAGGTAATGTTACTGTCTGTGATTACTACGGTGGCTCAGGAGTAAGAAAATGAAGTACAGACAGTGCACTTTACACAGTAAGAAAAAGCAAAGCAATTTAAATACAGTAGGGCTATTCCAGCTACTAGCTCCTCTGCAGTTACTAGTGACCCTGTGCTGACTGCACAAACCTTCTGTAGCCGGCGATATGTAGCGGTATTGACCCCTACATTTTGCGCTGGATAAGGCATTGCCTCTTTTCCAACTGCAGAGTAAAACTTCTTCAGTTGCAGAAGAAAGATTAAAGATGGTGTTTTCAACAGGTGCTGCTGCTAGCTTTACCGTCTTCAACCGTCTCTCAGTATCCTACTGAAGAAACACTTGCGGAGAGCTGCTGATTCACCTTCCCATTAATTTAAAGGCAGAGGAAAATTATCACATAGTTGTATCAGCAAACCATTTATTTCCATAAACTTATCTATTCCTTATGTTGGCCTTAGAACTCATATTATGTTTATTCATGACTGCTTTTAAAATTGGGGCTTTATTATGTAGCTGTGTCACTGGTATCCTTTACATACCTTTGCAAAAATCTCATAGGAGCTCTGATTCAGGGAGAAAATACAGCAAGGTTACTCCCTGCCTCATTTCACATCGAAAATCTTTTACGTAGATATAAAAAGGATACAATAAGTATTGACAACACTCTTAAACCAATCTAAATAAAATAGAATGACATGCTTTTGAAGGAGGGCAATATCATTCTCGAGATGTTTGTAAGAGAGACGTATATTCCAGCACGTTCCTCTACAGCAGCTCAGGTTCTAGCTTTCATCATAGTCCTCTAGTTTACGACTCGTATTTTCCTTTCATATAGACTATAAGAATGGGGCAGATCGTAGATGAAACAAGTGAAGAAACCTGGCCAAGAGAAATGCATCATCAAGGAAAGGTCATTATTTGAGCTTGGATTCTCACCTCTGTATAAACATAGTTCATCCTCAACAAGCACAAATTCGGTTGTGGAAACTGCTCTTTTGTTTCTGTCAACACAAAAAAAACCTCACTGGGGTTGTTTTTAACTAGTGCTGTCCGCACACATTCTGCAAAGTATCCATCCCTATTTGTTGAACACATAAATGCTTTTTGCAGAACTGCTGTAAGTACTGCAGCGTTATCTGGCATTGTGGTAACCATCTATCTGTTTTCTCATAGGATGAAGGCAGAGTTCAGTCTCAGAACATTAAGACCCTTAGCATGCAATAAAGGAACCAAAGGAATCCTCAGTCCTTTGTGATAATAAACTTGTTCAATGACTACATCCTTACTGAGTTCTTTTCCAACTTAAATTGAAATTAAAAATGGGACAGAGGAAGAATGAAGCAGCACATTACTGTGGAAAAATAGGGCACATCCCATGAAGAAATGTATGCGGTGCAATTACTGGGTATCATCAGGAGCTTGTCGTGGTTTGGGCCAA
>VYXH01004838.1:0-14952 GCA_013397275.1 Burhinus bistriatus
GGGACTCCCTGTGCCAAAGGTACACTGAAAGGAGGACCTTCCCCTCCGAACCTCGGCCTCTGCCTCGTGT
The DNA here is from genome assembly GCA_013397275.1 of Burhinus bistriatus. NCBI lineage: Eukaryota > Metazoa > Chordata > Aves > Charadriiformes > Burhinidae > Burhinus > Burhinus bistriatus. The sequence continues at coordinate 71 of VYXH01004838.1, forward strand.
ACCGTCACAAACGTTTCTGAAAACCCCCAGTAAATCCTCTTGCAGAAACAAAGGAAGACGCGGAGGGAGTGCCCTGATTGCACAGGTGTGACAGGTGATAATGGGCAGCAGGCAGGAAATGACACTCGGGGTTATTTAACTGATATTTGTAGCACCAACTGCGATTTCTACCATTAATGGGCTGATACTCCTTTAAAACAAGTTACAATTTCCATATCCCTTCCGTACTGTATGAGATAACATGCTGATTCATGCCACAGGAATATGCCAGTGAGGAGCTGGAAGTGATTTACTGCAAATATCTCAATCACGGTACTGATGCTCGTCAGATGAGTACTTTCAGACAGCCATAAATTACTTTTGCCGCCCTGAAAACTAGTTCTGTCTGTTCGATAATTATATTTTAGATAATTTTTCTGAAAATTTTGAACTCAATGATTGGACAACAACATAGCAATCGTTTTCAAGAGAAGGACAGACGCACAAATTAAAACACCCTCCCTGGGCGTTCCAGACATCACCAAAAGATGGCGCACGGAGTCCTTGCGGTAATGTCCTCGTCTGACCTCTTCAGAAGCCTCTATCCCTGTCTCTTATCTTCCCTCTTTTCACTTCGGAATGAGAAACGCACGTTATCGAAATTCTAGCATAATTCCTTCAAAACTACTGAGCTGTAGCTTATTTTTCTTACAGATGTCGTAAGCCTTAATAAAAATTCCATTTTTGCTGTGGTTGAGCTGCTCTTCTCAAGTGCTCCGTCACTTAAGGGACTTAAAAGGACTGAGAATAGATCACCAAGAGCATTTAGCTGTCTAGAACCCTTTGGTTTAATTGGAAATCAGACTCATGCATTTTTGAGTCAGTAAGGGGTTTTGCGATTCAAAAGACACTCATTTTTGGGTGCTTAATTGCAATGTACTCTTGCAGAGTTGAGTCTGTAACACATTCCCAGTAATAACAATAATACATACACTAAAAGTATTTTGCCTTTCACTATTGGCACATATTTAATTTCAAACTGTATGTGACCTTTCATTATCGAGTAATGCAAATCCTGGAAGTACTGTTTGATTCTTACTCCAACTTGAAGCACTGACAATTTTAGAGTAGTAAGCAGACGTGATTATTTAAATCATTACCAAACCACCCCTCTTTAATTTCTTTCACCCCATCACCCACATTCAAACTTCCATGTTACACTGCCAACTGAGCATAAATTTCACAGTGAGGAAATGGAAGATGTCCTTCTCTGCTATCAAAACGGTGCTACCATTCCATTCTTAGCATGGTAGAGAGTGTGTTTTATGACAATTACAATGCATATTTCTGCTTTCTTGTTATTGCCTTTAAAAAATTAGACAAATGTGCTTGAATTAGTAACAGGAAACCTTAGTTTAGTCCGTAAAGATGATATGATTTTTAAACATAGGCAGCTAGAATTATATATCTTGGTGGGTATTTAAGCTTGTACATAGGTAGTTTCATAGATATTTTCAGTGCATTGAACATATCTTAATGACAGCAATTATGCAGAAAGCAGAGAAATGTTCTGTGATACAGATTTATTACTGAAATAGGTCTATGGAATTATTTCCATACTCAGTATCAGCCCTAAGAGTCTTTTTTTTTCTGTGTGTACCCACAACTTTAAGACGAGGACTACAGAATGCTGCCCTGAAATACTCGGGTACAGGCATTATTTTCTTTAGGAAATGTATATTGGAATCGCTGCAGTTAGAAATGCTGTTATGGATGAACTCCTGTCTTCAATACACCTGGCTAGCTAGAAAGTAAATCCTTTTTTAGTAGCTGTCTACATTTCTGGACAACTCTTCAAAGATCTTGACTGCCTGTTTGTGTTTTCCTTCCTTATTTATATAATTGTTTGACATCATGAAGAATATATTTGCTTCCTGTTCTGTGGCAAATAGGGATGCCATCTTTCTGTGTAATAAATTATGTTCTGTTGTGGGGGTATTCTTTTCAACTCAATTTGAATGGGTGAACGTTTCTGCTCAATGTACAGCTAACTCTGGAAGCAGCGTAGCTGTGTTAGTGCAGCATTGCACCTGGCCTAACGGGAGCCGTATTTCATAGCTATACTGTTGGTGATTCCACAGACAGCTGAGAGGAATTGCTGCCTTTCTGTACTATTTCCTTACACAAGGCAGATGTGTCTTACATCACAAAAAGGGAGACTGCTTCCCAAGTCACTTGGGCACACTGAATTGTCTTCAGTGTTTCAAACACAGCTGTTTGAAATTTTGTGACCCAAATACCTGGACTGACTTCTACATGGACCATGTTTTTAAACGTTTCAAAAAAGCAACTAGCTGAAACAGCTAATACTACTGGCTGTAAAGAAAACCACAGTGCCTTTTAAATATATGATCAGTCTGAATTTCTCTGTATTTGAGATCTTTTAATTTCCTTATGCAGAGAATATAGAAAATCATAGTCCATTCCTGTTCCAAGCCAGATACTTCGCTTACAATGTTAAGATGCTGGTCTGAACCAGAGCCAGAACTTAAAATGAGCCTATAGCTGATCTTACACATATGACAAGGAATATGTTTAAGCTGCTTTGTAATGGCACTCTGGCCGCCAGGAGCTAATGGCAAAATACTCCCTCCGGATTTGCTTTTTTTTGGAGTTGGCTACACGGCGTGAACAAATGCCAAGGAGCCTGGGACAAGTGCACGCACATTTTGAGATTTTATTGGCTTGTCCATTTCTAATCACAAATCAAATAGAAAACAAGCACTTTAGCTGGTAACATATTAAACTCCTAGTCAACGGAAAATATCTTTAGGAGCAATGGCTGCATGTTTTAGGAAACAATATAAAACAGTTTATCACTTAGCACCAGCCACCTCAGAGGGAGATAGTAATGACAAAAGATAAATGCAAAAAGTGAATCTTGGCTATGCACAATATTACAGTATAGAAGGAAAAAAAAAATTGTTTAAAGGACTCTAGGGACACATAAGGAAATACGTTCAGAGTTGAAAGTCTCGTTGAGAGACCTGCAAGGAAGTATTTAGTTTTTTATTTCCTTACAATGGTGTAGCCCCTAGAGGAAATACTTCTGTTAGACAAAGAAACACAGTCAAATTCTGTACTCCATTTAGGCCCGTGCAATGAACAAGTTCAGAGAAACGGTTCTGGATTTCCACAACCACAGCCAGGACAGAGTCTAATCACGTACACAAGAGCTATTAAGACGTAATTTCACCGAAATCAGTGTCTTCAGTTCTTGGCCTGATAGGAGATCTCTCTGCTGGAAATCAACCAAAGAGTGTAAAGGAATTATGTGATTGTCCTCACCTGCATCAGGTTCTTGTGCTGGCCCCTGTATTAGTTACATGAGTTGATCATTATCCCAGGCAGGAGTTTATGCATAAGATGNTGAGCATGAGGCAGATGGGACGGAATACCCTGTGGGTCAGTTTTGGGTCACCTGTCCTGTCCGCTTCTCCCCGCAGGTGTGACCCCTCTACGCTTTTCCGCTTCCGACCCTCCAACGGGGCCAGTAGCTAAGTTGGCTGGCCTTGGTTGTTATAGCAATAAGTTTAAGCAAGAGCCTCTCTGCATACCGTTCCTTGGCATCAACTATAAACATGGGTCTTATCACTCTGAGAGCGAACAGTTTTCTGCACAACACGCTGTTAATTTCAGCAGTTAGAAGAGGCCTAGCTAAAAAGTAAAGTTACTGAACAAAATTAGTCCTGTTTTACCGCAAACCAGGACACAGTGATAAGTACTCATATAACCATCGGGTCTTAGTTGTCCTCATCTTTAATGAACTCATGATTACACCATCACTGTGACTCAGAAAGTAGTCTTAGCACAACTTTATGGATGGGGAACTGAAACAAAAAGAGATTAAATGACTTGATAAAGGACAACAAAATAAGGCATAAAGTGGGACAAGCAGTTAAACCCAGCAAAGACAAAGCTTGGCCCTGAAAAAAAATTGAAAAAATGAAGAAATGGAAAAAAATGTGTAAACAAAGGTAGTATGGGAGACCGGATGGACTGAAGTGCACAGCTAGCTCAACGATTAATAAGAAATGCTTTGACAAATAAGAACATTGCAAAGTTTGAGTAATATAGTACATATCTATTTGTAGAACTCTGGCCTCAGAGGCTAGATAGGTGTATTTCAGAAATCTAAACAGAAATCACATGAATGACAAATAGCTACTTTTACACATGAGAAAGCTGTAAAGCAAGACTGCTCAACGTATGGATGTTTGGGATCCAGCTAGTAATCACAGCATTACAGGGAAGCTGGAGGTGATTTTTATGAAGGCACAGAGGGGAGCTAAGCAGAATTAAGATGGGTGGAAATGCTTTGCCAGCTGCTGGAGGGGGACCAGTGTAGCTGGAGCCTGTATATTCTGACTTGCCATGCAGATTTCAGAAGCCCTTCCATGTAAGCTCTGTGTGGTCCACTGAATTCAACAGATTTTAGTAGTGAAGCAGCTGTACTCCGTTTACAGCCTTCCTAATGGCAGGCACCCCTCAATGCACAATGCATTTCCTATCAGAATACTTTCCATCACCATATGACTTTTATTCCAGATACTTTTCCATATATTTACAATTTCAAATCAAACTCCCCACCTCTCCAAAAGATACAAATGCAAAAACCATGGTGTCCTGACGAAAAGCATGGTGTCCTGATCTACTGCAATTTTTACCTGTCAATGCTCCATTGCCTCTTTTTTACCCATTCCCCATACAGCGTATTTTAAACTGATCAAAACTATCAATTCTGTCTGCTTCAAACTGCAAATACATACAAATATATGTGCATGTAAAACATACATACTATACATATATATACACACAAATATATAGAGAGAGCAATAGTTTCCCAGACCACCATTCATCAGTGTTCTGCACTTGCATCCCCATCTCAAGGAAATCCTTGAGAGACTGGGGTAAAAAGCAGCACCATTTCCTACAAAAAAGAATGCCAGGAGGCCTGCAAGTCTTTTGGAGGAGTACTTGGATCATAAATAATTTGCTTTCAGAGTCTAGGTCTTGAAACAGAGGGGTCAAATCTACAGACACTTTGTAGAGCCAACAAAAAAAAGATGGAAAGTTTGGGTCGAAGAGGTGTTTCAACTGCTATAATTGATCTTACTGCAAACACTGGAAATAATTTCAATACAAGTGTTTGCATTAATAATGAGATTAAAATCTCGAGGATTCCAGAATGCAGTCTCAAATGGAACCAAAGGAAATTTAACTCCAGTGAGCCCAGAAAACATAACCCATCAGAAATATAGCTCTAAAAGATCCCTGAAGAATGTAACTGGCAGTAAAAAAGCATAAGACGGAAAGACATCAAGAAGAAAAAATAAATTACCAGACAAAAGACAGAAATCCAAAAGCATCTCAAGCAGTAAGAAAAAATAGTACGTTTCACTGAACATTTTTTCAACAGTGAGTTCACTCATGCCGTTAGTCTTCCCTCATACTGCTGGTCCCTTTCATATCACTAGCATTGCCTATGTGAAAAGAAGTATAAATACTTACAGAACTTGCCAAAAAGGGCTCACACAAGCTCTTAGTTTTAATTTTTGCATTGATGGTTCAGGTGAAATCCAATGGACTTCAATGAGAACATTAAAATTAAAGCCTTGTTTTGCAAACGCACACTGAGTAAACCTAAACAAATAAGTAGTCTTATTAACCTCAGTGGCAATGACTGGAATGCTCATCTATTTTAAATTACTCCTGAGCAGTCTTCTTGCAGGTTTATGACATTAACTAATGTCACAGAATCACAGAATTGCTTGTCCATTTAAATAAATGTAGAGTTTAATGGGCTTGTGTTTGTGCCAAGAAAAAAAAAAAAAAGTCAGTCAGTCCTAAATAGAAAGCTGGTCTGTCAGCAAGGATGAATTAACTGGAAGGACTAAGGAGACTTTAATCCCTGCCATTGACCTACGCTTCCCTGTGCCCCACAAGCATCCCACATTCTCGTCTTCTCTATGGTTTCCTAACTCTGACTGCATGGAAGAAGAAGAGTGGTGACACAGCACCCAGGAAGTTTGCAGTTGAAGATCTATGTCGTTTTCTGTCTCTGGTGTAAAACCTGACCCAGCGGCTTGTCATCATCATAGGAATTCCAAGTATTGTCCTTTATCCCCAGTCAAAAGCTACCCATAAAACTAATCCAGCTATCAGAGCTTTTCAAGCACACAGGAACAAAGGCCATTCTTCACATATTTTGTAAATTAATATTTTTTTCCCTAGTACTCAAATACTGCATCACCCTTGGCCACAGAAACTGACTAGATTCTGCTGCTCTTGGAAAAAAAAATCACAGAGCATTGTTCCGATAATTGAAATGCCTACGCTGGCAGACGGAATACAGTCCTCCTCTCAGACATATCTGTACAGTTGCAGTTGGCAGAATTTTACAGGTATATTGCTCTGTGATGAGCTGTCCAAGAACTGAAGATTACCATGTGACTACCAGGCATTTAGGCAAGTGGATCATTAAGACAGTAATTTTAATCTCATGTAGCCTGAAATGTGCTAAACTAGAAAATCACTGTTTTTTTTTTTTTTTTTTTTTTTTTTTTTTTTTTTTTTAAATAGGCACTTCTATGTTTTGAAAGTGGAGCTGAGGCATAAGACAATCTAAATCACATCTGTAATTGCATTCCTTGAATCCTCCTCAGGTTTTGCTGGGCTGCATTGTGTAAGTCAAAGTAGAATGCAGTTCGTTGTTCTGGAGTCATTTGTATCCCAGTCTCATGGCTTGCTTTGCTGCAGCTGGCAATCTTTTACCTTGAATGCAGAATCTAGAAGATCATTAGTGATTAAGGTGTTGCCATAATATGAAATATCATTTCAAAATTAGGGGACTTCATAAACTGATGGGAATATAAAAGTAGACAGAAGGGCAGCTTCAAGGATTTGCAGAAATATATTCAAAACATTTGAGAGTTTAAAGCTGTAATATGTTTTTGAAAATCACTTATCAAGTTTGAATTTCCCACTTGAATTCTGATGTTCAAATAAAGACTTCTCATAATTATTAATCGCCACAGAGAACAAATGAGTATCTAGAAGACATGTTATCTTGTTACATTGATCATCCCATGTTATGAAAACACCAATGAGATTCTAAATTTATGTTTGAGTAAGTATGCATACAAAACATCTATTCTTACTTCAAAGTAGAATTCTTGCTCTCTAGAAAGGCATTAAATGTTGTTTCTAAAAATGTGATCCAAGAAATGCTCTTTGAGACTGTAACGAGGTTATCTGAATCACTCTTGAAGACGTTAGGCAGTACTGACCCCAGTGTCAGCCCCTAGTGTACACTAGTACACTAGTGACTGGTATCCAACTAGGTGTCATGCTGCAGATCACAAACCCTTGAGCCTGGCAGTGCAATGCAATGGGTATCAGTTTCTGACACATTAATATACGCACAGGGTGTTCATACCTATCAATTAAAACCATGGTAATGGAATACAGTCTAGATAATAGTAAGCAGAATTGGAAATTATTTCTATATTTTGGAAAAATATAAAAGAATATCCATTCAACCTTAAAAATTCTTGTTGTCGGTGGGAATCACCCAGTCAGTGCTCTCCTTTTCTGAAAATGTACTAGGAACTGTTAGTATAGTTCCAAGTCTACCTACTCCATCTAAGCCACACAGTAAGCAGAAAATTACTCATTGGAGCCAAGCAAACTTTTTGGTTTTGAATGCGAATTTCAGAGAAAATTAGGTTGAGTATACATTATGTCCTGGTGAAAAATACATTTCTGCATCCTCCCCACACCCAAATATCCCAAAAGGAAAATGCTGCTAATCATAGAATCATAGAAATTAAGGGATAGAAAGAGCCTCAGGATACCATCTAGTATAACCCTCTGTACACAGGCAGGATCAAACGTATGTGTAACTAACCCAAATCTCTGACCTCCCTATCGGGAGGGACCCGATATAAACAGAAAATAGTACACAGGAAGAGTTCCAGCTCTTTTCTGTCAGATCATAGGTAACAGTTCTCATGACACAATACACAAATGCATTTCTAAGATTACAGAGAAAGATACAGATTTTTCCACAGACTTTAGGAGTACCTTTATTTGCAGCAGCTGAAGAGCCATTTGACAGCTTTATATAATTATTAATCACCAAGTCTGAGCAACTACTTAAAGACATTTACTGAAATTAATAGCAGGATGACCTGTGCAAGGTTGGTTCAAAAAACAATTCAGTATTAGGATATTTAAAATATGGCCTATAAGATGATAAGTACATTCCTTTGGGACCAAACTCTTCACAGATGCCATCATGGGGTTCCAAAGCCAATGAGAGCTCTTCGGACAGGAAAGCTGGAAACAAATGAGAGTTTTTGAAGAATAATGGACCTCAAAATGCAGAAAGGAAATACTTACAGTGAACTTGCACAATATTAAATGCTTCCTGGGATCCATTTATTTTAGCTACAATCATGCCTCAACAATCCAAATCTGCTTGCAATTTTCATTTTTATGTGCTCAAAACCAAAATCAGATTAACAAATCAGCAAATGTATAAACACCAGGAGATTGCTGAGACAGATAAATGACTCAACAACGCCCAGGCACACTCAAATCTAAGGGCACATCTCAGGAATACAGAAGCAGACATCCATGTAGAACGAGCCAGGCCCTTTCCCCTCCCCAGCGGTTAGACTGTCTGTGCTTAAGGCCCGCTGCGTGGTCCAGCTGCTGGGAACAAGCTGTGTGAGAAAGGGCCTCCATGGGAGCCTCTCACTGCTTTGCTCAGGAGCTGCGCTTCACCACAGCCCTCACTCAGGCCCTTCCTGAGCTACAGCGCAGATGCCTGGCCTCGTACCTTGCTGGTCCAGACCCTGAGCCACAAGCTCGACTTCCTGGCTGGGTCCCAGATGCTCCTCATCAGTAGGGACTGCTGCCCTGGGACAGCTGGACAGTGGCTGACCCTGGCCACCTCATGAGCCTCTTCAGCTCTTCCTGTCCAGGTGCTGTGGGACTCTGCTCTGGCTGCTCCCTGGTTGTACGTAAAGCCTTCTTTCAACTGATTTAGCTGTTCCCTCTGAACTGGGAAATGCCCTCAGCTCCATCCAGGTTAACAGTGCTCAGCATCTCAGGGGCAGATTCTAGGGGGTTTTAAAATGTTTTTCTTACTGTAAACGTAGTCACAGATACACTGGTGGTCTTCTAGCAAACAGGAACTATATAACATTGGATATCTGAATATTCTTTTCAATTTACATATATTTATTCCAAAAGGGTTTGGACTTCACCTCAGTTTTTTTTGTATTTAAATCAGTCTATGCAGAATAGAAGATTCTTTCTCCTGTTGTTAACTAAAGGAGCTGCAGGTTTGGGAAACGATAACCAAAACAAGAAACGTGAGGGTCTGCATGCAGTAAGTGATGCAGAACTGTGTTGTACAGAACATCTCAGCATCTAGTAAGTGGAGATAGGATGTTGTGGCAGGATAGGATGGGTGAGTGCATGACACAGCCACTAGACACTCTACAACTGGAGAGGGCTGGAAAACTCAAGGTAAATGAGCTGCTGTCTCCTACCACTTCCCATCTGGCTACCTGTGTCCATAAGCCAAAGTGTCAAATACAACGCTTACTAATCCAAAGCCGTTTTACGTCGCATGCGAAGTGTCTGCATTTGAAGGCCATTTTCTCTGTCTTGTCATTCAATCCGGATATACAACCCAGGAACCCTCAGCCAAACATTTAGCACTATTTCCTCAGTGTGAAATAATCATTATGTTATCATACAACACAGCTACTTTATTACTTTTACTAAAATCTACAAAGAAATGTGCTCAGTCTGAATTTTGCCCCAGATTCACTTCATTAATGGTCTGAAGTCCACCAGCAAAAGTACTCTACTGACTCTAGCTCTACGTGACCAGTCAAGCCCTTCGTCAATGCAGCAGCACCTTACAGTGACCCTTAACAAAAACAGAAGTAAAACAGCATCTCATCCAGGAATGCAGGAGACATCACGTATCCAGAAATGTAGCAAGCTCAACATAAAATGTACTAACGGTCCTAAGTAGCCTTCACTTGCAGTACAACCAGTTATTTCATTTCAGTTACAACAAATGGATCTTTAAAATAGTAAATCCTGGAAAATACCCATATTAGTAGTCCAGGTGTAGATGGTCATTTTCAGTCAGCTCCCAAGTAAGGTCAACTAATGACAGGATAGATGAAGAAAAAACCCTGGTGAGCATGAAAGGGGAATTTGAAACTAAGAAATACCACTTCTTTGCCCACAAGACCATGAAATATGCTCCTACACGTAAGTATAACTACCTTGAAGATTTATTAGATTTTGTTGGAGCAACTAACCAAAAGGAAGGGATGAAATAATGTCATTTGGCATTCACTTTATAGGCATATCTAACCTAAAACCAAAAATCACAAATGTAGGTATTTTAATTCATACTGGTTAAGCCAAGAGAGCTAAAACAGGTAAAATACTAGTCAAGAAAAGGCACTTTGGGTTATATTTCTTTTTTTAGAGAAAAAAATTTGACATACTTAGGGTTTAATACCTCAGTGTCTTGGTGCTGTCTGCCACTCACTGCAATCAACAGGAAACTGAAATGTCCCAATGGTAACAGAAATTAGTCTTTGCCAGGTGCGTGTCTCAAACTTTTGATACCACTCTTCAGCAGAGGAAGTGCTGTACTGTTACAGACAGCCTAGCTATTCTGCAGGCCTTGCTTGCAGTAGTACAAAGGGAGTTTTTATCTATGAACTGCTAAAGGATAAGGTTCAATAAGGCATTTCAAGCCCAATCTCGTGAGTTGCAGAGCACTCCCAGGCAAGTGTTAAGCAATTCCAACTCCCATTAATCTCAACAGACTTTGAGGATACAAATCAGGGACTTTTTGCTCAATTCTACCCTTGTGCTGAACTTCTGTTGAAGTCCATGGAAGCTCTGTGTACGTGGAGTGATGGCCCTTCATAGCTGACTACTGCTTGCAGTAAAAGCAGCTGCATCTAAAAGTTTAATGCTTTTTAAATAAGCCTTAATCTGAATAACAAAGGCTAAAGACATAGCTGTCTAGGCCCATTTGCTAAAACTATATTTTATTACCAGGCTTAAGAGATTTAAAAGAAATAAATTTTAATAGTGGCAAGCTTTGCTGCTATAGATTTCTGCAATAAATTCTAAACTGTGACCTTCCTTGTTCCTTTCCTTCATTTTTAAAGCTAGAATTACTTTCTGGCTTGGATAAAACTCCATTTAAGAAACAAGATATGCAGATCAGGCCATCACCAGTGCTGTTACTGTATGATTTTCATTTGGATAATAACCTTCACTGGGAGACCTCACCGCACATTACAAAAGCTGCCAAAAGAACCTTCTGGCAGTTCTTGGAGAGCGTTACCAGTGCGTCACCCCTCACGGGATGACTGTCCTCTCATTAAACAACTCATAATGTCCTAGAAAAAGTGTAACTGGAGCCAAGGACTCCACTCTAGCTTCTCTCCTGGAAGAGAATTCACAGGCCAGCAAACAGGGCAGTTTTCATGGATTTACTGACCTTTGCAAAAACTCTTGTTGCAGGAACTGGAAGGTGGTAAGCCTATTTGGCAGCCCAATCCAAGCTACTTGAATCCTACTTTTATTATTTTCTGTGTAACAGATAGGCCACATTAAGACCAGCAGGAAATTATGCTGGCGACATGTCCCAGAGATGTCAAATTTCTTTCAAATTTGACTAGTGAAAGCAGATTTTGCAGCATAATCTGCATCTTCTATGACCTGCTTTGAATCAAACCCAGTTATGACTTTTGCACTGATGCTGCCTTAATAACTCCCAAGTATTTCTTTAATGGAAGACCTTGGAAGCTGGGGACACCACTTCAGGGAACTACAGAAAATACGTCTCAGTTTCACAGCCAGGCTCTAGAAGACCTGCAAGTTGAAAGGCAATCAAAAGCAGTATATGTGAATTTAAGCATATCCATTAACAGGTATCTTCTGCTTTCTTCCTGCTTCTGACATCTGGGCGTAGGAAAAAATGGTATTAAAACAGATCAAATCATAGGACATTAAATGGTTCCATATGGATGAGATGGGACTCCTTTTGTCTCAAGCCAGGACTGAGTCTCTGAACCTACCAAAAGCTGCTTGTGAGAGTCTTTGGGTTATGTATGCCTCTCTTGGGCATAACATGGAGCTGACAGATGGCTAGAGAAGCTTCCCTGGTTAACATGCTACTGAGACACACTTCAGCTGTCTAGGCAAGCTCTGCAACATGGCAGCTTCAAAAAGAAAAGCTGGTTAGCTAAAAGGCTACGTGGCAACAAAAAAACCCAAAACATAGTCTCTATCAAGATGGGGGGAAAAAGGCAAACAGAACAATAAAGAAGCATACCAAATGCATCCACCCTCTCTATGCCTACCTACTGCAAGTGTGGATGTGGTGGCAGTTGAGACTGAACCACTCCCTGCCCCAGCGGCATGCGAGGCAGGGACCTGACAAGCTATATTTGCAGTCTTACGAAAGGCATTGTATTCCAGGAGTCAGTGATCTTGAACAGGCCACGTCTGCTCTATTGTGCCTTAGACTTTGGGCCAGAGAAGCCTGTATGCTATTACTGTAACCTGTAATTTATAATATCTTTGGGAACGGTAACGTGTACATGGATCAAGGGGTGGAATGTATTGTTCCTGACCAGATCATTGTACATCAAAGAGTCAGAGACCCACATCACAGCTAACCCGAGCAGGTGCAGGACTGTGCTGCTCTGTGCTGGGCTGCATGCCCAGCATGGCCTTCAGGCCTGTGTTATGCTGCACAGGTCCCTTGGCACAGGACAAACTCAGCCAGCACATCGTAACTGCGGAGCCTGCAGGCAGCTCCCACTCGCTACCAGCAATTACGTGCTGCATGAAGTTCTCCTGCAAACATCCTTTAGGAATAGAGCTGTTTTCTTGCAAGAAAATTGTATGGTAGCTCGAACAACCAAAAAGGAGGAGACTCTCTCCACCTATGGGATCTGTGCAGCATGCCATGGGAAAGTCCATCCAGGGTCCATCCAATGCTGCATGAATGAAGGAGTCCCACTATCTGAAGGGACACAAGATTTATTTGCTATCTACATTCCTCTTTCTGTTCTATGAGCTATTTTATTAAGCCGTTTACTGCTGGGCATTTCTTACTGAGATCCAGAAACAGTCCCACACCACCTCTCTCTGCCATCTTGCACCCCACTCCCTGGTACAGAAGGCAGCAGCTCACTCACACCCTCCACTACCCAGAAAATGTTCAGTTGTGCAACTCTTCCACCAAGTCAAACTTACTGTGATGGGGGGAAACCCGTACTAAAATTCCCACAACAAATGCCCTGTCTTCCCTTAATCTGGTCAGCATGTGAAGACCTCAAAACCCTAAAGACAGTCAAGTCCGCTAAAAGTCTTCTTTTGTCTGTGTCCAGGTAAAAATAGCAACGGCCAAACTTATTACCTGGTTTACTGCGTAGGCTCTCCCCTCTCCATTCAGCTTTTACTTCTCTAACCTAACTGAATAATAAATTGTGAAGACTTCCTAACTATTCCTAACTAGACTTCCTATCTATACTTATTTATAAAACACCATCAAAGATTTTTAAACCTATTTAAGATTCACTGATTTCACAGACCAATTCAACAGGGTTTGGGTCTAGCTGTCATTTAGGTTACTGACAGAACAGGGTATCAAGCAGCACAAATCAGGCCTAAGACACTTCAGACAGCAGTGCGTGTCCTACTGTGTCTCAAGAACTAAGAGACCCAAAGTATCACACAGCATGTCAATAACAAACCAATGTGTCAATAGCAAGATGCCCCTAGATGAAGCAGAAAGGATGGAATGGAACAAGGAAACCGAATGCCGCCTTTTGATTCATGCCATTGCCTACAGTCACCTAGAGACAGAACGAAATACATGACCATGAAAGGGCCTCCGGGTCCTTTTAGCTGATCTTGGGGTACTGCAGCTCCAGCAGCAAGCAGACTTATGAGCCCATCTTGGTGTCAGCGTACTGAACCAAAAGCTGCATCACAAATACTTGTATGTGCCGTTTGCAAAAAGTTACGGTGGAGAAGTCACGTAGCAAAAACAGGCAGGGACCTGACTGATCACTTTGGATGTACATATGTAGGCAGCTCAAGAGAATAGTTTTGTTCTTTGAGTTGCTTTTGGGCTTTTTCTGGCTCTTGAAGTGTCAGTGTGTGCTTTCCCACCAATTCAATGGAAGCAGGGGCAGGAGCCTTTGGATGCTATGAACTATGGCTTTAGTTGGTGAACCCGGAACCAATACATTAAGATACTAAGCCATTCCCTAGTCTCTTAAAACTAAGAAACTGTTTAAGAAAAAACTAGATGGACATGCCTACATTTACTTTTGTTTCACATTTGTCAGCATTTCACTACTTTCAGCTTAAACCAACTCACGGTACACACCCTTGAGTTACATTACAGAATAATCAAGCCCTTTTCAAACCCATTCCTTGAATGAGTTACCTTTTCTGTTTCAACACAAGTTACGTTACTTCTGTTTAAGTCTGGATTTAAGTCTGCATTTCAGGTTGCCTGCAAGGAAGAGTCCGAGCCTGGGCCACCACTAGAAGACTAACTCATGCCCTGCACCCTGCAGAAAAGCCTGGGCCCAAAGCGCCCAGCGGGAAAAGCACATGAAACCCGGCCAAACCCTGTGACCGAGGACCGGCCGGCAGCCCCGGCGACGCTTGGCGGGGAGCGGGGAGCCATGCTGCCCTCCCGGCGCGCTCACACAGCCACACGACGGAGAAGCCTCCTGGCGCCTCAGACCCGCCCTGCCATG
>VYXH01004838.1:17658-39545 GCA_013397275.1 Burhinus bistriatus
ATTGACAATAAATTAAATTAATTTCCCCAAGTCAAGTCCATTTTGCCTGTGACGGTAATTGCTGAGTGATCTTCCTGTCCTTATCTTGATCCACAAGCCTTTCATTATGTTTCCTCCCCTGTCCAGTTGAGGAGAGTGAGTGATGGAGTGGCTTTGGTGGGCACCTGGTAGCCAGCCAAGCTCAACCCGCCACAGATGCTTACTGTTCACATTGATTATGTTGGGAAAACAAGCAAGGGTACCTTTCCTATACCTTGTCTTTCTTAAATTTATCTTTTGTGTGCGCATGCGTGTGTGTGTTGGGGGTTTGTTTGGGGTGGGTGTTTTTTATCCATGTGGTTGATGGTGTAGAGTGCCTCTTCAGCAATGAGAATAAGAAAAATACAGCTTAGGATAAACAAAACAAAAACAGGTGTCAGGAGAAGTGAGATGCAATTAGTTACAGCTTAACAAGGTAGGCTGCTGAGGTACGTAGGATAAGTTTTGGGATGTTTAGTAGCCAGTAGCCAGCCTGCTGAGACCAGCTATTTTGGGGAGGGTCCTTTGTAGTATGTTAGAAGAGGACTACTGTAAGAATTGGCAAGATAATTTTTCCCTTTCATAGTATTCCTGTATTAAATTTTATTTCTGGAGGCAGAGAAATGAGAAAGAACTGCTCATGTGGAGTTTGTTTTAGGTGTGGATGGATTTGTTTCAGGGTGATGCTGCTTCCTTTGCAAGGGCTGTATTTTGTTTAACAGTAATGATCTCTGTCAGCTGCAACATAGAAATAAATTACACAATGCTCTAAGTTGTTTACGTTTAACAAGATTCTGCTAAGTGGTTTTTTGAGACAGAATGCTGTCCCAGATCTTGTAAGCTGGGGTAAAACTTACTGGTAATTTTCAAGGCTGTAATTGATAGGCTGTCAGACCTGCCACCTCTCATGAACCTGGCCCTCGTTTCTGTGGTAAGGGACAGTAGGGAATAGGAAACACTATTCTGCTGTTGCTTTTTCAATTCTTGGGGTTATTGTGTGGAAATTGTGCCATTCCTGGGAAGGAGAGGAAGGGACTGCAAGAAATACTGATGCTTATACATATTTATAGAAGGGGCTTGGCATACTAACCACAACAGGCAGTAACCATGGTTGCTAAAGGTGACAAAGCAGTTGTTCAGAACTTTTTTAAAAAATAATAGAAAGTGGTCTCCAAATTAAAATAGCCACTGAAACTGAAGAGGGGGAAAAATAACCCTCGCCTTTTTGTTTCATTTCTTTCTTTTCACA
The DNA here is from genome assembly GCA_013397275.1 of Burhinus bistriatus. Lineage (NCBI taxonomy): Eukaryota > Metazoa > Chordata > Aves > Charadriiformes > Burhinidae > Burhinus > Burhinus bistriatus. The sequence goes on from VYXH01004838.1 coordinate 18,926, forward strand.
GTGTCTAAGTCTTGACCTAATCTTGATAGCTTTCATGTCTTCAGTGCCAAAAAAACAGACACTGGGTCAAGAAAAGGGGGTGGGGGTTTTTTTGTTTGTTTGTTGTTGGGGNGAGGATGTTTGAAAATTAATAATATATTTATTTTTCCCTTTGGTCACAGGTTTGTTTTTTTTTTTTTTTTTTTTTTACTAACTCCAGATTTAGGTAGTGCTGAGATTCTGTTTTATAAGTCATACTTGGAATTTTCTGCAATGATTTTGTCTATCTTTTGGCTCTACAGTTACTACCAACAGCAGCTGTACTTCTCCTAAACATGTTCTTGTTACTGTCTTTGTCTCATTATATCATCGCTCTGAGTGCAGAAATGATTGTGTGATGTTTCCATGGAGGTTATTTGCTGTTTGGAAGACTGGAAATGACACTTTGAGAAGTGGGATATAAATTAATAAATAACATCACAGGGAGGTGTACCCAGGTCAAGAATACATTTAGCAATTCCTAACCATTTTCTAACTGAAGTCTTGAACTGCTAAGTTCAGTTGACCTCCAGATGCCAACATGAATGTTACATGAAAATGTATCTCTTCAAAGCTTTCAAAGAATGGTAGGCACTACCCTTTGACTGGGTATGACTTTGTTAAAGTTTTTCTTCTGGTGACTTTTAAATTTGCTAAATGTTGTCTGTGAACTTTTTACCTTTTCTCAGGAGGATGAAATGTTAATGGTATTCTGACAACATTGCCAGTAATCATCTTCCATGATCTGTTTCTTTGGGGCTGCAAAGTCAGCAAAGAGAAAGTAAGTGTTCCAGATAATCCATAGTGAGAAGAAAGACTTGGTTTTGCACAAAGGAATAACTATGAAATCATATGCATAGATTAGGGGAATTCTAAAATATAATTTAATGTTTGTATTTTACTAATGTGAAAGAATAGCATTCAGCAGCCTAGTTACAAAGAGATATCCTATTAAGTATGTATTTGAGATTAAAAAAATTCTGCTCTTTGTACCTGTGCAAAATCCATGTGGGAAATACTTTTAATAAATTTTATTATTATCTAAGCTTTATTTTCTTTTTTCTCTTCACAATAGTTGAGCATTAAATGTTTTAGCCTACCTATATTTTATAGCTTCTAATTCTTCTATGTAATCTCGAAAGAAAGAGAACCCTTCTTAGTATTAAGCATGTAGGCAAATCCATGCCCCCTTAGCAGACTCCTTTAGTATGGATAGAAGTGCTTTGTTGAATGACAGTGTCATTGTGATGCTTGAAGTTCTTTTTGTATATAAGGGTGATGGTGTTGGATTTCTAGCTTGCCAGGTTTCCAATACTGTGTGTTTTTAATGTGCTCTTCAAAAAATGCCATTAGAGTTGGATGCAGTGGATTCCTGCATGTTTTGCAATTGCATTGCTATCTAAGCTTTGCAGCAGTGTGCAAGGTGGCATCTTTATTTTTGATTCATCTGGCTCCCAGTTCTAAAGTTCATATCAGAAACTATGCAAGTACCTGTTCAACTGAGGATGGAGCTTACCTCCTCTTTCTGCAGTGAGATTTTATTTCCTTGTGGTACCTTTCGTTGTAATGGCTAGAACCCAGAAAGAGTGGGATGAGGAAGGCCAGTAGCAGACTACAGACCCTGAACTTCAGGAGAGCAGTCTTTGACTTATTCAGGGGACACTTTGGTAGGACCCTATGAGGGGCAGCTTTGAAAGGTGAAGGAGCTCAGGAAAGCTGGCAGAGCTATAAGTACAACATAAGGTGCAAGAGAAGACCATCCCAATACTTGGGAAACCAACTAGATATGTGTCGTGGTTTGGGCCAGATTGGCCCAATCCGGTGGAACGACAGATGCTCTCTCTCTCTCTTGCTTCACTCCCGAAGGGAGGCAAGAGAGCGAGAGGAAAAGAGAGACTTAAGAGTTTAGAGAGAGCTAAACTACTTTAATGAAATATTAATAATAAGATAACAAAAAGAAAATAATGAAATAGATANGGGAGACTAAACCGTGTGCTTCAGTGCAAAATTGGCAGCATACAGGAAGCAGAAGGAGGAGCAGTCTGCAGAGGTGCAGTTTAGAAACATTGCTTGGGCATACAGAGATGGCGTTAGAAAAGCCAAAGCTCAGTGTCAATTGAAACTTGCAAGGGATATCAAAGGCAACAAGAGGAGCTTATACTGTTACATTAATAATGTTGAACAAAGAAAAGTAGGACATTTTTGTGGTGCTAAGAGAGCACTTGTGAGGTTGCTCTCTGTTAATCTTCAAGAAGTCGTGGAGATCTGCGATGACTGCAGAAAGGCAAACGTTGATCCATTTTTGAAAAAGGCAAAAAGGTCAGCGTGGATTACAACAAGCATGTCAACCTCACTTCAGTCTGTGGGAAGATCATGGAGTGCATCCTCTTGGAGCACATTTCTAGGCATGAGATGGAGGAGGATCCAGTCAACTACAAGCCAGTCAGCAGCACTTCAGTCCCTGGGAAGGCTGGGGAACATATCCTTGTAGAAGCCATTTTCAAATGCAACAGGAACAGGGTGTGACTAGGAGCACTCTGTGTGGATTTGCCAAGGGCAAATCATGTCTGCTTGATCAACTCATTGCTTTCTATAATGGGGTTACTTGTGCTGTGAACAAAAGGAGGGCAGTGGATGTTGTATACTTTACCAAGACCTTCGATACAATCTTCCATTGTCTCCCTATCACCAAGTTGGTGAAATATGGCCTGGGTAAGTAGACAGTGTAGTCAGTGGAATACTGGCTGGCTGGTTGGGCTCAAAGGGTGGTGATCAGTGGTGCAAAGTTTGTCAGACTGGCAAGTAATGGTATCCCATAGGCATCAGTACTGGGCCCAGCACTGCATAGTGCCTTTGTTAATGACTTGGATGATGAGATGGAGTGTGCTCAGCAAATTTGTGGCTAACACCAAATTGCAGAGACCATTCAAAGCACTGGTAAATAGGGTGTTCTCCAGGGGGACCTGGACAGTCTGGAGGAATGGACTCGTGGGAACCTCTTGCAATTCAGCATGAAGCAATGCAAGGTCCTGCATCTGGAATGAAATACTCCCATGCAGCAATACAGGCAGGGGCTGACTGTCTAGGAAGCAGCTCTACAGAAAAGGTCCTGACAGGAGGTCCTAGTAGACACCAAGATGAACGTAAGCCAGCAGTGCAGTGTGGCAGCAAGGAAGGTCAGCTGCGTCTTGGGCTGTATTAGTAAGAATGTGATTGACATCTGTGACCATGATGGTTCCCCTCTGTGTGGCGCTTGTGAGATAGCATCTGGAGTGCTACACCCAGAATTTGGGCTTCCCAGTAGAAGAAGGACACTGGTCCAAGTCCAGTAGGGGCCACCAAGATGGTCAGGGGTCTGGAGCACAAAAAGTACAAGGGGAGGCTAAGAGAGCTGTGCCTCTTCAGCTTGGAGAAGGGAAAGCGAAGGAGAAACATCATTTCCAATTGCAGCTACCTGGTGGAAGGATGCAGAAAAGATGGAACCAGACTATTCTCAGAAGCGCACAGCAATAGGTTGAGAGGCAACAGGCACAAACTGGCTATATACAAATAAAAATTATATTATATATGAATTATAGTTTAGGGGTGGACCTGCTGGAAAGCAGTTCTGAGGAGAAGGATCTGGGAGTCCTGGTAGATAGTCAGTTATCCATGAGCCAGCAATGTGCCCTTGTCGCCAGGAAGGCCAGTGGAATCCCGGGCTGCACAGGGTAGAGTGTGGCCAGTAGGCTGAGGGAGGTCATTCTCCCCCTCTACTCGGCACTGGTGAGGCCACAACTGGAATACTCTNAAAATTCCTATTAGGTATTAGGAGAAAGTTGGTGGTTTTTTTTACCGTGAGGGTTGTTGAATATTGGAACAACTTACCCAGGGACACTCCATCCTTGGAGGTTTTCAGGATTTGACTGGACTTGGCATGGAGCAAGCTGATCTAATCAGACCAGTTTTGACAAGAAGATTGGACTACAGGACCTCTGGAGATCTTTGTTCCAACCTAAACTCTGGATTCAGTGATTCTTATTGGGAAGAGGCAACATGGGTATGGATTTACCAAGGAAAAATTATGCCTGACCCACCTGATTGCCTTTACTAAAGGATGAAATAACTGGATTTGTAGACAAGGGGAGAGTGGTAGTTGTCACTTACGTGAACTTGAGCAAGGCTTTCAATGCTGTCTCCTGCAGTGTTCTTGTGTCAAAGGTAGGATGTTTGCCCTCTGGCAGGGCTGCCCTCTGGACAAACTAGAGGAACAGGCTGATGTGAACCTCAGGAATTTCCACAATGACGAAAGTCCTCTCTTGCCCCAGCCCGTACAGTACAGGCTGGGGATGGGCTGGCTGGGGAGCAGTTCTACGGAGATGGCCACGGTCCCTGGCAGGAAGTGCCCCAGGCAGTGGGAGCAGGGCACAGCCTGGGGAGCCGGGTTAGGGTTGGTTTTAGTCCCTTCTGCTCAGCACTCATTAGACCTCATATCAACAAGTCCAGTTTCGGATCCCCTAGAACAGGGAAGACACTGACCAGCAAGAATGAATTCAGGAGAGACCATTGACACAGTGGGGCTGGAGCCCTTGCTCTGTGAGGAGAGGCTGTGTGACTGGGACTGGTTCAGCTGGGAGGAGAGACAGCTTCGGGGGTACCCAGCAGCAGCCCTGGCACCAATGGGACAGGGGGATGAAGAAGACACAGCCAGGCTCTTCACAGCAATCATCTGTGGCAAAAAAGCTCAGACTAGTGATGAAGAGAAAGCTTTTCTTAGTCAGGACAGCTCAGTAAGGTGGTGCCTTCTCTGTTCTTGGAGGTTTTCAAGCTCTGATTGGACAAAGCCCTGACCAACCTGGTCTGACCCCATGGCTGAACTTCTTGGAACAGGAGGTTGAACTAGAGGCGTCCTTAGGTCTCTGCCAGCCTTAATTATCCAGTGATACTGGTAAATTTCCAGACATTCCTTGTGTGCATGCAAGTGCCTTTGCTGAGGGTGAATGCCAAAGACTGAAGACTGTTTAGATGGTATTTAAATTCACTAAATTGCATTGTAAACAGCTTGTAGAAGTTTAGTGTGGGTTGATTGAAATTGAGGAATTGTTTCTGATGGGGGGGCAACAGACTTCTGGTCTGCCTGGAATAACTGATTTGTGCTTCCGTTGAAAGTATGTGCTGTACTAATGATTCTCTACTGTAGTTTCTCCATTTAATATGAATAATAAAAATTATCTGCTGGCAGTTAGCATATAATTCCAGTGTGTTTGTCAAAACTACCTAGGAATGAACCTTCCATCATTTTGCTGCTTGTTAGGTAGAACTGGAGGGGTTTCTTTTTTGTGACTCAGTTAGTATATACAAATAGGTTGAATGCATCTAGATCCACTGGAGTTGTTAGACATGCTCAACAGATCTAGGTATGTCTGGAATTGTTTGCTGTAGTAATCATACTTCTTTTTTTAAAAAGCAACATGTCAACTCTAGTTTAATGTGTGTTTATTATACGGAGACCTATTGTCTCCAAATGCAATTAAATGTTTTCTAAAACAATACAAACACATACTGGCATCATTCTGAGTGCAGTTAACAGTGAGAGGTTTTTTTCTCCTAAACTTTCAGAGATGTAATTCATAACTATGGGAATATTTTGCCATTTAACTGCCAGGAATTTAGATCAATTGAGGTGGTAACTATTAATTTTAAGTTTTCCTACTGTAAATGGAATTTATTATGGCATATGCTGCATTTGCGTGTTTCCCATGTTTAATTCCGTCTTCTTGAAAATAAGTGGCAAGATTCTGAATGCATCACACTGATAGCATATCTTGAAGTTGTAGTACTGTGCATGCATATGTTTTCTCAATACTTATTGCAAAGGATTACACTTAGGTTTTCAGCAAGTGCTAGGTTTTTTAATTTTTTTAAGAAAGCCATCCCAAGTGACTGGAGGTGTGTTTACAGTAAACTAAAGTGCTTGAATATTTGCTGTTGGCCATCACTTTCACTGGCGTGCAATAAGGTGAGCGGAGTTCTGATTTCTCTCCAATTTAGGTGCTTGTGGGTGCCTGCATATTCCAGCTTACAGGGAAGGGTTTTTTTGTCAAGTATTCCAGCCTCTAACTACCATTACAATTTACAGTCTCAAAGGTGGGTCTTTTTTTTGTTTTACTTCTGGTTTTGCATTAAATAATTGAAAAATTTGAGGATAATTTTGCGTTTTAAATCATGTTTTAGAAACTGTGGACACTCTCTTGAGCTGTCCCATTTTCAAGTCAATGAGATACACTTAAAATGCTCTCAGGGTACACATATGCTTTGCCATATGGAACTGTATATTAGCTCCAGCTTTAAGAAATGTTCATCACCTGTTCTTTGTGCAAGACCAGTGAGTATTCAGCATTTCTTGGGTTTAAGCCCATAAAGCAAGGTGATATGGTAGACTTAGGAGGGGGAAGAAAATGCTTTAATGCTTACATCTGCTGTTAAGTACAACATAAATCTTGTCTGTTTTTTTTCTGGCAAATAGCACGCTTTCTTTTCTAGTCCTAAGTGTATTTTTTTCATCTCTCTTGCAGTGTCATATGGCGGAGCCAAAATGCTGGATGACATTAAGAAGCGGTTTGAATTTCCTAATGCAGTTATTCAGTCACAGGTAATTTTTTTTTAAAAGCATTAAACAAATTGAATTATCTGTGGAAACCTTTGTTCCAAGGCCTGCTGCCTGACTGTGAAAAGGTGATAAGGAAGACTTTCCCCCCCCTGCCAAAGGCAGAAAACCTTTGAAGCAGGGTATTCTTAAGTTGCAGACAAATGCTAATTGCCCTTTCCATGTAGCCCAAACATTGGACATAATTGCTTATCACTGTAAAGTCTCTGCATGAAAATCAGAAACTTCCCAGGACTGGAAAGTTTCTATGGCCAAATGGTTTTCAGTGACCGTGTGATCCCAAGAGAAGCCAGGAGTTACCAGATGTCATGTGTGGGCTCGAAATACTTGACAATACTTTATAGAACTGTCTGGAGGACTGATCTGTTTTCTTCCTGTGTGATGAGAGCTGAGGAAATACTGCAGATTTGTGTGTGATCAAAGAATAACTATGCAGCTCCACTGTGATCAGCAGACCTTTATTTTCAGATCCATGCATTGGCTCCCGATCGTGTTCATCTGAAACTTTCTCATGTGCATAAAGTGTTTATCATAGCATTTTTAACAGACAGGAAGGAAGGAAGTAATAGGCTGTTTAAAAAAATACACCTTCATTGCTTTGGCCATCTCTCACTTCAGTATTAAAAATGTCTCTTCAGCTGTAAGATCATTGCTAACTTCTGTGTTTTCATCCTCTTCCTGTTTTAAATTCAGGATTAAATATGTAGCCATTTGTTTGATGGAATAAATTGATGTGAATGTAGTCTGTGCAACCTGGTATCTATGTTGTCTTTTCAGTTCAGCTCAGTCTACATTGGTTTACAATAATTAAGTTTGGAAGAGAGACACAGAAGACCTCTTGTGATCAACTTGGCATTTAGGAGAGGAAATCATGTATCTGAAAGCTAGAGTTCATCTAAGGTCTAGCAGTGTCTTGTACTGCAGAGTAGAACTCAGTATCTTTGAACCAGTTGTTTTTTCTTCAGTGCAGAAGAATGTCCCCGTGGTACAGCTGTTGTTGAAATGTCTTGGCTCATCACTACAGCTGCACATCATTAAAGGCTGCTGGTGTGCTTTCATTGATTTTTCTGCTGTGCTTTGGTTGTTTTGCTTGTTTCCACTTATATTCTGTGACCTCTGAAAAGCATGCTGTAATCTTCAGACCATCATCAGGCCAGGATTCAACTTCGTGACAGATGTCTTCTCTTTCTGGGACCAACCAAGACATCTGCTCTGCAGAGCATGGAACCTACACGGTCACAAATCAACAAAGTGAGGAACTTGAGCATAGTTTTGTAGGTCAAAAGGTTTTACTGGTGAATGAAGTTCTTGGAATACAGTGGGCTAATCTACATTTTTGACTTTCCTGTAGAGCTCACTGCAAAAGCTGCTTTCTATTGATAAGCCCCTTGTCCAGTCTAATGAAAGTGTTTTAAGGATATGGATGTGAATTAATTTCTGAAGTTCCTTATAGAGAAAAGAAAAAAAAAAAAAAAAAGAAAATTCACTTGGTAAGTGCATTGGGTGTTTTAGTATTTCAGTCCACATTTAGATTTTTAATGGCAGTTTGAGGAAATCAGACATTCCTTCTATTCAAATAGAATGAGATGCTTAGTCTTAAACCTCAAAAGAACAAACATACGCTGCTCTTTAGAACTGAAGCCCTTGTTCTTTAGAACTGAATCTTTTTTTTTTTTGAGGACCTTGAAAATTTAAATCTTGTTCATGGTCTCTGCCACAGAATAGCTTTATTAGCAATGCTGTTAACTTCAAATGCCTTGTTTAAAGTAAATGACACAGTTCTGGCAGTAGGTATGCTAGGACATATGCAAAGGGCTTAAGGCACAATACTATGTTTGTCATCAGTGTTTAGTAAAACTTGTGGTGCAAAAATTTGAGCAAGTTGCTTAGATCTGCTGTGTTCCAATGTTTCTCTTGCTTCCGCTGCCCTGTATAGTGAAGGATTTAATAGCTACCGGTGCTGTTACGTATACTGAGATCTGTACCGCAGTGGAGCTGTAAACATCTATTACAGTTGATGCATTAAAAGGTCTGCAATTCCTGAGTGTGTGCCTGGTTCTCTAACCTTCTCAGAGGTTCTGTACAAAGAGACCCTTGTATCTATGGGGAGGAGCCCTATGGAAGTTTGTTTCTTTTCTGCCTCAGGATAACAGTAAAAAGTAGTATGCCAGCATTATGGAGATTTTTGGCCCTTAAACATATTTCAGCTTCTATACCACTAAGTCTAGTATTTCAAATCATGATAAAATGATCGTATGCAACAGCAATGTAAATTCTTCCTAATGGAGAAGTGAAAAATAACGCTTTATCTGCATGTGTTTTTTATTTCTTTTTCTCTTTTAGGCAGTGGGTCATCTGATTGCTGCAGTACTGAAAGAAAATGTTTCTTCAGAGAAGATCAGACAGGCATCTGACCAGGTCTGTGTCATTCTTTCACTTCTGTCTCCTCTGCCATCCATATGTGCTTATGTTTTTCTATGGTTTCCCATAATTTCCATGTAATTTTAATAAATCCTGGAAGTTAAGTAAGGTAGTTAACAACATGTGTCTGGGCATACAGGTAGAAATGGTAAGTCTCTGGGATCAGAAGAGCAGTTTTACTTTCATCAGAAGTTGTAATGTCAGAAGTCTTTATTCTGCAGAATACCAACATCTAGCTATGCTCAGTTTAAGAGAGTTTTATTTGAGTTTATTTACATTACTGCAAGTGAAGTGCCGTATGGTGAGACAGTGTCACTGGAGTAGGAAAGTCTTTTGCATAACTATAAAAATTTTTAGAAGAATGGCATCTCACATACCTGTATCGGTGTTATATTTCATATTAGCAAAGTAATTAATCCCAATCTGAAGGCTTAAAAAAAACACCAAACCCCCAAAAACCAAAAAAACCCCAAACAACCAAAAAACCCCCAACCCTAAATTACCAAACCCAAACCTGAAAAGTGCTGAGTTTTGATGTGAGGGAATATTGGAGGTGTGCCGTTTCTCTTACAGAAGCTCTTCCAAGAGTCCTGATCATACTCATGTTCTCAAATGATTCTGTTTTGAGCTACAAGCTGACTCTTCCCATGTGCCACCCCATGAAGGTATTAAACTGAAATACAGCAACACCTTCTAAAATGTAAGATGCAGAAGATTGTGCTGCTTAGTCATTATGGGCTCCCTTTTGATTCAAGAGCATTTTGCAGCATTCGGTTGTTTAAAAACGTTACTTGTTTCCCCATTTGAAAGCTACAAAGTCGGCAAACTAACCTGTGAATGCAAATTTAGCATGAAAATAAGCAGCAGTTTTGATGGATAATGCCAAATCTTTGTGCTTAGTAGCAGATGGAGCGAACTGAGGACTTCACACGGTTAGTAAAGACGACTTACCTCTTGATAGCTCTTTTTATGCCTGCCTCTAGCTGTCTGCACTACACCTTGCTGTAAGCATAGCTTGACATAGCAGCTCATGAGTTGTCTCCGATTACATCTTGATCTTTTTAAGGAAACTGAAAGTGATGCTAGCCTACCTGCATAGGCACAGCTGAAAAATTCATCTGCCTTACGTTTTTCTTAGAGAGTCCCGTCCCTGCCGAGGGCATAGGCAGTAGGAGGCAGGAAAGTGGGAGCTGTCCTAAAGGCCTTTCTTAGGTGTACAATCTGTACCCTGACTTCCTCTCTTGTGCTCTCTTAGACTTCAGGAGAAGCTGTTGAGCAGGTTTTTATTCAAAAGTGTGTTTGAGATGAATGAAGAGAAATCAGTGTCAGCTTTCTCATTGCTTATGTCTCATGCTTTTGATTTCAGACTCCTGCTCTGAACTTGCTTTGGGAGAAATGCTGCAGTGAGAATGTTGCCTTGCGAACAGCTTGCTCCGAGGGGTTGGTGGCACTTGTTGCAGAGAAACATGCTGAGTTTGACTATGTTCTTCATGGAGCTCTCAACCTAATTCCCTCAGCAAGGTAGTGTTTGGTTGCCTGGTTTTGTGCCTTTTGTCAGCTGGTTATAAGTGATTGCTTTTGCCTTATAAATACAGAGGAAGAGGAGAGGTTCTGTGAATGACAGTATCTTCAAATAAGCTGTGGCATTAAGGACTGACATTGCCCTGCTACTCTGCTGAAGGCTGTTGCTTTCATCTTGGCAGTGTGACAGTGTGGGTCTGACTTAAGAACTCGTGGAGTATCCTACGCGTGTAAACTGAAATTATTAGCAGTTTAGACTATTGCTCTGAACTTTGAACTGTGGAACCTCGGAAATCAGTGCACTGCGCAGTTTTGTTGCCTCTGTCCTGGGGAAGGGGGAAAAAAATGACAGCAACTTCTGTTATGGGTAAGAGAAATAACTTCCTAATCAATCTGTCCAAATAAATAGGTGCTCACATAGAGTCACTGTAAGGCTGTGGGTGGGGATTAGGAATGCTGGGTTTTGTTTTCCTGTCTGTTGAGGAAGAAATCACTTTACCTAACTCTGCAGCTACTTCATCTTACAAAATTTTACGAACATAGTGCTTACATCTCCCAATGGTGTTTTGAGCTAGACTGCCTGTGCAGCATACTGAGAGAATGCAATTATGGGGGAAAAAACCACTGTGCATAAAATGTATAAATGGGAAGTCAAGTGGTGATTGAGAAGATGTTTCCTTTTAAATCTACCAACCTTATAAAGTTCCTTGGGTTATCTATCTCTCTTCTGATTTTTGGCACCTAACTGGATTTCTTCCCCAAGCTGTCTCATTCTCTTTCTAGAGAATGCTAGAGTTGTTTTTAGCCAAGCCAGCTAACTGGTGCTACACCTGTGACATATTATGCTGGTGAACTCAGCATAGAGATTGCAAGAGCCATGCTACTCAAGACATGTTTTTCACCCCTTCTAACCTTCACGTAATTGGTTTTAGGCTGAGGTTTCTCATGGTCAGTCTGAGCCAAAGGTGAGTTTAGGTTTGAGGAAACTAGTAAAATGCTTAAGAAATCAGATATTTTAAAAAAGACTTTCTCTCTTTGTGACTTGCTTGATTACAACTAGGACCTTACTGTGATGATGTTGATTCTATGCTGAGTTTACAATAGATCATTACAGATCCCTAGGATAGGTTTTGTAATTTTTTTTTTATTTATAATATCAATAATTTCTGTAAACCACGGTCCTCCAAACTGAACTAGTAAAATTTTGTTATATGGGGTTAAGGGAAGAGTATTCGTTGTTAATAAATATGTAAAAGCACCTGTGCTTGGACTATGAGAATCTGAGTCCTGTGGGGTAAGGTGGAGGGAAAGTTTCATTAGCTGTGGCTTGTACACTAAGAAACGTGAAATTCCTGTTCAGCTAAGGGTTTGTTACAGTATCAGCAGTTTATAAGTAAATGAAACGTTACTACAGTTTTGTACTTCAGAAAATAAAAAGTGTAAAATGGGATATTTAGGTTTGACTTAAAAACAAAATCAGAGTTATGTATTGAAAGGCCCCATTTCTACACCATTCTTAGATTTTTCCATGTGTGAAACCAACACATATGATGCATTGCTATAGTAGGTGCTGGCAAATTACCCAGGAACCTTTTATGTATTTTTGGCTTCTTCCCCCTGCCCTGAGCTGCCTCAATTCAAACCACATGCACTATGGATTGCAGAGCAGGGTTTATATAGCCTAACCAGAGAAGTCTGTGGGTTTAAAATATCTGTAGCCTCAGGAGCTGATTAAACTGACAGTTTCAGACTGGTTCATTTCAGTGCTGATACTTTTTTTTTCTTCTTAACTCCTATTTTAGAATTGCAGCCTTTTGTTCCTCATCCCGTTCCCTGCTGAATTTTCATCCAGGTTTGCTCTGTGGCTTTGCACTGCTGTGCACACAGGGTCTCTAAAATAAAGTAAACATGAAATTAGCAGCCAGTGGCAGCCAGCAGAAAGGCACTTGCAACTGCTGCGCACCTTTCAGTGCTGAATGGAGTTAGGTGAATGTTTTATTGGCAAAGACTACTCATGTTGTGTTCTTGCTTCTCTTCCTTCTGTTACGATGACTTTAGCAGGGGCTTAGTGCACCTGGTGGGTTTTACGTTGTCAGATGTATCAAATTCTGCACGCTAGGAAAGACATTTTGCTTTGTCAAAGGTGAACATCCACTACCTATCTGAGCCGAATTGTTATGTGGTTCACACTATCTGCTCATCTGTTCTTACCTCTCTGGTGCATCATTGCACCATAACTGTCTCTTAGACCCAGCTTCCTCTGATGTCCTAAGAGTTTAAACTTCATGGAACATCATGTTTATGTGTGTGTTTGTGTGTGTATACATATACAAAATATGTATACACGTAAATATATACATGCACATTTTTACACATTTTTAACATTGGTCTCCAGCTTTCTGTGTAGAAGACAGGAGAACTCTGGGGCCTGCATTCAGTAATGAATAAGCATAAATAATCAAGTCAATCTGTTAAAAACCTGTGAAAAAATGGATTACTGTAATCTTTAAGAAATTGTGAGAAGGATTTCTCTGTGTATGTGTGTTTTCAGAATGTTTTTATTACCTCAGTATACATGCCTGTAGGAGGTGGGGAAATCCTTGCAATACGTTACGCCTTTCTGCTGCTTGTGTTCAGGAGCTGAGTGCAAAGCCTAAAGTAGCCATTCTCCCCCTACTTCTGCTTAGGAATCAGGACCAGCAATACAGGAAATTCAGAACAGGGAAGCATGTTTTCTTACTGAGTGTTTTGTGGTTTGTTTTTCCCCTTGCTGCATAGTTATCCAGTTGAAGCTGGGCAATATGCTAGCAAATTCCCATGTAACTGACTCTTTCTAGCCATGAAGTATCTAAAAGGCTGTCGTTCTGTCTTTCGCCCCTATACCTATCCAAAAGACTCTCCTTCCTCCTCTGTGTGTTACATTGACTGTGTTGGGATTTGGAAGTGTGCTACGCACCTTCTTGTTTCTTGCTTTGCATCAGAGTTCTGCTGAACCTCGTGTTTTCTTGTATAGTATGATTTCAGTGTTTTGAGAGCCAAAGGTCATGACAGCCAGTCATTTTAAAGATTACAGGCACATCTTAAAACTGATCCTTTTTTGGAAGAAAGGAAGAAGACAGAAGCATATTCTCTCAGTTTTCATCTGGGTCAGTGTTTTCTAGCACTGTTGGCCAAAGTATGAAAGGCACAGAACGGAGAATATACTATTTTGACTGTATCTGGAATATGAAACTAAGCATTTACTGGTGGGGAGATCCACTGTGGGAATCTCTATGCATTCCCTGGTGTTCCATACCAGCTTATGGAAAAGAGTCTGTCTGCAGACAGTGATAAGTATAGTAAAGGTCTGGCAGGTAAAAGGGGTATTTATGTGTTCCCATTTTCTTTTATGAATGATGTGAGGTTTTTTTAGGTTATGATTCTATAACCACTATGATCCTTTGCCTCAGCAATTTTTGAATCTTCAGTAAAGAGTTCGGTAAAGTCATGATATTTTTTTGTGATTACAGGTTGTTACCACACGTTGTGCTGATGTTGGTCCAGCCTGTGTATGTAAACTCCTGTCTTTTAACAGTGTTCACGTAAAGTCTCCCTGTTCTTTGAAAGAAATTGCTTAAACTTGTTCAGACTTCTTGATACAGCTTAAAAGTCTAAACATATGTGTATCCATTCATAATTCTGGAAGATGTTTGTGGAGTATACTGTACTCTATGCCAGTTAATATTACTGTATCTCAGTTTGCTCATGACTTAAATGAGGATCATGGTTTGTTTGTCCTATGAGAGGGTTACATAAATTCTGCATAATTCCTTGTTTCCAGCTCGCTATCTGAGGAGTTCCTGCAGTTTCCATTCACTGATGGAGAAGTGGAATTACAGATAAAACAGATTTCTCAAATTGGTTTTTTTGTTTTTTTTTTTTTTTTTCCTGTTAGGAAGGAAAGAAGGGGGAACAGTAAAAAAGAAAAACAAAAAACCCCCAGCAGCCAATTCTCTTTTTTCCTCCCTTATCTTGATCTGTGTGATAGAAGTAACTTTTTGTCAGGTGAAGTACTCTTATAATTGTATATTGTGTTAGCTTTTCCTGTTAATAAAGATTGGAGAGGTGTGGAAAGCACTTAATTAAGAAGAGGAGGGGAAAATTTTCAAAGTTGTCCTTGTAAGCTCAGCCAAGCAGTAATAAGCTCTAGACTTCTTGAGCTCTTTGCTGCATGGTCACAGAGCATTTCCCCCCTGTTGTGGTTGACTTCATTGATTTCGTTAGTGTCTCTCCAGGAGAATACGGGAAATCCTATCAAAATTCCAGAAATACTGTTGTTTCTTGAATTTTCCTGAATGGTAAATTAAATGATATAGGAGGAGGGAGATAAAATAACTGTATGTATCTATTTTATGTAGTCCGTGGCTACTGAGATCAAAAGTCAGTACAAACTACACATATCAAGTGCATTTTCTGACAATGTGATTTCTCTTGCTTTCTTCAGTGGCATGGTTGAAATCATGTACCATGCTGGATGTTTACCTATATACTTGCTTTCAGAGAAGAGATAATTTTTGGTTTTGAATATACTAAAAGCACCAGTATCGATTAAGCGGAGTACAGCAAATGTACTTGTGAGATATGGTAGAAGCAAACCATCAAAAGTTTTAATTAATACATTAATTATTCTCTCTGGTTCTCATTATGTGAAAAGGAAAACAAAGACACGTGGATGCACAACTTGCCCAAAATTGTGTAAGAAGGTATGACGAGGTCCTTAAGGAGAACTCAAGGCTTTTTTAGTGTCAGTTTTGTTCCTGGGTTCTTCCTTTTATGGAAGAATCAACTCATGTAACTACGTATGTGACAGTAACGTATTTCTTTTTGTCAACAGGAGTGTGCATGGTTTAGTAAAAACTATTTGGAAATTACTACAAATTCAAGCTATTCAACTGGAAAAAGATGGAGATGGGGCTGTTTGGAATCTGTATGGAATCAGGTTAGTTTCACATCAGTTTTATTTAGATACCATAATAACTTTTTGTCTGATTTCCAGAAAAAACATAGATTAAGTGTTGATACTGGCTTTCAGTCTACCTCTTTTTTTGTGTGT
Source organism: Burhinus bistriatus (assembly GCA_013397275.1). Lineage (NCBI taxonomy): Eukaryota > Metazoa > Chordata > Aves > Charadriiformes > Burhinidae > Burhinus > Burhinus bistriatus. The sequence continues at coordinate 34,624 of VYXH01004838.1, forward strand.
GTGTGTGTGTGTGGTTTTTTGGTTTGTTTATTTAACAGTGTGGGTAATCAAGCGCTGGTGCAGTACCAGAGAGGTTGTGGAATCTTCATCCTTGGAGATATCAAAAGCTGACTGCATGTGATCCTGGGCAACCTTCACTAGCTGACTCTGCTTGAGCACATGGGTTGGACTAGGTGATCTGAGGTTGTCCCTTCCAACCTAAATGATTCTCTGATTCTGTGATATTTTTTTTTTTCAGTTGAAAGTTTTAAAGAATTATGTAGTACAGCAATAAGATTGCCACCGTATGCTCAAAAGGGGCAATGGCAGTATGAAGGCTGTGTGCGAAAGAGCAAATAAATACTGGGACTTGTTCAAATACAGTGGCTGGATGATTGCTAATATTCCTTTTAATAAGTCTTTTATTTTAAGACTGTGGTCCACTTCCCTCTCACTTGTTTGTTCTGCTTTATTCCTGTTACCAAAGTAAGGTTCCTGAATGCTTTTACTGTTAAAGTGGTTGCCATGTAAAAATAAATGATTTAAAGATGCATCCAGAGCTACTCATATAAAGCTGCTTATCATGCAATAGCGGCCTTCCTAAGGGGACGTCTTAGTGACTTCATTCAGCTCTTGAGAAACCATGAGTCAGTGCTGACATTAACAGCCTCTATTGTATCTTTTCTGGAGAAGATGCCAGCTTGGTAGATGTCATGAACATTTTTCAAGTTGCTTTTTGTGCAGTTAAGAGGTATCATTGTAGCAGGCTGTAGCTATAATGCTTTAAGGGTATAAAAGGCACTATTTGGAAGGCAGGAATTGTGTCTTTTCTTCACTATTTCATTTTGTTTAAGTAAAGTGAAACAGATTTTGCAGTGCTGGATGCGCTCGCATTCGTGAAACCCAGTGTACCTTTGTTTTTCTAGCTATCTTGGTTCTTTCTACAAAGTCCACACTTCTATACAACAGTTTTAATTGAAAAGGCAGGTAATGAAGGGTAGTGAGATGGAACTCTTTTGGAAACCTTCTCCTTAGTAGTAAGTAGACTTATTTAAAGTCTCCTGGTAGAAGAGACTAAGTTAAAGCAACTTAATCCAGGCTCCATGTGAAAAAGAGGGTAGTAGGATGTGGCTGGAATAAAGAAATAGCCTCTCCTCAGTAGGGTAAAGAAAGATTATTACTTTTTAGTTGTCTCCCCACTGACCAAGAGAAAAATTGCTGATAACGTACAAGGAAGGTGAAATTTGATGATTCGGAATAGTTTAAAGTAACTTAAAGTAATACAGAACTGAAAATAAGCAGCAGACTTGTACTTAGCCAATACCTTTTTTGTTTTTCCTTTTGCTTCCAATTAACTTTAATGAAGAGAGATATCCCGTTGTTTGACTTAGTTTTGAATATCTAGTAGGTCAAGGTCTTGTGATTTCGAGATCTGACTTTTGGTTTCTAGTGTACAGAAAGTCCTGTCTTTATTTGGTGACTTGTTACGTAACAATTTTTGTAGTTGCGTTCTATCAAGTGCCATTAAAACTTTATAACTGAAAGAAATAAAAGAATATATACAGTAACTCACCAACAGTAACCTCCTATACCCTATTGATATATTATACTGTCAACTATGCAAAAGTATTCCATATGGAAATACTCAATGAAGAATCAGAAAGCACCAGTATGTTCTCAAGTAGTTTGCTATTGTCATCTCTCTTCGGACATTTTAAAACCAGTATTACAGCATAATAAATAAATCTGGTTTAGACCAATGTTAATTCTGGACAACAGAATTACTTTTATAATACTGCTTCTTGTGATGATGCAATATCACGAACAGTTCGTGAAAAGAAATTGGAGAAAACAATGTCTTGCGGTTTTGGGTGTTGTGTCTGGTAATATTGTTTTGGGTCTGTGTGGGATGGAGTTAGCTTTCCCCGTAGCAGCCATCATAGTGCTGTGTTTTGTATTTGCAGCTGGAAGAGTTGATAACACACCCATGTTTTGGCTACTGCTGAACAGTGCTGTCTATCCAGCCCTCTCCCACCCCTTCAAAAGCCAATAAACTGCGGGTGGGAAAGACTTTGGTGGCAACACAACCAGGACAGCTGACCCAAAGGGATGCTCAGCAAGAAAAGCTTAGAGAAAGGGGGTGGGGGATGGGGGAGTGGTGGTATTCATTATTAAGGTGTTTATCTCACGAAGCAACTGCTACGTGTACTGAAGCCATGTCTCCCAGGAAGTGGCTGGACATGACCTGCTGATGGGAAGTAGAGAATAAATCTCTTTGTTTTCCTTTGCTTTCACGTTCGGCCTTTGCTTTTCTTTGTTAAACTGCNGGGATGCTCAGCAAGAAAAGCTTAGAGAAAGGGGGTGGGGGATGGGGGAGTGGTGGTATTCATTATTAAGGTGTTTATCTCACGAAGCAACTGCTACGTGTACTGAAGCCATGTCTCCCAGGAAGTGGCTGGACATGACCTGCTGATGGGAAGTAGAGAATAAATCTCTTTGTTTTCCTTTGCTTTCACGTTCGGCCTTTGCTTTTCTTTGTTAAACTGCCTTTATCTCGACCCATAAGTTTTTCATCTCATTTCTGCGTATCCTCCTGAGGAGGGGGAGTGGGAGAGTAGCTTGGTGGGCACCTGGCAGCCAACCAAGGTCAACCCACCACATAGGTTGTCTGATTTCATCTGGGGAAGCCTCTGTGGTTTTAATGCTGGGATTCACCACTTTCTGTAAGCAAATTAACCCCGGAAAATAGAGAAGGGATTAGCTCTGTTCCTACAGAAAGTGGGAAATGTTCCTTTTACCCTAGTAAGTTGATAGAAAACTGCCTCATATATCACTGAATTTTGGGATTCCTAATTGTTTCCATAAGCTTATTTAAGTACCACTGGTTTGGCTGTTTTATTTTTTTTAATAACTGGTATTCCAGTGGTGGATAAATACCAAAACAAATATGCTGGGGGGTTTTTTAAGGGTGTGTGAAAAAAGTTACGTGATTTTTTAAATTCACGTATGGAATGATCTGCACTTTTTGTTATGAGGTTATAACCAGCTGTAGCAGAGATAGCAGTAGTCTGCCAGTTGGTCACATTGTGGACTAGAACTGATCATTCCCACAGGATTTGTTGTCTCTCTTTTGGCATAAAGTTGTATGTTTCCTATGCATATTAATATAGCTCTCCAGTAACCTAGGCTCAAGCTGAACTGAGTGGGAGGCCAAGGAAGAGTGTATTTTGAGGAGCACTTCTCAGCGTTCTCGGTGCAGGTGGCTTATGACATCCATGTACAGAACTTTGGCTATACATTTTTGCTGGAAGCCATTTACTTTTTTTTAATGAACTATTATTTTACATTATTCTCAGTGATTCAACATGCATGGTTTTTATTGTCTTACAATTCTGGAGAGCTGCCAAATTTCTGAAATCCAAATTCAGAGAAGGTAGAAAAATGCTTTAAAAATTCATATTTGATGGAACAAAGTGCTATTCTACCTTTCTGAAAGGGCTGGGGTCTCAGCTGCATATGCAGAAAAGTATGTTGACTGCAGAAGTTGTTTCCTCGTAACAGAAAAAGCAATCTGTCACTGAACATGTGCTTTAAATCAGACTGGAGCTCTCTGGTGTTCAGCGATGTAACAAGAAGGTTGAGATGACCTAAAAGTTGAAAATAATTTTTGTTTTATTGTTACCCCTCACATAAGGTTTATCTTTGTTTCTCTAGACAGTTAACGTATTTACAGGTGGATAGCTGCTGTGTCTGGTTGTGTGTTTTGCTTTATCCTGAACTCGTCGGCAGTAATTTATGGTAATACCACCATAATGTCATTTAAAGATATGCGTTTTACAGTGCTGTGCTAGTAATTCTTAAGTTAGGTTTGATGATAAATTGCATATACACACCTCATTTTTCCTACCATTAACAGCATTATCAAATGGAACTTCTTCAGGCTGGGCATTGTGGTGCTTCATTATTAATCACTGTTCACTATGGAGCTTAGCCAATTTTTTTTATCATCCAGTTCGGTGCAGTTATATTAGTTTCAGAACACACAAGCTGTCATAAAAGGCTTGCTTTGTTCTGGACATTAAGCCATTTTAGCTTTAGACTTGATGTGTCACATGTGCTGACTTTTTGCATGTTCCACTGACTTCACTGTCACAGCAGCGCTTAGATGACTGGAGACATATTCTTCTTATTAGGAAAGGTAATTGATTCTTAAAATACGACAAAGGTATTGAAATAAGCAGTTTCTATAACTATGTGTGTACGGGGCTATGCACTTTCAAGATCCTGGCATGGTTTGTGAACAGTATTCTAGCTTGCTGCCTGATAAATGATCCTGCCTGTGATTTTGCTGGATTCAAGTGCTAGATATACAAGTTTTTGCCTCTTGCATGCTGTCATCTTGGAAAGCTGCAATGAGGCAATAACCTTAGCCTTTCTAGGCTACACAGATTGTAAAAGACTATGTAGCTTCAGTAAAATGTTACAGAATGAGGGAAGGTGGACATATGAAGACCATGTATCTAAGTTAACAAATTTTAGAGAAATGAATGTGGGAAGTGCCAGGCTTCTAGCCCCAAATATGAAGGTCAGACCTGTAATACATGCATCCTTTGTGATCTTAGTATCTGTTTTCTGAACATGCTTCAAGTAGTGCATCACATCAGCCAGCTTTCTGAAAGTCGCTGTGTCTTCAAATTATTTATTTGCCTGAACAGAAACACACTTATTTGGAAGAAAAATTGTTCGAGGAGCAGAAGGAGAAGACAATGTAAAAAAAACAAAAAAACCCCAAAACAAAACACCACCCTCAAAAACAAACAAAAAAAGCCCCAAATTAAAAAACATGAAAAAAAACCGCAAACCCCCCAAAAACTGGTCTTCTGAGCTTGGTAATTTCTTCCAGTGACTGATTCTTCCTTAGTGAAATACATTCTCTTTTTTTT
>VYXH01004838.1:41119-59416 GCA_013397275.1 Burhinus bistriatus
TATGATCTTCTCCATAATTTTTCCAGGAACTGGAGTTAAACTAACAGGTCGGTAGTTCCCTGGGTCTTCCCTCATGCCCTTCTGGTAAATTAGAGTAATGCTGCCTAGTTTCCAGTCAGCAGGGATCTCCCCAGACTCCCAAGACCTTTGGTAGATGAAGAGGCAAGGTTACCAAAAATGCAGAGCCTGGTTCTTGGTGGAAGAACAGTGGGCAGTGAGAATAAGTTTATAACCAGGAGTTTCCGACTGGATGGGTATAAGGAAAAATGTTATGCTAAAGTAAGGTGGCACCTGCAACTCTTGGAATTATCCCAGTCATAGGCTGCAAAAGACTTCAGCACTGCAACTGAAATCTACTGGGACTTGCCCCACCCCACCCACTGCCCCTACCCATTTTCCACCCTGTACCCGTTAGGAAATGGTAATTACCCTGCTTTCCAGAGTAGTTTTTTGCAATTCCAGATGGAATCTCATCTAATGTTCTATTTATTAGAACATGGATCAGTAAGTGCACAAACTATAAGCTTTCATGCTGCTGAGTGGTTTAGAAGCAGAGTTTGCTTAAAAGCTGTTCAGTTAATCCAGACAGAAAGCTAAATATCTGTTCCTGAAGAGCTTGTCCAGCTACTTTATTTTTAAGTCTTCTTCCTGAGTGTGTATATGGTCTCATTGTCTTAGCATGAGATCACCTTGGAATTTAACTTGCTTTTTTTAACAGAGTAAGCTGAACACTACTAAGTATTCTTTTATAAAGATTTAAATACAGTATGTTAAATTCCTCTCTTTTAAGCTTCATTGAAGAGGTGCTAAACATGTCAGGTTCCATTGCTAAATTTCCTTCTGTCTTCAGGTAGAATAGCCTTGTAAGCGCACTCAGTTCTCTTAGCCCGTATGGGTAGTGATTGTCCTTGATTTTGTTGCTCAGACACTATATGTAGTTTTTCAGCTTTATTATTGATTTCGTAATTATTTCCACTATTTAGTTCCCCTTACTAAGAATGTTTACTTCCTCATATTTATGTATTATGACAATAAATTAGTGTTATTTGCCATGTTCATGGCAAATTTGACATGTTCATGGGAAATAGATTTTTGAAGACAGATTTGTTGTTATATTTCTGAACCTTGGAAGTGTACAGGCTCTAATGTGTCTGTACATGGAGATAACGTAGCGACATTTTTCTTTATCTGACTTTATTGCATTGCTGTGGATTTCTGCTGTTTTTTTAAAGCCATAGTTATCTTCATGTCTGAATAGAAATAACCTGAATCTGGTTTAACCTTCTTGCTGAGAAGTTATACTCTAAATATTATCTTGACTTAGACCAACTGCTTCTAGGCTGATGTCCTCAGCACTGCAAGTAAGTCTGTCTCAGTAAATAAGAGCTTTCTGTTGATGCCTAAAAGCATAATAACAGTGCTTTTTGCTCTGTGAATATCCTTCCATGGCAAGAAGTGCTTTGTCAGTCAAAGCAAATTTCCTAAATACTCCCACCTTAACATCCAATGTAGGTTGAAGCTTTTGAAGAGAGTCAGTTGACCAAAACTTATTTTCTCTTCAGGTATCTCAGAATTCTTACTAAGGTTGTTTTGTAGCATGTAAGGACACTGCAGTTATGTGCTGTTCCCTGAGCTGCAGAGTTCAGCGGGTCATATTGTCATATTTGACTGTTGTCTTATATTGAAGTAGATATTTGCTGTTTCCTTGGTTGTTAGTTCTACTCTGACCATGTTGCAAAGAAAATTAAGAGGCATTAGGTATGTAAAATGTTCTGTAACCAGCTTTCATAACTTGGTGGTTCCTTCATTCAGCTAATGGAAATTTTTAATACTCCCTGATTATCCTCAAAAGTAGTCAGTTGCCCAGAATTCAAACAATGTTAACATTGAGAATGGGAAAATAACATATTAAGGAGCACCTCCCTTAGTTTAAGGATGTGTCTGCTACATAATGTTTTTTCAGAAATAGTATCTTACTAGGCATAGCATAGCTCTAAACATTCTCTTTACAGCAGATAAGTATTACCTCTTTAGCTTACTTAAGGGAAACCTTAATACACCATCACATTATGCAATTCAAATTTGATATGTAATGGAAAAAATTATACACCTTTTTAAAATTCTTTTATGGGATTTTTGCAGATCTCATTCACTTCACCTGAAGCTGGGTTTGTTTGGTGCTGCTCAAGATGAAGCTTGTGTCGTAGCACAGTGCTATTGACTATGAATGTGTCTCAATGAATATTGTCTTCAGAAACTGCTTCAGATCTTGGGCTTTCTGCTCTTCATGGGTTTTTAAAACAACAATAACAAACAAACCAAATACCATTGTGATGCCTTGCTAACAGGTTTATTTGACTATATCACTCACGGTATTAAAATTAATAGTATATCAGGAAAACTAACAGTTTCTCCACTGCAGTGTTCCATATCTGCTGTTCTTTAAGTGAGACAGCTCACGTTCATGAAAGTCAGTTGGCCTTTAAACACATGCAAGGAGCCTGTATGTTATGTTAGAGGTGTGTGTGTGGGTGTGCTGTGCTTCTCCCTCCTTTTTTTTTTTTAAAAAAAAACATTTCTCACTGTTTTATTTAAAAGGCATGGTAAGTGTCTGAAACTGAGGCAGTCTGTCTTGAGATGTACCACTTCAGTCAGTGGGTCTCAGATCATCTAGTGCTGTACAGGTAAAACTGACTGAAAGTCTGTCTGGTGTGTAGCACAGATTTGTTGGACGTGTGAAGAGGAAAAGATGGTTAACCAAACTGAAGGTGGTGGTCTGCAGTCTGTAGATTTATGCTGCCCCTCTCTGTGGCTGCCAGCCTTGCGTGCTGTGCATGCATTTGTTGCCTTTCCATTTATTCATATAGCCCCGCTCTCTCACGTGTGTCTAGCAGATCTGTGGGAATCAGCAAGACTCTTGTCTTCCAATTTTTCTCTCTTGCTATTAGGAAAGTTGTTTCTGCTGTAGAGCAGGGAGGTGTCTGGTTGTCTGCTGTTCAGCTGTTGGTATCCCAGAGAAGAATCTACACTACTCTGCTTGTAGTTGGCTGAAGCAGGAAAGGAAACTGGGGGAAATAAGGGTACTTAGCAGGCAAGTGGGAATAAGGCGGCCAATCACAGCAAGGACAGTGGGTAAACTCCAGAAGGAGGTGATGGAGCTGGTGATGAACCTGCCTTCACGTCACCAGTTTTTTCCAATTTCCTACCTCTCCAGGAAATTTAATGCTCGGACTCTCACATACTGTTTTCCTTTCTTATGCTAACACACTGTAAACTTTGGTTTTGCTTCTGACAGAACATATTGTGTACTTGAGGCTCCTCTCCTGCGCACCTTTTCCTCCACCTGCTGCTGTACAAGGGTGGTCACTGTTACATGCAAACCTCGCACTTCTGGGTGGTGTAGATGGCCTTCAGTCATTGACTTTGGAGCTGGGGAAGAGGTTGGTGATAGATTCATCTGAGAACAGATGACTACGAGGCCGCAGTGACCTTTTCAAGTGCAACCATTGTCAGAGGGCTGACAGTAAAGTGGAAGTCTCTAGGCTGGTGCTATGGCTAGCCTTTTTCCTTTCCTGCTTCTTTCAATGCCTAAAAAAAAAGAGGAAAAAGAAATAAATAAGTTGGAAGCGAACTTAAAGTAGTAAGGGGGATGATGGTCACTTTGATTGGTCTCAAGTGCTGAAGATTTGTACCTGTACTTGAAAGACTGGACTGATGTGTGATGTGGTTCAAATTTTTCTGTGGGTATTACTTGGAGCCTACTGCTAGAGCCTAGTGCTGCTACCAATGACTCAAATCAGGCCACACGTTTGAACAGTGATCCTTAGATGTCTATTTGAAAAAAAAAAAAAAAGAAAAGAAAAAAAGAAAAGAAAAATCAGACAGACTTTTCAAATAGAGGTTTTGGTTTAATCTTATTTCCTGAAGTTCCTATAAAATGTGCTCTTTTGACAGTGTCGCAGTCTTGGCAAAGCTGGTAAGGGAGTTGCTAATACCAGGGGGTCTATTTCTACAGCTGCTTTTGTTTTGAAGGTAGTTATTTTGCACACTTGCTTTCTACATTATAGATCCAAATGTGATTTCTTTGTTTTTCAGGAACACTCCTCATCCATTAATCAGTGTCCTTGAAAACAGACCTGATTGCTGGCCAGTTCTACTGCAGCAGATAACAGTATTTTTCCATCAGTGTCCAGAGAGGTAAATGAATGAATACTTCAAAAATAGCAAATGTAGATAACTGAATCATATCAGTGTAACTTTTTTCCTCAAGGAAGCTGTGATGAGCAGTAAGAATTCTGTCTTTTGAAAAAGATAATTATAAAATTTAATGACACCATTTAAAGGTTAGAAGTAGAATATTAATAAAATACTAGGATAATCCATCAAAAATAGATTTTTTAGTAGTTTTTTTAAAACTCATTTATGTTGATATAATTTTTATGGATGTGGAAAAAATTGGTGCAAAATTGATAGCACTTTTGGAAAAAATTTTTGAAAGTAAGCAATTTTGATTATTAGCTTTGAGATTTTGACTGCTTAGTCAAAAAAAGATGACGAGTATGCAAGTGTAACTCATCTATACAAAATGGTGGGATGATAAAGGGAAAGCACAGATGATTGTATCTCACAGCAGAGGATGAGGCCTTTAGAAGTGATCTATGCTTCTTAATTTTTAAAAAAAAAAAAAAAAAACCACCGAAAAGAAACAAACAAAAAAAACCCCACAGAAAATAAGTTGCACAACCTTATTATAAAATATCTTTAACAAGGTACCAACCATTTCAACATTTTGTCATGCTTTTCTCCAAGGAACTTGTCCAATAAAGCTTCAGTATAAGATACCAAATGCTGGAGCAGCCTTAAAGCCAAATGTTTTTAATGATTTTATACCTATATGTATATTTTTCAGATAAAAAGTATCCCTTTGCTCCTGTTTTCTGGAAGTCTCATACAAATCCAACAGAGTAACAGTACAGTGAAATTAACTTCTGTATTCTGTTGCTCTGAATAAATAAAAAGTTTATTAATCTCTTCAAATTCTAGTGGGCCTAGACCACGTGATCGACAGTAAGACTTTCAAGCAAAAGTGTGTTTTGTTCAGTTTAATTGATCAGAGTATTTTTAAAATAGTATTTGCAGATTTGTTCTTACACTCATCTGCTAAATCTGAGATTTGTGAAGAGTCCTGTCAGACGTCTGAATAACAGAACAAACTGTGGATTTTTTGCTGGTGGATTGTCTTGAATTAAACCAGGAGTTGTTCTTGCTGAAAAGAAAAATATCTTAAACTTCCTTTGCTGCTTTTTGTGGAAATATTTCTGTGGAATAAAGTTCTAGAATAAGAATATAGAAGCATAGAATCATTTAGGTTGGAAAAGACCCTTAAGAACATTGAGTCCAACCATTAACCTAACTACCAAGTCCACCCTAAACCATGTCCCTAAGTGCAATGTCAATATGCACCACCTATGTTGATACAGACCTATTACTGAGTTCTTTGTAAAGCTCTGCATTAGGGCTGAGTCTTGTTTAAAAACTGACTCTTAATTTTGATTCCCTGTATATTTGTTAATGTATTGATCATTAACTTAATTTGATTCTTTTAGTATTGTCAAGAACAGCTGGTATTCCTAACATGGTCAAGCCAAAAGAAGTGTTCTGTCATAAATTTTTTATGGGGAAGCCATCTTGGTTGAAGCAGTTTATGTTTCATGTGATCGTTTAAGACTGTTAGGCAAAAACTGGCAAGGAATGAATGGCTCTTTTCAATTGAAATTAGGCTTTCTGTGTTTTAAAAAGGTATTTCTGAATAGTCTTGTCCAAATGCTACTTCAGAATGGCACAGTAGTCTCTCATGACATTCAGCAAGGAAAGTTGCATTATTGAATTGATGAGGGGAAAAAAAAAAAAGAGTAAAATGAAGAGTGTCATAATCTGCAAGTACATATTGGGTAGTATTCATACTTAAATACTGAGTCTTTTCACAACTCCACTTCATTCTATGGTTGCTATATAAGGTCTCATGACAGTACTTCATGCTAATAAGTCAAAATTTTTTTGTGAGATTTAGTAATGCCTTTCATAACACCTTTCTGTTAATTGCCTCCAGTAAATTTTTGCCGCGAATGTCACATTGTCTGGATTTTCCTTGTCGTTTGTTAAGTTTTCAGTAGAAAGCAGTCTTGGCAAACTTATTTCTTGAACTGCAGGGCACAGAGTTCATGTGTTGGCATAATGGCTCCATTTCTAAGATACCTGTATTGCGAACCATCTCAGTTACGGGAATATGCTGAACTGCGGTTGGGTTTACTTAAGATCTTACTTCAGCCTCATGGTCCAAAGCACAAAGAAGCACCCTCCGTGCTGGAATGCCAGATTCTTCAACTTCTGTGTGATTTGGTTCCACACCTTCAGGTACAGTTGTTGCCTGACTCCACCTTTTACAAATAAATGCTATTAAAGCAGTGATAGTATTATTACTATTGCCTTTCAAGTGTGCAAATGTAGCATTCTCTTCCATTTCCTGTGGACCTGATTAGTACTACAGAAATCTAATAAGCTGGCTCTTTCTGGTAGAAGGTAAAACTTCTTAATTGTTCAAATCTGATACACCTGGTAAAGTGTAAATTGAAACACGTGTCTACCGTAATTATTTGCCCCAGTAAACATACAGTAAACTTGTAGAGACACCCATGAGAGAGAGCATATTGTTAAATGGTAAGAAACTTGTCAAAAACATGCTGTTTTAACTTAACGTGGATCATATTAAAATGAAACAAACTACATGAGTAGCATGATTTAAGTACTCCTAGATATTCCTTTCTCTCTTTTTGTAACAGAGGGATTAGTGCATCTTAAGACAAAACTTAATCCCTCTGGAATATGCTGAAGTTTTTGAATGTATTTTTAAGTTGGACAGTGGTAGTGCTAAGAGCTAGGGATTTAATCTTTCTGTCCCCTTTGGTTACAGGTCTAGAGTGTTGGTTAAGGTTAATAGCTCTGCTTTACCTCATGCTTTACTGTGACATTGGTTAAGCTTTTTGTATCTTTGTGCCTTTTCCTTCCTCTTTAATATTAGAGAAACGTCTTCAGTTTCAAGTATGTTCAGTCAAACATGAGGTGATATGGTATTATTGTCATAGAAGGAGTTTTTGATAGTATCAGTAATGTAAAGCTAAATAGGCTTGATATGAGGATTTTTGGTAGCATCTTCCTCCTGAGGAATTTTACTAGTAAAACTAGCTACTTTTCACAGTCTTTTGGATGAATAACACATTTATCTCAGTTCAGGTCTACTCTTTGCAATAACAGGTACATGCTGACTTTTTTTAGTCACAGGGACAATTCTGATGTTTTCATTCTACCTGAACTTCAGTATAACATTGTGTCCTGAATGTATGACCAAGCTTCTGACTTGGTAAGATTTACCCATAAAAATGGCACCGAAGAAGACTTACAAAATTAGTTATGAAGCTTTCTTTGCTCTATGCTCGTTGGCACTTTTTTTTGGTACTAGAAATCTGTTGCATTTTTTTTAAACTCACATTAATACTTGAATGTTTTTATCTTGCCTGAGAAACAACTTTCACAGAGGAAAGGGAAATACTTCCTTCAAGAAACGTGTTTGATGGACTGTTTCATAACCTGTCATTGCTTCTCCTCCTTTCTCTGAACCTTAGGTGGTTCTTATCCTTCATTTAAGCTTAGACTTACTTAATCCTCTGTATTGTATAAATGCCAAAATGCTTCTTAGTCATTTTGTGTTACAATATCAACCAAGCTGTCAAAAGTACCACTCGTCACTGACTGACTTTTCTGGTGAAAAATTCAGCGGACATGAGCCTTCAGATTAAAGCAGATTATTCATAGAATTTGTTCCAAGGGACTAAAAATCGGGATTCCTTAATGCTGGCTCCAGTTTGGATCAGAACAGCTGGATTTGTCTGAAACTCAAATTTTCAAGAGCGGAAATGCTCTCAATTAACTCATTAGGATTTTGAGGCAACCTGCTTCTCAAGACCTCTTTACTTGGCTTCCAAGTATGGAAGCCAAGTAGCTTTTGAGTATCACACTTCAGCTTTTCACTTTTGTAATAGGTAGATTACATGATGCTCTAAAAGAAGGTAACACCACTGCCTTTTTCTTTTGAGATGTATGTTAAAATCTTGGTTACATTACAGAAGAAATATCCTAGAGCAGGATGTTTCCATTACAAGTTTATTCACCTGTTATATGAAATCCACATACAATTTGTTTTATGTGGCTGAGAGAACCCTGAGAGCTGAATTAATTTGCTATTGCTTTTGAGGAAAAATGAATTTTTTTCATCAGCTACCAAGATATCTTTTTAGTCTTTCACGTGTTTCCAATTTTGCTTCAAAACATTAAATAGCAGCTCATCTGTTATTTTTTCAGGGAAGTTGGATAAGAGACTCTTGGGTTTAGTTTGTAAGTGTATTTCTTCAAAATCTTAGTAATATTTGCAATGGAAACATTGCAGAGCTAATAGAACTTAATTCTAAACTTGTGGAATTCTGCATAGATAGGGAAGGGAAACTAAACCAGAATGTGTTTTGTTTTTATTTTGTTTTTTAACTACCTCTCTACAGCTTAAAGACTTAATGCAAGTTACAGAAGCTTTGTTTTTTCTGCAAGAGCTATTCCTCAGCCTACTGCGCTATCCTGTGTTTTGGAAAGTTCAGTTATCCCAGTTTTGTCTGCAACTGGTTTGCTTCTGTGAAGTGTGTTTAAATGTAACGGGAGAATGCTCATCTTTGATCTCCTTAATAGAGGACAACTTTGAGCTCTTAAAAGAGGTAAGAGTTTATGGGGAAAAAAAATAGTTGTATTAAATTTAAAGCATGTCACGTTTAAGGCAGTATTTAGAGACACTGGTACATGGCATTCATCTGCAAGTGACCAGCGTTGTTTCAAAAGCTTCTAATTTTTTTTTCTTGGTTGAAGACCTTCAGAAAGCAAAAAAACTTATCTGGTTCTGTATATATGAGTTAACCTTTTAGTATGGGAGTTAGTTTAAACTGAGCTAAAATGGTTTGAACAAAGTAACAAATAAAAATCTTGTAGTTATTCAGTTAAAATACTATGTTTACACTCTTCATAATCTTCATTCCACATGATGTGTCGCTGTGTGTGCACTCGCTGTGATTCATGAGGAAACTCCTTACAGAGTTTTGATTGTAGCCCATTTGTACTGTTTAACCCTTCTGAAAAGCAAAACCAACTTGAACCTCTTTCTTTTTTCCTTGTAGGTATTTCCAGTGGAACAGTTTATAATTGGGCTAGCACTTCTGCTGCTGCAAACACCAGAAAGTCAACAAAAGCCTATCTTGAGTCTAGGTAAAGCTCTTCTTGTGAAAGAGGAATCCACACTCTTAAGACTGTCTTTGTTTCTTTGTATTTATGAAACTAAGCATTGCATTCCACTGAAGTTGGGTTGGGTGATGAAATGTGTTTTTATAAGCAGGATTGTTCCTGAATTTAAGAAGTAACGTTTGATCTGATGGCAATAAAGATAAACTTTCCTGCTACACTGACTTTTTCCATGAATGTTACTGTATTCTAAGCTCCCTGCTATCTGTTTAATTTTTGAGTCAATAACAGGGTATTCTCAGCTGAGATTCATGCATCCTGAATGGTTTCTTTTGACAGATCTTAATAGAGCAGGCCTGAGAGTCATGGCAATGTTTGGCTGAGCTTTCAACTTAGCAGTTTTGATTAGTGGAGTTACTCCAGTAAAAGTGAGGGACTGTGCTACATTCTGTTATTTTATTTCTTGCTGCCATCAGGTACTTTGCTATAAATAACACAAATGTATGGGTCTCTAAATAGAATTGGAGTTTTACTAGAAATTCTTCTTCACTTTAGTATGCCTATACTGTAGCTCTTGGAACTGTTACTTTGCTCAGCCAGAGTATTTCCTAGGCATGTTTGTGTCATGCTTAAAAGTACAAATTATGTTAGGTTTTTTTTCCCTACCTGATCTTTGTTTTTCCCCCACCTTGTCTTGAATAGCCTACAAGCTCCTTTCCTGTTCAGAAACTCAGAACATCTCAACCACAGCCCTTACTTTGGTGATGCCTGTGCTACAGATCTTGTCTTCTACAACAGTTGGGGACTGTCTATCAGAGGATGATTCTGGAACTACCAGGCAGCAGCTGGCTACAAATCTTTTGCGAATATTACGGGAGGAAAGTGTGAAGGATAAAAAGCAATTGGTAAAGTTTGTAAAGTTTTTTCCTTCTTTTGAGGAAGGTAGGGGATGCTGCATTATGCCTAACTGCTTGGGAAAGACTCTACATGTGTGAGCTTCTTTTTGTAATACATTGTATGGAAACACTCAAAATATGTATAGTCCATAAAACTAGACTACTGGTAAAGGGGAAGAGTGTTTGTATGGTAGATATTGTTTTACTTAGGAGATGGGATTTTTTTACTTTTAGATACTGTATAGATTAAATAATTCACCTGCATTATTAATCAAGTAATAGGATTTAGTAGAAAACAAGGTTATGTATACTTTGTCTCTTTCAGACTTGCTTATTCTACTAATGTACGTCCTGTTCCTTACCGTTGTATGTGACTGTTAGCTACTATTCTTTCTTCTTTGGCTGAAGAGAGTTATGGAGCACATAAGTGTCACTTACCAAATTTCAGCTAATTTTCCTTATATTTTTTTATCTGTGCTATTGGTTTTTTGATTCTATTTATTTACTTATGTACCACTTGGCTACCCTCCACCCATTTGTCCCACCTGTTCTGAGAACAGGTGACAGCAAGTCTCTTTGATCAAGATGTGCATAGCACTGTGGAAGCTAAGCTCCCTTTCTGCTTTACACTCCTGTTATGTGGTGTAGGGAGGGTGGTGAGACAGAAAAAGATGCCAATTCTGAGTTCTACCATGTCTCCTTGTTCTAGAATCCCTCTCTGAACTTCATCTTCCATTTCCACAAATCTGAAAAGTTAAACCCATTTGTACTCCTAATAAAAGATAAACATTTTAAAGTCCACTAAAGCCTACGCTCCTTGTTCTGCTCTGAAAGAATACTCTATGGGATGGCTTTAAGTACAGAAGGCTGCTCACTTCCTCTTATTGGGACTATCTAGGTGGCAGCCTGTACAGATGTCACTGGAGGTTTGTTTCAGTGAAACGTGTTCCAGGTACTTGAGTCCTCTATGCTCTGTGTCACTGGACCATCTGTTTGGTTTTTGTGGTGTTTTAGAAGCTAGTTTAATGTTTTGCAAGACTACTAGGTTACCGCAGGACACAGATTACAGTACATGGTATAACACTGGCTTCCTGTAACAGAACTTTGTTATACTAATTCTGGTGTTCTCACCTCAAAAAGGACAGGAAAGCTTTTCTTTTAAGGGCTTAAATAATTTGTGATGACCCTAATGTTTTCTGTTAGCCATGTTAAACTGAAAAGACACTTTTTGGTGGGAGTTCTCTAACAAACTCTCTTCACTTCTGCCTCACTGGTAGACATTCTTGTGGAGTTCATAGCAAGTAGCATGGTAGATCTTTGGTAATACGTGTTTAGCAATGAGAATGGGGAGACAGAAACTCATTTTTCCTGATTATTGTTTGTAAAAAGTATGCCAATAACCTTTGGTCCTCAACTGAAAGATTAAAAAGAAAAGATTTTGTATTTAATCTTCCCATGGGTTCGGTCTATTTGTGTTGCAGGATCAGATCAGTGCTAAGAGAATACAATCTTTAATGAATTCTCCTTATTTAGGCTTGCCTCATACTGGAAATGGGCAAGAAAAAAGGTAGGAAAAAGAAAGCAGGTGTTATGTCCACAGTGAGCAAGCTTTGAGTAAGAGCATTTAAGAGCAAACATAATTAAATCACAGTATCTTTTCATAGAATCACAGAACAGCCCAGCTTGGAAGAGACCTCAAAACATCATCTGGTCCAGCCTTTAATGGGAAAGGGAGCCTGGGTGAGATTATTGAGCACCCTGTTCCATTACATCTTGAAAATCTCCAGCGATGGAGACTCCACCATGTTCCTGGAGAGGTTGTTCTAGTGAATAATTGTTTTCACTGTAAAAAACTTCTTTCTTATATCAAGATGAAACCTCTCCCAGTGCAACTTGTACCCGTTGTCCCTTGTCCTCTCCATGTGGCTTCTTGTGAGGAGAGGGCTTCTGTCCCCTTAGTAGCTGCCCTTCAAGTACTGGAAAATTGTGGTGACATCCCCCTTGAGCTTTCTATTCTCCAGGGTGAAAAGACCTAACTTATAAGGCAGGTTGTCCAGCTCTTTGATTATCTTTGTGGCCCTCCTTTGGACCCTCTCCAGTCTGTCTGCATCTTTTTTTGAATTGTGGGGCCCAGAACTGGGCCCACTACTCCAAGTGTGGCATGACAAGCAAAGTAGAGTGGGATGATCACATCTCTATCGCTGCTAGTAATGTGCCTGCAGATGCAGCTCAGGATCCAATTTGCCTTGGTTTCTGCAGCGGCACACTGCTGACTCATGCTCAGCCTGTTGTCCACCAGGACCTCCAGGTCCCTCTCAGCAAGGCTGCTCTCCAGCCACACAGATCGTAGCCTGTGCTGGGCTCTTTGGTTATGTTGTCCCAGATGCAGCACTTGGCGGTTGTCTTTGCTGAACCTTCACACAGTTCTTGCTAGCCCACTCTCACAGCCTATCTAGGTCTCCCTGTAAGAGGGCTCTCCCTTCTGATGTGTCCACCTCACCACCCAGTTTAGTGACATCAGCAAACTTGGTGAAGGTGCTTTCAGTCCCATCGTCCAGATCATTTATGATGCTGTAGAACATCATGGGGCCCAGTATTGATCCATGGGGGGGCCCACTCATGACAGGCTGCCAACCTCAGTAAAAGCCATCAATCACCACGGTCTGAGTACAGCCTGTGAGACAATTTCCTGCCCATCTTGCAGACTGCCCATCCAATCTGTATCTTGCCAACTTGTCCAGGATAAGGCTGTGGGAGATGGTATCAAATGCTTTGCTATAGTCCAAGTAAACAACATCCACTGCTCTCTCCATGTCGACAGAAGATGTTATTTTCTTTTAGAAGATGGTGAGGTTAGCCTGGCACGATTGGCCTTTGGTAAATCTGTGCTGGATTTTCCCAGTCCCCTGCTTCATTTGGTTTGTAATAGTTTCTAGGAGGACTCGTTCCACCACTTTACCAGGGATTGAAGTAAGGCTAATGGGCCTGTAGTTGCCTGCAACAATGTCAACCACTTCTCTTAACACTCTAGGGCGGATTCCCTCCGGGCCCATCTATTTATGTGGGTTGAGGCCTTGCAGAGGGTCACTAGTGGTCGGTCAACACATGCATTGTTGTAGCTACTTGGTCCTGTGATCTGGGGTACAGCTGTGCTGGTAAAGACAGAGGAAAGGAGGTATTGAGAACCTCTGCCTTGTCAGCATTATCAGTAACTCATTTCCATGCCCTGTTTAGTAATGGGCTTATGTCTTCCCTGCTCACGTATCTGAAGAACCCTTTCTTCTTCTTGTCTCTGGCCAATTTCAGTTCTAGCAGAGCCTTAACCTTCCGTTCTGCATCTCTGCATGCCCTGGCAAAGCTCTTGTAGTCCTCAGTGGGTATGTGGGTGCCTTTCCATAGCAGGTATGCTTCTCTTTTGCTTTTAACCACACCCAAAAGCTATATTTTCTTCCATGGCTCTTCCCCTGCTCCCGCAGGGATGGTAATGGGGAATTGTTGTACTTGTAGTTCCAAGATTTTGAAAAATGTTATGATGTGGCTAACCTGCACTGCTAGTTTGCCATTGAGGGATTTTATATATCTTTCGGTGGTGGCAGACTGAAATTTTCTACTTAACCTGCTTGAATGGGGTATGACATTAAAGTAAAAATATGGTGATAGCTTGGTTTCATGCAGCTGAAATAAAGGGAGAAGGGAGTGAGTACAATAGTGTAGCAAAATCTTTTGGGAAGTAATGTGAAATGGGAAGTATCAATATCATATTTCAAGCTTTACCAATTTTAGATTTTTTTTCCAGGCAATTAAAAAAAAAAAAAGAAAGACTGTAATAGTCTGATCTTCATTTCAAGTAGTATAATCTTCTGGGGCAGGCCACTAAACAGTACAACTTACAGATCCTGAAGCTCTTCTTAGCCCACTGTGTGGCCTTGGATAAACTTTAAATACCTTTATCAATAAATGGCAGTTTCACAACTGTATCCAGAAGAGATTTTTAGCTCCAAGTGATCTTGCCAGCTAGAGGGATGGCATTACAGATTGCTGAATTTTTCACATACAGTAATTGCAATGCAAAAGTAATGGAATAAGCTAATTTTAATGTTATTTATAAAAGGTCACCTAAAATTACAGGGGCATTCTACCTTCCATTAGCGAAAATAAATTTACATTGCATTGAACAGTGTGATTAAAATGAAATTCTGCAGTTTATATAAATGTTCTTCATCTAATTACTGCCTGCCAACCACTGTCTTGATAATGGAAAGACATTTCTGAAAACAATGCATTTTCTAAGGAAACAAAGAATTGGTAGGAAAGAGGTGGTTCGTCTTGGATTAAGGTTTTTTTGTTTTAATGAAAAACTTTGAACTTACGCATTAAATTTGCAGGAGCTTTAAAATATATATACTTTTACATATATAAAAACATAAGTTAGGAAGATTCCTCATTTGTATTTTACTGCTTTCCTGCTTCTAAATGTTATCTTCCATGACTGCATCTGTAGAACATTTTGTTCTGAGAAGTGAAACAGTTAAACAAAACATGTAAAGTTTGATTAACTTAAACTGTGCTATATTATTAAGTACTATCAAAAGTTAAGAGAATTTCCTTAAAATAGTGTAGATGATACTTACACTTTTGTGATGCATTGGCAGGAATGGAAGCTTTTAATGTACTGCAGTTTTATTGTGTTCATTTTAGTGAGGAAATTGCTGCAGTTACCAGCAGCAACAGGAATGAGGGATGCCAAATAAAGGGGGAACTCCTCAACAGGGAATTAGCAACCCATTCAAACATCCTTGGTGCAAGAATTAATATAAAGGATTGTAAAGAAGTGGATTGCAATTTATTCTTTACATTTATTGCATTTGTTTTGGATGACAGAACTGGATTAGTTATGTTTTTTTCTTTGTTCTTTCATGATACTGTATTTGTTTGATAGAGAATTTTGTTTGTCTCACTTGTTCTTAGGTGTCCTGCAAACTCCTTTTCCCCATAACCAGCTCTTACAGCTCACTGTATACAACCTGGAAGATCATAGAGCTCATGAAAGAGAAGTCTGCGGTTACTAACTGGTTATCTTCAGTGAAATCACTGCTACCTGTTACAACTCAAGTCCCTGCCCATGTTTTTCTTCTGCTGGCTTATCTTCTGATCCAAGAAAATGGAGACAGTCTTCATGATGTACTTGAGGCTACTACAGAAATAGCAAAGGCTGATGGTTCTCAGGTAAAAACTTACTGTTAGTGGATTTTGTTACAGGAGTTGGGCTGGATTCTGCAGCCCGAGGGAGGCAGGGCTGCCACAGCTTCGTGACCCAAAGTCTGACAAGTGACGAGACTGTGCCTGTATTCCCAGTAGGTACATGTGCATGCAGCACATGCGTACACCACATGCCAGTGCTTATATGTATGTAATGCAGACACACAGAGCACTCACAAGAACACAAAACAGCACCAGAGGCCCCATCCTACTCTGCTTCATGGCTGAGCGGGAGGGAGGTCCACCAGTGGGAATATATGGATAGTGTATGGATATAGACCATATGTACAGTATGGATGCCTCCAGCAGTGGGCAGAGATGGTCAGCGTGCACAATAGGTGACCCCTGGATCCCAGTCTCACCAGTTCTGGCATCTGGACATACAAGTTCCTGAGCCCACAGGTCCACTGCAGTTGCTGATGCAGACTACCCCCCCTATCCTGCAGAGACATGCAGACACACACCCACCGCAGCTGTCTGGGACTCCCCTGGCCCGCAGGTAGGCAGCCCCCCTGCGGTCTCGCCCTTAGACACACAGAGATGTATGCACACCTATATTCCCCAGGCTGGCTGGAATTCACCTTTTGGGTGTCACTTACAGGAAAATATGTATTATGCCACTGTTTTGGAGTATTTTTTTAATTGTATAGGCTTAGGTAAAAAGACTGGCTTGTTTGTTGATACTGTCTAATAAGTATGAAAATACAACGTGAGGAAGTTTTAACGAGGCTACTAAACCATTTCTGGGTTTTGGTGACCTCATAAACTATTCTCTGTGTCCTTTTGTGGGTACTGGAAGACATCCAAGTACTTTGTGATATCTGTGGTCTTGCTTCTTAAAAATATGTGCAGTTTTTGTCTGCTTCAGTACTGAATGCAAGCCGGAGTTACGCAGTATGCTTATGCTTATCTACGTAACCTGGACAGATAAATAGGGATCTCTAGAAACAGCAATAGGTAATGCAGGAAGCATTATACAGAGACAATCATATCTTATTTGTAAAATAAAAAAAAATGTAGGGAAGGGAGAAGTGTTGCTTCAAATTTCAGACGTGCCATAAAGACAAGCTTTATTTGCTTCAGTGTTTTTTTTTAAATTCATTTCTGTCTCACAGAGTTACCATACTCTGCAGCACAAGAGTTGGAAAAAGATACAGCTTACGGGATACACGTTTGATGACTTAAGAGCGCTGAGCACTGTAGTTTTGATCCAGGGAAGCAGTCCACAATGTGCTTGCTGTTGAACACATTTGGAAATATATAGTGCTTTTGGAGATAACAGTACTTCTTAAGCTGGAGAAGTTTTTAAACCAAGTGAGAGTTTCACGTGTTGCGGGTTATAGAATTATAGAATGGTTAGAGTTGGAAGGGACCTTAAAGATCATCTAGGTCCAACCCCCCTGCTATGGGCAGGGACACCGTCCACTAGACCTGGTGGCTCAAAGCCCCATCCAGCCTGGTCTTGAATGCTTCCAGGGATGGGGCATCCACAACTTCCCTGGGCAACCTGTTCCCAGTGTCTCGCCACCCTCAGAGTAAAGAATTGCTTCCTAAGTATCTATTCTAAATCTACCCTTTTCAGTTTTGAACTGTTACCCCTCATCCTATCAGTACATGCCCTTGCAAAAAGTCCCCCTCCAGATTTCTTGTGGGCCCCCTTTAAGTNCTTATTGAACTTCATGAGGCTGGCACAGGCCTGCTTCTCAAGCCTATCTGGGTCCCTCTGAATGTCATCTCTTCCTGCCACTGTGTAAACTGCTCCATGCAGCTTGGTGTCGTCAGCAAACTTGTCCCCCTGTCCATGTTACCAACAAGGATGTTAAACAGCACTGGTCCCAGTACCAACCCCTGAGGAACACCACTTGTCCGTGCTCGCCACTTAGACATCGAGCCATTGATCACAACTCTTTGAGTGCGGCCATCCAGCCAATTCCTTATCCACTGCGTAGTCCATCTGTCAAATCCATGTCTCTCCAATTCAGAGACGAGGATGTTGCGTGGGACAGTGTCAAATGCTTTGACAATGTCACATTTGCCTGCTATTAACTTTTTATGGTGCTTCTCAAATCTCTCTCGGGCTGGCCTTTGTTTTGCTCTTTTCTTGTACGAATGTGTTTCATAATGCACTCAATTAATACAGATTTGGGAACATGTAATTTCTTCAAAATTTTTTTCCCGATTTGACTGAATTTTTTGCATTTTAACTTTTCTTTATTGTCTTTCTAGCACTGTATTCAGTCATACTTTTGCGTTGTATTAGGTTTTGTGGGGATTGGTTATTTAATATTTCTAGGTTTAAATGATGCTAGTTCAAGGGGTTTTATTGTCTGTCTTTAGACACTTGAAATTTGTTAATCTCTGTATTAAAGATAAGGGTTTGGTTTTTGAGTTGTATAGAAAAAGTAGTTCTGAGTCCTGTTTAGACACACAGTAGTAACACATTAAAAAGTCCAGTTTTCAGTCTGCAGAAAATTGCAGGATTTTGCTGTAGAAGTACTGATCATGACTGTGAGTATTATGTGGGCATGGAAGAATGTATAGAATCTGTTAATTTACGTGAACTATAAGATCACTGCTCTGAAAAAGAGTGAAATGTATTATTTACATCTTAGCCAAACCAACTGTAGCTGGGTTTCCAGGAAGTTAGTAACCTACAAACACAATTAACTCATTGCATTTCTCACTGCAGCTTGAGGAAACAGACACATGCAATACTTTGGAGGAAGGACTAAAAAAGGGAAGGTTTCATTGGTCGTAAAAGGATCTTTCATTGTGGCACCTGTAGCATAGCATTGATTTTTTTTCTTTTTTT
>VYXH01004839.1:238-34046 GCA_013397275.1 Burhinus bistriatus
ATAACTGGTTTTACTATTAAAGACTGAGGCAAAGAAGGCATTAAGTACCTCAGTCTTTTCCTCATACTTTGTCACTATGTTTCCCCCAACATCCAATAGAGGATGGAGATTCTCCTTAAACCCTCCTTTTGTTTCTAAGATATTTATAGAAACATTTTTATTGTCTTTTATGGCAGTAGCCTCATTTATTTCTAGTTGGGCTTTGGTTCTTCTAATTTTCTCCCTGCATAACCTCACAACCCCCTGGTGGTCCTCCTGAGTTGCCTGCCCCTTCTTTCAAAGGTCATAAACTCTCATTTTTTTTCCTGAGTTCCAGCCAAAACTCTCTGTTCAACCAGGCCAATCTTCCCCGCTGTCTCATCTTTCAGCACATGGGGACGGCCTGTTGCTGTGTCTTTAAGAATTCCTTCTTGAAGAATGTCCAGCCTTCCTGGACTCCTTTGACCTTCAGGACTGACTCCCAAGGGATTCTGTCAAACTCCTAAACAGACCAAAGTCTGCCCTCTGGAAGTCCAAGGTAGCAGTTCTGCTGACACCTCTCCTTATTTCTCCAAGAATCAAAAACTCTGTCATTTTGTGTTCGCTATGCCCAAGACAGCCTCCCACCACCACATCACCCACAAGTCATTCTGTTTGCAAACAAGAGGTCCAGTGGGGCGCCTTTCCTAGTTGGCTTACTCACCAGCTGTGTCAGGAAGTTATCTTCCACACACTCCAGGAACCTCTTAGATTGTTTCCTTGCTGCTGTATTGTATTTCCAGCAGACATCTGGTAAGTTGAAGTCCTCCATGAGAACAAGGGCTAGCAATTGTGAGACTTCTCCCAGCTGCTTACAGAATATTTCACCTGCCTCTTGCCTATTGGTCTTCGGTCTATAGCAGACTCCCACCATGATATCTGCCTATTGGTCTTCCCCCTGATTCTTACCCAAAACCACTCAACCCTATCTTCATCATCATCAAGTTCTAGACAATCAAAACTCTCCCTAAAATACAGGGCTACCCCACAGTCTCTCCTTCTTTGCCTGTCCCTTCTGAAGAGTTTATAGCCATACATTGCAGCACTCTAGCTGTGCAAGTCATCCCACCACACTTCTGTGATGACAACTATATCATAGTTTTGCTGCTGCACAGTGGCTTCCAGGTCCTCCTGTTTGTTGCCCATGCTGCAGGCATTGGTGTAGGTGCACTTCAGTTGGCTATTGACACCACCACCTTTTTGGGGGAGAAACCCTAATTCCTACATGACCATTCTCAGGCACTTCTGTGGTTTCTAACACATCAATAACTCTTGCATCTTTGCTGCTATGTGGATCTCCATCCCCTACCTCCACTGAGACGGCAGACCAAAGGACCTTGCTAGCACACCATCCCTCAAACATTGGCGCACCACCACCAGGCTTATCTCTAGTGAGCCTGGTTTTACCCCTTCCCCCTTCAAATCTAGTTTAAAGCTTTTTCAATGAGCCCTGTTAACTCCTGTGCAAAGATCCTTTTCCCCCTTTGAGACAGGTGTACCCCGTCTGTTTCCAGCAGACCTGGTGTTGTGTAAACTGACCTATGATCAAAAAAACCAAAATTCTGTTGGTGACACCAGGCTTGGAGCCAGGTGTTGATCTGCTGGCTCTTCCTGCTTCTTCCCTCATCATTCCCTGCAACTGGAAGGAAAGAGGAGAACACTACTTGTGCTCCCGAACCCTTAACCAGTCATCCCAAGGCCCGGAAGTCTCTCTTGATTGCTCTTGGACTTCTTGTTGTAACTTAATCGCTGCTTACCTGAAGAATCAGTAACGGATAGTAATCTGAGGCCGTACCAGGGTCGGAAGCTTTCTTGTCACATCTTTAATTCGGTCCCCAGGGAAGCAGCAGACTTGCCGAAGAAGTGGATCCGGTCTGCATATTTGGCCTTCTGTTCCCTTCAGAAGGGAGTCTACTATGACAATGACCTGTCTTTTTTTTTCTTTATGGAAGCAGGACATAGGCTGACTTAACCTTGGTGACACCTCCAAGCTAGATGAACCATCATCCTCATTGTTGTTTGGTTCCGTTTTCAGAGCCTTGTACCTATTATGCAAGGGCACCTGGGAAGGTGGGATAGTCACAAAGGAGACAGGCCTGCTGTGCCAGGCAGGAACTTGTCGCCATTGCCTCCTATCCCTTACGTCACTGTGTTCAGCCAGGCGGAGAGAGGATAGGGACTCCTCCACATCATGCGTCCTGTTTGCCTGTTGGGCCTGTTTCAGGGAAGGTAGGGTGAGATTCCAGTCATGTCTGTCTCTCTCGCTCTTCCCGATACTCCTCAACTTACTCACCTCCTCCTGGAGCTCTGTCACCAAGCGTTGGAGTTCCTCTCCCTGGGCGCACCTCCCACAGGTGTGCTCACTGCTGCCGTCCAGTACTGGTGTAAGAGTAGGGCACAGCCTGCAGCCTGGCACCTGGGTGGCAGCAAGCTCCCACCAGAGCTCTGTCTGGGAAGCTGCGTCTGTTATGGTGGGTGCAGAGCTTAGAGAGGCTGTGACTTTCTGCCAGGTGGATATCATTGCTCCCTGGTCGAGCTGGCAGAGTTTCAGCACCTTTCCTGCACGTGCTTCCATGCAAACTGCCGCACCATGCTCTTGCTGATGTGCCCTGCCCTGTTTGCCCACCCTGGTTGCTAGTGCTCCCTAAGGGCTTCTTTTATACCTTGGGGAAAACTTGGCCACTGTTGCTCCTCGCTCTGCCCAGGTCTCATCAGCCACTGCCACACGAGCTGCAGGCTCCTGGCAGCTCCCTCAGCTCCCTCTGAGGTTCTCCTGGTTCCAGAACTTGCCCTGTGCACCGTGCTGCAGCGCTCTTTATTTCTACCTGTCTTAGACTCCTCGTTAGGATGAGATGAATTACGGTTTAGAAGGGTCTAACACATACTGTTGAGACAGAGGCTAGACAATTTACATGGATTAGATGTCTAACTTTTAGTTGGCTAGATTTAAGTGAGATGACTCCACTTCTGCAAGTTTTTCCTTTCTTAGCCTTCCAGAAAGGATAGATTAAATCTTCTGAGAAAGTACCTGTGTTGTACATATCCCACATCAATTATGTTTGTTATAAGTGGGTGGGTGAAATAATATATTAGGGTGAAAATCCCTGTTCCTGAGGTTGTATATCATTGTCAGATTTCATTCATAAGACTTGACACTTTTGAATTAATCTACCCCTCCATGTGGGAATTCTCACAAGTGTGATTAAGGTTCCATTTTTTATGCCTATTATAATCTTATCTTATATCACTCACATCACTGTATTTCCAATATTGAGACTGTAATGCTATGCAGTATATGCTCCCTGGGGTTCAAGTACAGTAGAACATCTGCTTAGAAGGGGGATATAAATAAACGAGATCAGAGAAAAGTGCTTCAAAGAAAGTTCAAAGAATGTAAATGTGCTCAGGGAATAGTAGGAATGATTAAACTATTAGTGCCACTGAGAAAATGAGCCATCTCCTATGTTGGGGCTGTGAATCAACCTTAGCCTCCAGTGAGCCCTAAATGCATAATAAGAAACTAAACTTTCAATGTTATTAAAATATCATGGAAGGAAAATAGTTAACTTAGCAGTTGTTATGTACACAATTCCTAAGCAACACATAACTAAGGCTAAAAAGAGCAAATGGAAAAAAGTTGAGAAATGCAAAAATGAAATTCGTACCCTAACAATCCAGACGCTGCCTCTGTTGACTATACTTATTGTCTCTCTCATTTGAATTTATTTTCCTCTTGTTCTTAAGAATTATTTAATGTATTTCTATGAGACCATGCCATAAATCATGCAGACTGATCAAAGGAAGAAATTTAATAGCACTGTTAGCCATGTTGTCTCTTCCTTTTCCAGGCTTCTCCCTCTAAGAAGGGGAATCTTACCTCATGGAATTTTACATTTTCATTAATTCAAACAGAGTCGGCTAGTGATTGATAAAGACAGAAAGAAAGATAAATGCAATATTTCAAAGGCATTTTGTGGTTTAGGAAATACAACCAAGACTTTGGAAATTCTATAAAAACCCTCACTCTTAAGGGTATGGGCTGGTCTCTGCATCAAAAAACCCCCTTTTTTGATGTCAAGGTATTTGTGACAGCTCTCTATTAGGTGTTTTTTTGTTATGAGATGCTTTCTTGTTCAGTAGAAGAGGATCAGAGATAAAAAGCTTTTCAGATGCTTGAGTACTGTTTGGACATTTTGTTTTTCAACATTTGCGACAAGGTATTACATATGGTGTACAGGATAGATCCCGCAACGTAGAAATGGGAAGCTCTGCCAGCAAATAGTTAACATGTGGAGTCATATAATTTCATATGCATCAGACATGGAAATGCAGGTAAGCCTGTAGCAAAAGATTTGTGGCATAGATACATTACAGCTCTCTTTGTAGGGGATAACTCCTGTTTAGAGTATTGTGATATCTATTATATTTAATGTGTATAAGTACAGACAAAAAACCAGTCAATATAAAAGAGGACAAGAGACAAATTAAGGCA
The DNA here is from genome assembly GCA_013397275.1 of Burhinus bistriatus. Lineage (NCBI taxonomy): Eukaryota > Metazoa > Chordata > Aves > Charadriiformes > Burhinidae > Burhinus > Burhinus bistriatus. The sequence continues at coordinate 4,749 of VYXH01004839.1, forward strand.
GATGCAGAAAGAGAATCTTTTTTTTCTGGTATTGTTGATTCTCTTTCTGCTTATAAGCAGTTGTTTCCACTTGTGAATGTCTGACAGAAACAAGCTCTTGCAGCTGAGTTTTTTTGGGTTCCACTTAATGGAGAAAGGCATCCTTTGAACTTGGCAGAATACACCAGGTCTGACCCCTTTATTTCCCAGCAGAACGGTGGCTACAGACAAGTTGTCCCTTTGTAGCCCAGTCAATGTTACTACAGAAAAGGCCAAAAAGGCAGCATGGATAAGCTCCCTCTGCAGCAATCCTGAGCCCCTGAAGTGAGTGAAAGAGTACAAGAATGAGAAAGAGACATATAATATTTGCTCCAGCAATCCCAGGTGCACTGTACATTTATAAGTACTACCTGGTAGCCTGGAGCTTTGATGTGCCAGACAGCAAAATAGCCATGCTCAGCTTGCAAACCTCCAGACAGACAGGAAAATAATTCCTCTTCAGTGTCAAAAAGGGGTGACAGAATATCTGTTGCTGAAAACTAAAGTTGAGATGATTTTAAATAACACATTTCTTTTTACCTGACTAAATTCTTACTGCTGTCTTGTGTCATTCAATGAGCATTAGACAGAAATAGTTACACAATTGCCTCATCAACAAGATGAAAATATTTCCCTTTGTTTATTATTATGTAAAGCAAATATTAGTAGAGTTAATGGAATCAAACTCATTTAAAGACTCTGGCTCATGTGTGGTAGGTATTACTGCTCCCCCGACAAAGTAATATTTTTGACTAAAATTGCCTAAGTGGGATAATTGTTATCCTACTGGTAGGAATGCTGTCTAGCTGTTCTGAATTTCACTTTTCTATGCTGAAGTCTAAAGATTTATAAACACTAACCTCAACCCTTCTTTGTTTCTGTCACCCAGCGGTGAGGACTTGGCCACCAATGCCACCTCTTGCTGCAGTGCTTTTCTCCTGAGGGTCAGCTTTCCTTTCCATGAGGATCCTAGTCCTAAGAGTTGGTAATGGAAGTGAACAATGCTCAAACCGGCACTGTCATCCGTACAAGACCCTTAACGCTTCCATGTATGTTTAATTAAGCAGGTGAGTTACCCACTTAAATCAAGGACTGAGTTAGTAAGGGTATAATATTTTCAAGAAATGCAGCCTAAGCCAACAGTACTGGGGAAGGGATAGATTGCTCCATTCATCAGCAGGGGAGAGGTTGGTTCTGAAATTTAATAAAGTTAATTTCTGTGCCAAATAATTCCAGTACTGATGGTTTAAGAGCTGATGTAATATGCATGATTTCGCAGACCTAAATGGCTTCCAACACCCATAAAAGTTGCCGTTCTTCTCAATCTCATTCTTAAAATTACCTCTCGCTTCCTCGCTGATAAATTCCATAATGTGATGTAAAATTTCACAGTGCTCCAGAAACATTAAAAATTTAGTAATGGTATAAAGTAATTGAAATAAATATCAAATTAATTAACACAGAGGATGCTGTAGTGATTGTATTATTCATTTTTATTTTATTCAATACTGCTCTTCACTTCAAAATTTACTGAAGGTGCCTTTGAATTTTCACCACTACAAAACCCAAAGTGAGAATTTAGGTCAAAATTGCCACTAAGAAACCCAGAGCCTCAGCCATGATGGACTTATGAAGTAGTCTTTTTTTCTAGAGCAGCAGTTTTGATTTTCCTTGTTGACATATTCTCTACTAATGTTTCTGAATGAAACAAGTATCAAAACATTTGATCTTTTGGCCTAGTAGGAATAGTGTAGGGGTGAGCAGCAGGAACTACCTTATTCTGAACCCTCTGAGGGTATAGGTGTGATGAACCAAATCCTGAAATATTCACATAAATATCCTACTTGACATAGGAAACCTAGGAAACATTCATGTCTTGTGAATCTACAGCAAGTAGATACTACATACTGGCTCAAAGTAAGATTTCCACTTCTGTTTTAACCAGGACTTAAGCTCTGGAGAGAGTGCTAAGAAGACAGCGTTGTGTCCAGCATCGTTTCAAAACATTTGATATTGTGACTTGTCAGCAGCTGCCCTTGTATGTGGCGCTCTGCCCTGGGTGACAAGCCCCTGCTCTCCAGGTCCTCTCAGGTTTGGCCAAGCCCAGGAGAAAGCTCAGTTTCACGTGTGCAGAGAGGGGTGCTTATCCCACCTCGCTTCAGGCTGCCCGTACGGACAGTGGCAAGAGGAAGGCTCCTGACGGGGCGGCTCTCTGCTGCCTTCTGGATGAACCACCCTTCTGCCCACTGATTTTGAGGTATTTGAAGTAGGTGTTTTACATTAGACCTTGTGGGGGGACCTTTCCCCATCTCTTTTCTCCCTGAGGAAAATCTTGTGTCATTTAACCCAACGTTTCCAAATAGTAAAGGGGAGCAGTCATTGTGAGATTGCAATGGATCTTGTAAATGTACCTTTTCTGTCTTCAGATACTGTATTTCAAGAGGAAAACAGGCTCATTATGATCCCTGTATTTGGCAGCCTCTGGGATGGCGCAGATTGGAAGAGACTTGGCTAAGGCATGTAGCCCATTCCCCTGCACTAAGATAAGATGATCCACACTAATTTTTTTCTGACAGTTGCCAGTGAGGGAGATCCTACAACCTCTTAAGCAAGCTATTCCAGTGTTTTTTTACCCCTATCGTGAGTCTGGTCTGCCTCATGTCTAAACCTTTTTTGTGGAAATTTAAATGCTTTACTTTTTGTTCTTTCCACTGTTAACATACAGAATATATTATGTCTACCCTCTGAAGTCTGTTATTGCATCTCCTGTTAGTTATTTCTTTGTTAAGCTATGCAATTCCAATTTGTTATCTTGCCACAGGTATTGTTTTCTAGTTTTATGATGAATCTTTTTTCTCCAGACTCTCTCCGATTTAGCCCATGCACTTCTTAGTGTGTATCACTCATAACTGGACTTGGATCTGTTGTGGTTTTATCAGAGTAAATTAGAGGTGTTTCTTAATGCGTATCTCAGAATATATTCCAGTTTATACATTGCAGTGTGGTATTCGCTTTTCCACAATAGCATCATATCTTTTGCTTGTGATCCTGCCTGACCTCCTAGCGCTGCTCCTGGGTCCCTCACTGCCCTCTCTGTGCTTATGCACCATCTTTCATGACAGTTATAAAAGAGAAGCAAACGCTTGTCTGAACTACAACTCGCACGTTGGTTCATGCAGGTATGCAGTTGCGGAAGACGGGGAGGGCAGAGTTTGCAGTCTAGATGAAAGACAGCATCTAAATGCAGCCTGGGGCACAGCTGCCTGTTAATGTGCTATCTGCTGTGATGAGACCGGACTGAAGACAGATAGGTGCTTCCCCCTTAGCTTCCCCTTTCCTTCTGCTGCTTGCTCCAACCCACGGCCCTAAGACTCCTTCCCAGCTACTGCCACCAGAGAAACTCCTGGGAGCAGGGAAATCCAGCTGTCCTGAAGCTGCCACTGCCAGGAAAAGTAGATCGGTCCTAGTAGCTTGAAACTGCAGTGAGAGATGTAGCAGCCCATCAGTGACAGGGACACTTCTGCACATATGGTTAGGGGATTGGAACATCTTTCTTATGAGGAAAGGCTGAGGCACTTGGGTCTTTTCAGTCTGGAGAAGAGAAGGCTGAAGGGGGATCTTATCAATGCTTATAAATACTTACAAGGAGGGTGCCAGGAGGATGGGACCAGTCTTCTTTCAGTGCTGCCCAGTGACAGGACAAGATGTAACGGGCACAAACTTGAACATAGGAAGTTCCATCTAAACATGACAAGGAACTTCTTTACTTTGAGGGTGGCAGAGCACTGGAACAGGTTGCCCAGAGAGGTGGTGGAGTCTCCGACTCTGGAGACATTCAAAACCTGCCTGGACGCCATCCTCTGCAACCTGCTCTAGGTGACCCTGTTCTGGCAGGGGAGTTGGACTAGATGATCTCCAGAGGTCCCTTCCAACCCCTGAGATTCTGTGATATCAGTACTCCTCCTTTCTTCCCCAGGATTCCTGTCCCACTCTTAGTGCTGGTTTCAGTCCCATCCTGGAGTCCAGATAAACCTCAGGGCAGGCTGGACCTGTGCTACAGAGAGGTGTGGAAAAAAATCCCTTGAGAAAAGGAGGCTGGCATCTCCATCTTCCAGGGAGTGGGGGAAGGAGATCATGGGAACGGTCATTAAAAGCTCCTGGTGGACAATGGCTCCATATTCTTCTGCCACAATGGTGACATCTTCTCACTCTACAGGTCAGAAGAGAGAAATATTGCTAGAGTGAGCGTTTTCCTGTGTACACTGAGAAGTCCTCAATTTATTCCTCGGGAGTTATGTCCATGTGTGTTCCCAGAGCAGAACTGAGAAGAGGGGGGAAAAGGCCTTTTCTTTGCAGTTAGGTTTTGGCCATTTGGTGTAATTTCTTTCCTGGTATGGGTTTTAGTTCTTTGGAGAATTCTTATGTTAGCTGATAGGGCTTTGCTAAGGCTGCTGAGGATAGGAGGAGCAGGGCAACCTTACTGGAAGAGTACACTTTGACAGAGTTAGGGAATGACCATGCAACACTTGACATGTTTTTTGAGTCCTGTCTTGCTCACTGACATAAAACCATTTCACAAACTAGTAAGTGGGATCTGATATGATAGTGAGATATTTGTGTAATATATATTGCCATCCCCATAGTGGCATATGGGGAATTAAACCCAGGGAGCGCTGCTAAAATTATTCTGAAGAAGTGGTTTATGCACCTTGTAGAGGGGGAATGCTATAGTGTTTTCCCCTCTTGTTTCATGTGAATTTTAAGATGGTTGATTTTAAGATACCCATCTTAAAATTTAAGATACCCATCTTAAAATTCACCTTTGTGGAAAAGGAAGCCATAGAAATGAGAAGGGGAAAAAAAGCTTTCATGATGAAAAGATGTATGGGGATGGAGAAATTGATTTGTCTTCTTTTCAGGTTCTCCTGTCTTTATCCTTTTGTGTACTTGTACCAAATTCAGCCTCAAATAAATGGTAAAAAGATAATCCTAACTTTTTTCAGTGACTTGGCAGGAACTGAAGGTCATGTATTCTCTTCTTCATGCTTGAAATTAAAAGATCACTAGGTAACTGAAGAAAGGATTGGGGGTTTTTCCCCCACTTCTCAGTTCAGAAAGAGGTAATAGCAGTCAGGGGTGGAATTTCCTGGCAGTGCAGCAAGGTTATTTTATACGTTTATTAGTAACAGAGAGAGAAATGACTACATTAATAATCCGTCCAATCCAAACAGTCAGCCATCTGGGAAGTGGGAACCTTTCCAGTGAAATTTTGACATACTATTGCAACTTAGACGATGAAAGCCAAGGGTTAGGATTGAGCAACATGATGGCAGGGGTTATTTTTCTCCTATTAAACTTAAAATATTTTTGTTACATGTTACCAAAAATTATCAATGTTGTACATGTACCTTTGACCTCAGAGCCCTATCTGACAGAAAAAAAGATTTTGTAGCAAGAGAGCTGTCAGAAGACTGGTGAAAGGATAAGATACAGGGGAACTTCATAATAGTATAAATTAGTTGCATATAGAAACAACATCCCTGTCGCTTTTATGCAATAGGCCTTACTTTCAAGACAAATTCAGGACAACAGTGAACGGCTAATTAGAACTCTTAGTTGATGTAATTCAGCATATAAACTTGTCGTATACAAATCAGTGGAGGTGGAGATAATTCTCAGCAGACAGCATCAAGATCCACCTGTGTCAGGATTTTTCCCCCTGAAGTCCTAGGAAATCCAGTCAAGAGTGAGTGTTTGAAGTGGGAGAAGATGAATGGGTATGGTGCTGAACTCAGTGGGCACTCTGCCCTTCCAGAGCCATGTGCTGGGGCTGTGAGGTGGTTGGGTCTGCTGCCAGGAATGCGTGGCATCCTGCTCTGCAGCTCCTGCCAGCACCCTGGAGGAGCCTGGGAGCTGCTGCCACATCTGGAGCACCAGCTGGCCACATCAGAAACACGGGCTAGGCAGTGAGCAAAGAGCGTGTGCTCTGTATTGCCTCTGGTTCAGAGCTGCTTCCCTCCTGTACCCCTGTACTGTACTGTTTAAAGAATGTGAGGTCTACAGCCCCAAAGAGGGTGGAGCAAAATAAGTACCAATCACTGCTGCACAGCAGATGCTTCCTGACTGACAAGAAAATTCTTCTGAGTTTGGGAGGAAGGTAATGCTTATCCAACTGATCTTTTGACCTAACTTTTCAATATAGTGATTATCACATCCATTACTCCCATGCAGTGTATTTACTGCAAGAATAATATTCAGGACATATTTTCCACTGAATCATGTATATCCAAGCACAAGAAGAAGGAGTGAGTCAGGAGTCTGGTTTTCTAAATAATCTGGCAGTTTTCTAAAGCTACCCGGATATTGCTCTTCATAGAGAAAATCTGAGGTATTTGGGTTTGGCATGCTGGTCTCAAACATCATTTGGTCAGAATATTTTATTTGCAGAAAAGCAGTGGGGAGGAAAGAGTACTCCCCAGACATGTGTCAACTGACAGAAAATAAGTCAATCTGTATGTGTACTACCGTGGTTTTCCCTTAAAAGTAAAACATTTTCCTTGTGCTGGGGACAATAGTTTAGTATGTTAAATTATGTGCTGCAATCTGGAAGGTAGATCCTTCCATAAAACTGTCAGTGTAGCTCATAAGCCGTCTCACCATAACAGTGCTCTTCTCAGCTTCTATGATATTCTTCTGGTACAATGTTCATTGCACACTGCCTGTAAGTGTTTTATGTGAATGATGCTTTGGTAGTACAGCCCCATGTTACACTATCTTTGAGAGACTTCTAGTTGTGACACCTCTGGCACTGTGAAAGGTGGGCGCCACTAAAAGGAGCATAATGAATTGTAGGCAGACGAGCCTTAATGTGAAGATCTTGTATTCCCTTTCCTATTTGAGAGCACATTGATAACATGCATCACGGATAAGATGCTCATTTTCAAGACATTACTAGAGATAGATGTCTGAGGATAAATAGAGGATTAATTTTTCATGGCAAAAATGCAAAACCAAATAAAAACAATTAAAGGAAGAAATATGCCCACCATTTCCCTAGCAAAAACAGTTATTCTGCAAACTGCATGGATACACTTGAAATAGAAGAATGAAACACTTGTGAGATGGTCATAATTTTGTTTTCTGTAAGACTTCACCCCTAAAATAATTATTGTAGATGTGAAAGATAGTGAGTTCTTTTTCCCTTGAACTTTAAATTGGGAATGAGAGCTAAACTCAGATTTTCACCTTGCAATTCTCACTGAAATACCTTAACTGAAGATTCAAGGAAAGTCAAATATTGCATCTAAGATGAAATAAGCTCCAAACAGCCTTTTGGCTTTGAAATTTTTCTAGATCTGTAGTAATAAAGTGTACAGTTTCAGCCTTTTAAGCCTATTGACTTTGGATGAGAGAGAAGTCTTTATCCGTTTCAAAATTACAGGCTGTTGGTTTGACACTGCAGACCTCTTCAACCTATTAAATCACAAAGTGATGGAGGAGTTGAGATTAAGACTTTATGGATGTTCTTGTATCCAAAAATATTCCATTTACTAAAAACTATTCAGAAGTTGGGAGAAAAAAAATCACTGAATTACATGGGCTATTTCTAGAGAAAAATCTATAATTTACAATAAAATTGGTGTTTGAAGTGAGAATTCCAAAAGCAGAAGGCTATTATTTCATATAAATGTGAAGGCTAAAATAATGTTTAGAAAGCTGCATTTTTTTCTGCCTACCCGTAAATCAGAGTTCAGCTCAATTTCACTGAAGGACTAGCTGTTCTTTCAGAAGGAGCCAGACTGGAGCCCAAGACAATAACGAAGAAAGAGCTAGAAGTCTTTCCAGAGGTGCAAAGTAGTGCCTGTGTGTTCTGGTTCTTTTGCAATGCATTTAGTTTAATTTAAACACAGTATGATTCAGTTAAATAAAATACAATTTAGTCATTCAGGTAAATGCTACTAATTGCCTCCTGTGGAAGGAACTTTTTGACATGATCACTAAATCACACTGGAAACAGAAACCTGAGAATGTGAGAAATAAAAACTACTAAAAATTATTTAACAACTCCAAATTTAGAATTCAAGTATTCTTCCTCCTGCAACTGTAGCTAGAGTCCATGAATTACAAGTGTTCGAAGGTTAAATGATCTCCTAATCCTTACAACTGATCCTGTCATATCAGTCTGTATGACTGTAAGAAACGTACAGTGGCAAAACTTGTTCTGTGGTTGCCTGTACTGGTAAGCCTTCTGTGAAAAAACTGGAGATTTCAGTCCTCGTGTCTGAACCTTTAATGAACTTCCTAAATTTAAATCTAAACCTTTAAAGGATGCCATTTTTGAGATGTCCATTTAGGATACCTTGGGGTGAACCTGTTCTATAGAGGTTTAAGTACTGACATTTCTGAAAATCATGTTATTTTGAGGCATCAGAAGCTGAAGACTGAAAAAGGCTAATAATTTTTGAAAATATAGGCCTGATATTTTAAGTCAGATATTTATTTGTCATAGAGAATATATTTAGAGTATATCCACAGAGAAGAATTTTGTTACTGGTACACTGTGGATGATACAAAACCCCCTCCATTTAGTTTTACGAAGTGTTTTAGAGAACTGTAGTTCTTTTAAAGTGGAGTTTTATTTGCTAAGAACAGCTTTGAGTTGCACATCTGTTGGCTAAAACTTAGATCTGTTCTACTATAAAACTTCTGCTGCTTTATGTCGCTCATGATTTGTTATTAACAATAACAAGAAATTGCTTGTTTTTCCCAGGGAAGTGTCTTGTTTCTTGGTTTAGTTCTATGTAGGGCCCCAACTTCATGTCTGCCACACATACTCCTTCTACATTGTGGTTCTTACCATCTTTTATAACTGTTGAACAGTTAATACATTTAATATGATCTTCCTTCAAGAGATAATGAGTTTTACAGTTGTGTGCCTTTGAAGTATCATGTATCAAATTGCTCTTGTGCCTGGTTTATTTTAACACATAATTTTTGAAACACCAGGAAAATGATAACTGAAAAGCTTAAATGAAGTTGCTTCAGAGGTCCCTTTCTTGATAGACTGTTTAGCAATATCCTAAATGTGTATTTTTCAGTGACTCCTTGTGAAAGATTCCATGCCTTGGCTTGTCCACTAATGGCACAGTGATGCCTGGCTTATTTTGGTGACCCTCTATAGGAGTATTTAAACTGTGCTGGTGATTCAATGTGGTCTGCCAATGCATAACTATGAGGCCGAGAACTCTAACTGAGCCATTAAATGTTCCTACAACCTCCTTTAAGTATCAGAATGTCTTAGCCTGATTCTTTTAGGGAAGGACAGACAAGGGCAATGCACTTATGGGCTTGCCAATTTCCCTTTATGTTTGCACTCCCTTGTCCCAAGGGTATAGACAGCTGTAAGTGCCATTTTTAACAACTGAGTATAGCAATTTGGAGATATTCCCTTAAAAAGGTCCACTCATGAATTTTGCAACAGCAAATTGAAATTTACATTTTTATAGTTCTTTTATCCCAGGATATTTTGCTAAACCTGGTCAAAACTTTATATAGAAAAAGTCTCACACACCGATCGTGTAATAACTTTGGAAACAGAATCACGCCTTTTCTGTCCCAAACAACAAATCAGTTTGTGCTTATTCATTTATAAATGCACAGGTTACAATGAAAGTAAATATATGATGTTTCAACCGTGGTGGCCTTGAGGATGGTGGAGGTATGTAGCATGTAGACGTGGAGAACCCTCCCTGCTTTTTAATTTTACTGAAGGCATCTGTGCTTTCTAGCAGGTTATATCACTGGTGGAAGAGGAAATTATGGTCTTATTGATGTTAATGAGAGGTTATCCAATGACACCGGTAGGTCAAAATTCTCAAGCTGTGTGAAAGACATTAATTGCATTCTTTGCTGGAATTCTGCATAGCTGGAAAATGTATTTCATTGAAATCAAACTAGAAGCCAAATATGGGATACAGAAGTAATGGTAAATGTGGTTTTATGTAGATTTTGCCTCTGCACAGCATTAATAATCAATGTATAACCAATTGGTAGCCAGCTGGCATCATCAAAGGAAGAGGTATTTATCTGCCATGCCCCTTGTACAGCATGACAGAAGAAGCAGCAGAGTGGAGAACTTTTGAAGTTGTGGTATGCACAGAAAGCATGGCAGGCTGGCTGCCGGAGGTCCCTGTGGAGACCTCATGCCTGTCTCATGTGGGATTTGTTTTCAAGTTTCCTCAGAGATCTCACTGCCCTTTCCAAGTTCCTTGGCCCAACACAAGTAATTAACTCCTTTCCACTTGTGTAGCAGTAGAAAAGGCCTATAATCCCTTACTTGGATCTGGAGGTAAGAGGAACTATTTGTGATAATTTCTATCCTACTAAGAGGAATTATTTGTGATAATTTCTGGCCTCTGGCATAACACAGGCATCTCTGTCTCTTACTGTTTTGTGTGCAATGGCACGTCTTGTGAGAAATGCATCTGGACTAAGACATTTATTGTTATGGAAAAGCCACCACAATCTTTGATAATGACCCACAGTATCTTTAAACGATGACTTATTACTAGTGTGACCTTGCATACTTCCATCCATTCAATCACAGTGTAATTTTCTTGGCTAACCTTGAGTACCTTGCCTTCATCTGGCCCATGTACTGATGGGATAAAAACTGGCAGTTTTCTGAAAGTACCTGGTTTTTAAAATCACTGCATTTCTTCAGGCAAAAGTGCACACTGGATCAAACTTTGAACTGTTTGTGAAAGATCACAAGCTGGGGGAGGGTTCCTGAGCCTCTTCACACAGAGTGTTTTCTGATGGCAATGGAACTGTAATTTCATTTTCAAGTCCATAATTACAATAAAAATGAACATGCCAAAAAGATCCTTAAAAATTTAAATATATTCTCACAAGGCTGACCTCAAATAAAATAAGTAATTAAGGGTCTTTGGAAAGTAAGTATGGTTAAGGCTTTATTATACATAGCTTTCATTTATGTTGTTGAACTTGAATGCTCAGATGGGCATATGTGCATGTGTGATCTGCATGTGCAGTGATATGTAATCACTATATATGGAGAGAGGGAAAGGAGAAAGAGCTAGTGAGGTAAGGGCAAGTGGCAGGCAGGACTGATGTCCGGTAACAAGATAGATACCTGCTGTCTTCATAGGTCACATGTTACAGTTCTTCTGTGCGTGTTACAGTGCACAGGCTGCAGCACCGGGGAAATTGCTCACGTGAGCTCAGACCAGTGCTGAGATTTTCTGTGGAAACGTTGTCCATCTTTGTAAATAAGCATGGAAAGGTAATGTAAGAAGCAGTTTTCCTGTTTCTCCTGTGAAATGGGTCCACCAGGGCATGAAAATATGCCTGTGATACGATTCTCCAGAATTTAGTAAGATGTGAGGTAGGACCTGTGCCCCATCTTCACAACAGCTTTTTAATGTTTGCATGTCAAGGCAGGCTGTAAATGAAGAACATAACAGAGTAAACTTGATCACTCCAGTCATACCACTCCTACTTCCCAAGAGATGCAATTCATATAACTGTGCTGCTGTGTTTTCAGGTGGCCAGAAGCCAGAGAAGGCAGCTTGAAGACTATAGGAGCAAAGGCATGGAAAAGAAAAATAACATGGGGTGGGGAGAATGAAGCGTTCTGCAAACCTCTGAAGGTCCTGGTTTCTCAGTGCCAAATTGCAGGGAAGTACAGGCAGGTAAACTGAAATGGAAAAAGGAGAAAAGGAAGGGATCTTAAATTAAAAGGGAGAAGCTGTCCAGCCCACTTGCTCCAGTGGCTATAGAACTGACCTCAGATCCTAGCTGAGGTGCTGGAGCATGTAAGGGTATTCCACTTTCTTAAAAATCTTCATAATGCATTTATTATTCTGTCTTTTGAGTATGTATATCATCATACCAAATCCAGATACCAGTTTATCCTCACATTTATTTCCTAGTTGTAAAGCTGAGTCTTGGCAACCTGATGCAAGAAAGCCTTCCCTCTCTGTGGGAGCAGCAATCCTTAAATCAAGATGTTAAAATACTTTGGCAATGACCAGTACTATAATCCATTTTCTCCCAGAGTTTGAAGAATGAGAAGAGGGATTTCTGCTTAATTGTGCAAGCTGACCTGAGAGTTGCTTGTACAAAGGTTAGGGAAGGAAATGTACCTTTTGGAGGCCAAAGTTAGCAGGCATGCAGGCAGTGTTAGGGAACACACATGATCTCCAAGGAAGTTCATAACAGCATTGCCAGGAATATCTGATGTTTCCAAGAGCTGGTACAGATATAACAATTTACTCTTGGGGCACTCTGCCCAAAAATTCTTTTGATCTATTAACAAGTCTATCAGCCTCACTTAGTTTTCCTATAAACACATTGTTCCATTGCTAGGTTACAAAGGGGATGTCTCTACTCTCAGCCCTTGTACTCCAGTATAGTTATTAGACCTAAAATAAGCTGATCCCTTGAGAAGGTAATCAGTAGGTTTGAAACTAGTCAACATGCAAAAACGAATTTCTTTCTTTATTTTTCCTGTTGGGAAGTAAATTAAGAGTAGTCTAGGATATTTTTCCATAGCTTTTGTATGTTGTGAACCTGTTACAGTCTGTGGTTAGACTGCAATCCCTGTTAGTACCCCAAAAGGACTGTTAATTGGAGCGTTCATTCATAGGAAGGAATCAATACATTCTTTGTACTGTGTGTGTCTCCGTGCATGCATGGGAAAATGTTGCTTACACATTGTCCTTGTTGGTGGGATTTTAAATTACATTAATATTTCACCTCTGGACTTCTCTTCCCGAAAATGACGAGGGAAATTAACAAGTAAAATGTCAGAGTTTTTATGCAGGGGTAAATCTTTGCTGATAAGTAAATTTCAAAACAGCAAAATAAATATGACTCTTCCATCCCACCTCGCCCAAAAGACTGACTTAAGAATGGCTTATTTTACATTTTTATTTCTGCCATAGAGCACAGTTTTCTCATTGGATGACTTAGGGTACTTTGTCCTTTTCTTGGCTACAAAAACGAATAACCTTGTATGTTGCCAAACAGCAGCAATTTTTTCTCAGTCTGAATTTTTTTGTGGTTGTTTGTTGGGGTTTTTTTTTAGATTAACCTTAGTGAAATGGAAAAGTTCTGAACACAGCAACAGCAAGAAAAAGATTAGTTAAAGTACTTACGGATCCAGTGAATTTGCCTTAAGCAGTAAAAAGGCTTGTGTTTCATACCCAAAAGGGAATGTTGTGACCGTAGCAAGTGACCTCTAGGTACTAATCTACAGTTTCTGTTGGAAGGCTCACATTAGAATTAAAACAGTCAAACAAAAGCTGACTTCTTGAAATCATGCCATTTCAGAGCAGTCATTGAAGAAGGCTTCTTGTCTGCAACTGCCCCCTGCGCAAATTTGATGAGATGAAGCCTAAATTTAAGCACAGGGTGCTGAATTTCGGAGCGAGGACAACCTCTGCAGCAGGACTGTCCCAGCTCTATGGAGGCATTTCTGCTGAGAGCAGCCTTCAGAGAGCTGTAGCTCAGCCGCTGAGTAAGCAGGCCAGTAATTAAGCTCCAGGTCTCATTGTTGTTTGTGTTCACACTCATCAAAATTTAAAATAGGCTAATTCTTTTGAACTTTGGTAAAATAGGCTTAACCTATCAGGCCAGAATGGGAGCAGTGATGCCTGCTCCTGCTTTAGGAAGACGCATTTTTATTGTTTGGCAGAACTAAATTTTGGCAATTAACTTCAAGGTGATGAAACGATGATTTATCTGATTTAGAATCAGTCTAATGCCCAAAACCAGAAGCAGTCTTGCACTGTAATGATAAAGAAAATTGTGCGTTACAAGCTGTAATACGGACTTTTTTAGTGGTAAACTTTTATGCAATTCAGGCAAGCCAATTTTTCAAGTTGTGAGCGCACGTGTCACCAGATGTGATGTATGACACAATGTAACTGTTTTGTACCATTAATATGTTCCCTCTGCAACATGTTAACATTCCTTGTTAAGCATAGCTCATGGATGTGTTCTGAAGATCTGGTTACATTTTAAAAATTGCATATTTTTGCATTTGTTTGCACTGCTTTGTTTTTTCCTGTCCATGAATATTCAGAGAAATTAGTCTACTGGCAGGAGTGTTCATAAACCAGCAAACTGTAAACTAACATACTCCAAGAATGTTACCATGGGAGCTACCTCCATCTGGGCATGGAGGAGGAATGATTCCTTGCAAGAATATCAAGAAACAGACAAAAACTCTGTTTTGAATTTTTTCACTAACATCCTTTAGAAAAAAATCACTGAATTGTAAAAAACAAACAAAAAAAATTAGTATGTCTGTCCTTCAGAAAATTCTTACTTTCAACAAATCTCTGCTGTTATAAATCTGATAATATCTGAGACTTATTATCAGTGTGAAAAATTTCATGCAGGTATGAGTATAATGTGAAAGCAAATGCAATGCAGCAATAATATTACATCTCCAAGGCTGGTTTCCAAGGTTGTTCCCTTACTGTGTGGTTGAGAAGAGCAATAGAAGTCTTACTGTGCTTTAGGCAGGGAACAGCTAAGAAGCAAATTCCCTTGCTCTGCCATGATCTGGATGCATCTTCAGGAGCAGTTTTGCTCTCACTAGGGCATATTCGGCAGTTTCCTGATGATGTATGCTGCAAATCTGGGTTTTTTTTGGTTAGGATCTTCTCTATACTGTCTTTTCCTTTACAAAGCCCATTTCCATCAGATGTTTGTACCAGACAGGATTAGTTTTGCTTGATTGTTTTGTTTTTACTATTCGGACTCTTTTGTCCCTTTTCACTTTTCATTCTTCATGAAGCTGAATGTTATTGCTTAGCATCCCTTTCTTTTTATCATCCTCATTTCATATCTGTCCATCAGTATTAAATACTGTCGGGTATAAGCCTTTGAATGATCAAAGCCTTTCAACATCTCTCTGCTGCATCTGTTTTCCTTTGTTACCCATTCTTTCAGTGGTCCTGTCTTTCATGCAAGATGCAGCTGCTTTTTCAATCTTTCCCTGTGCTTCATGTAACTCTGTTTTAAATTTTCTAGGCCATCTTTCCATTCATTTTATGATTCCCACACCTCAGATTTTGTTATTAACCTTGAGTATGTGACTTTGTAAAAAATGCCTTCTGAAGTGAAAACAACTTCGTCACGTCAAAGGGAAATCTTCTGATACTTGTTAAAGTATGTCATCCTTTTTATCTTGAAGGTGATTGTGTTCATTATGTGTAACAATTGGCTTTCTGGAGACAACCACAGCAATCAGAGGACAGGATGTTTGAAAACATAAGTCTCAGAACTGTGAGTATCAAATCCCTCTCCCATCCCAAGGAACGAGGCATGTTTCTTCTTGCCGTTCTGGAAATGAGGTCCATCATATTAATGGTCTCACCTCTTAAAGCTCTCTTGTCCCCTGCCATCAGGAGCTAGCCCACCTCTTTGTATCTTGACCATCCTCTCTGTGGAAATCTGCAGAGGGTTTACCTGAGGCTGGACAACCTCAGTTGTGGAGGGAATCAGCAGGTCTGGTCCATCGGAGGTGTTTTGAGTGGGGACCCAAAAAAATGCTTGAGCCTAGGTATGTCAGGGTGCAAACTGGCT
Source organism: Burhinus bistriatus (assembly GCA_013397275.1). Taxonomy (NCBI): domain Eukaryota; kingdom Metazoa; phylum Chordata; class Aves; order Charadriiformes; family Burhinidae; genus Burhinus; species Burhinus bistriatus. The sequence goes on from VYXH01004839.1 coordinate 20,388, forward strand.
GTTGCCGTGGTCTTCATGAAAGCTTTAGGGCAATTCTGAGAAGAAAGTTGGGACCCTTAGTACAGTCACTTGCTCTGCAGTGTTACAGCCCCCTTGCTAATGCCACCGAGCTGGCTGAAGAGAGGCAGGCCTATTCTGCCCTTGAGTACCTGCTCCGGGGGCTGGCTAATTTACATGATTTAGCCTTTAAAGGTGCAAGATGTGATTTAGTTTTGCTATTTGCTTTTAATACATAACTGTCCTGCTCTGCTTTATTTCATGGTGCTGTCTACCCAGGTATGTATGAACAGGTTTTAACTTCTAAACTGCCCTGCTCTAAGATTCAACATGCCTCTTAGCTGAAAATGGTGCAGTAAAACCCAGAGTTCATAACAACCTTTCTATGTTGAAACACTAAAGTTTTACATAGGTCTAATATATTTTCACTTGGACCTTAGAACTCTCATAAAGTATTTGCTCATGCTGCCAATTTTACCTGTTCTCCTAACATGAAGAATCCTAGTTATTACTTTGTCTGACACTTCAGGCAATGAATTTCACGGTAGTTATTGTTCTTACTCTTTGCTTTCTTCCCTCATATAACATTGCCTGACACTTTCTATAATTAACCAGAAAAGCTTAAATATTATCCATGATTCACTGGTTTCTGCCAGAGCTAAACCTTACTCTTCTTTCCATGTCTGACTGGTTAAGATGCTTGATGTGCCCCACACCGGCATGATCAGTTTGAGATGAAAGGGACCTCCCTCTTGGCTGGTCAGTAATTTTTGTTACCCAGTGCTAAGGGCACGTGGAATTAACTGTCTTGGACTTGGGTGAATGTTGTGAACTACACTCCTATTTTTCAGATTAATTAGACGAATAGCTGTATTCTTAATGGAAGATGGTGAAGGACAAGAACCACTGCTACGTTACATATTTACTGAGTACTATAAAATCCTGTTTGAGGGTCAATCCTTGGACCATCAGAGGATGAAGTTAACCCAAACAATTGCAGGGTGTCTTACCAGGACTATGTAATACAGAGGCTTTGCTGTTGTGAATAGCGTCCATGGGGAAGTTCAAGGTGATTATTTTGCCCTGAAGAGCTTTGTATTGTTTCAATCCAGGCATAGTGTCTTCTCTGTCATTCCATACAGAAAAAGTAAAATTTTTGTGGTCTTGATGTAGAGCAGCAGGAAGACAAAGAAAATCTGTTTTTAAAGAGTTTTCTAACTTCTTACTATCTTTTGGTTGCATCGACAGCAGTTCGTATGAGGAATGTGCTCTGCTTTGTGGGGCTGAGAGGAGTTTCTGGATGACTATGTCTGCATACCTGTGGAGAAAGAGTTGATAAAGAGTTAGAAAATGTGTAAACTAAGGTATTATGAACTTCTTACCCAGCAAAAATGAGGTGAGGTCAGGAAATTATTCCTGTGGCAATTGTTTGCATGTTAAATGTGAGTGCAGGGGCACTCCAACATCCTTGATGGAAAAAATCCATAATGAGCAATGTTTCTTCTTACATTCCCTCTCCAAACCTACATACTCCAGAAATTACACTGGTCTGAACTATAGGATGAATTATAATTCGTATTTGATTTGTGGCAAGTTTAAGATGTACTGTCTTCTGAAAGCTAGAAATATTACCTTTGTTCATGTAGAAAAAAAATCTTCATCTTTTTGAGGTAGACACTTTAGGAAGGATAACAGGAAAGTCCATAGTGGTCAATAAATTAACTATAAAAGCTCATACAAAGACCTGATGTGATACCTAATGGTTCAGAAAAAGCATCGTTGCTCAATCTTTTTCAGCAGTAGCAAAAGCAAACAGATGAATAGACACAAGGAAGTTAAAACAGTTGGATGATAAAGAGGCATAAGATAAGAAATAATACTGAAAATTAGAAGGCCATCATATAAATAGGGCATGTCACTGATAGCCTCACCTAGAACAACATGTACTGTTCTGCTGCTGTGTCTCAGAAAGGATTTGTCTAAAATAAAAGACACTTAGACAAGCAAGCATGCTTAGCACCATGTGAAACTTCCTTAGATGAACAGAAAGAAAAGAAGAAAAGATTAAAAGCAACAAGAATATCTCTAGGACACAACTAATAAACAGTAGAGGACATGTTTCCATTTCTGTTCACCCTCCAGAAGATGCAGGAACAAGTAACAGTTACCTAATGAAATTAAAAAGCTGCAAATCCGAAGAGGGATTCCTCTTTGACGGATAATTTGGAGACCCATAGCTAGAAACATCTGGAGAGATTTTTATTATGTTTACCTGAATGTGAACATAAAAAAAGAAAAAATAAGAAGAAAGAAAAAGAAATCCATATTTTAGAGAGGAAAAACAATTCTTGGGTTTGTTTTGAATTACATCCCTTATTAGGACAGCATTTTGGCATGCACTTCACTCAACATTATGATAACAAGCAGGTTCCAGGAGAGATGGACTTGTACATATATTCAGATGTTTTCCTGAATCTTAGGTAGATGAGCCGGATGTTACCAGCTACCAGTTACCTCAATCTAGGTTTTATGCGCTTCACCACAAGCGTCTGTCTACGGCTAAAGACTGTGGTTAATACGGAGGTGTGGCCAGGGCTGGTGTGACTGTATTTTTTTTTTTTTTTATTTTTTTTTTAAGTCATCTGTGCCTTATAGGGCTTGATAAAGCTCCCAGCTTACCAGGCTCCTGAACTACTGATTGCTAAAAGCTGGGTGGTACATCTGGGACCATGCACTCTCTTCAGTGCCATAGAGAGAACACCTTTGATTCCACCCATCATGGCTATTCTTATGTTCATCAGGAAAGAAGAATTTTGCTTTCTGTTTATTACGTGTCAAGACAGTAATGCGAGTGTAACTTTTACAGTTAATGCATAATGCCTAGACTTTAAAATAACTGAGAAGGAAGCTTAGTTATTCAAAAATAGATCTTTTAATATAAATTTTATGAAATTAATAGTATCTTCATTTGTGGGTATATTCACAGTAAATAGCGTAATCATTTTTCTGATGCCAGAGTGCCTCTTATCTGATGACTTCTTATGAGCAGATTAAAAAAAGAAGGTGGCATATTTGATAAGTCTCTGTGGCTTCCCTAAGGAGGGGAGAGAAGGGAACACTGAGGGATTAGATGCCTGATTAGTGCATAATGAGGAACTTTACTTTCTAAAATAAAATTAGAGTAATTATAAAACGACATATTCACATATCAATGCAATGACTTTAGTAAGGTTGCCATAGAGCTGGAGATCATAAATACATGGAACTACCATAATTTCTGACACTACGGTGAGTTTTGGTGGCTGAAATAATCTCATAGAGAATTCTTATTCTGAGCTCTGAGCAGTAACTGAACCTGCTGTCTGATGGATGGATGTGGGAAGCGATACATTGAGCAGCAACATAAGCATTACTGTTTTGAATGGGGCTGTGTCCCAGTGCACTCATGTTAGCCCAAAGATATTTGCAAGGGCTGTGTTTCTTTATTTTGCAGTTGTTTTGCTTGGCACTTTCTAAATCTTTCTTCCTTATGCTCCCTCTAGCCTCTCCCTGACTCTTCCTTATATCCCGATACGGTTTTAAGGATGTACACACTGATGGCGTCGCTCCTTTGGACTACCAATGATCTGTTGACGGAGCCACCTATACAGACACTCGACCTAGAGATTGCATTCTGAAAGTAGTCTGGCACCATAACAAGAATATTGAGGTTATGCATTCTACCCTAATGCTGACCCTGGCCCCTGGTCTAGACAGGTACTTAACTTATTTCTCTTTTACCTGGAGGCACTGACTGTTAGGGAGACTCAATGCACAAATAAACATACTGACAGACCCTTGCTGACTTCAGGGGGAGATGAAGATCCTCATGGGCAAAGACAGCATGAATGGTCAGTAGTGCTCTCCACAGGAGTCCTGCCTTGAGAAAGTGCATTGTGAATCCTTCTTTCCAAATAAATGTCCTGTCTCTGTCAACAAAATAGAAAGGATAAGTTCTCTGTGGGGTCGTGGTTTGGTTTGGTTTGGTTTGGTTTGGTTTGGTTTTTTAGCAATATTTCATTGGTTATTCTAAAGCATGAAAGCACGTTCAGCATAAAAACAGTAAAGCCTAATTCTGCTTTTGTTATTTGGGTATTTATTCAAATCTCTTTAAATGGAGCTGTATTTGATACAGCAGACTATTCAGTTCTGTTTGGCATATAATAACTTTTTTACACCACTGCATTATTACAACCTTATTATGGCTCTATAACCTTAAAGTAGGGCTTGGATCTACCAAGGTCTGTACTGGGCAAAAAAAGAAAAGAGAAAGTAAAATCTGTTCATGCTGAGGTTTCAGTTCATGCAACCTATCTGCCAGAAATACTTAGAAGAATATTTTTGGACAAGAGTAAGAATCTTCATGTACGTATACGATGCATCATTAGAAAGGCAAAACAGTAAGAGAAGGTCAATGTATTTTGGGGAATTCTGTCTTTGAAATGACTGATAGCCCAAACTGGTTTTAAATAACATAACTGAACAGCAAGCTGAAGAAGACCTCCAAAAAGATGATCCTCCAGCTCTTAGGTGGGAAATACTAATATAAATACAATTCCCTATTGTTATTCAGACCTTAAATCCTCAGATCATTTTAATCTTCATGGCTATTATCGCCTGCCTCCAGTTCATCCTCTGAAACAAAAAACTGAAGCAGGAGGTAGTGAATTACCTGGCAAGTTTCAGAAGCACATTTTTAAAGTGAAAGAAACGATATAGTCTTGAGATGTTCAAAAAAGGCTGCTTCTCCCTTCCAGGTGGTGGTGCTGTCTGGAGTGCAACTCAGATGATGTGCTAAGGTGTGCTGAGTCCCCTTGGAACTAGGAGCAATGTGGGGCTGGGAAACCGCCTCTCCTGGGCTGGTCTGCCCAGTCCCCATCATGCCCCTAAGAAACCAGACTGGAGAGGCCTTGACCTTGCTTCCTTTTTCTCCTGACAGACCCAGGATGAGATGATTGGCTTGGGCTGTTTCCTTTGCCCATCCCAGATGAGCACATATGCTGTCCTCGAGCACAGACCTCTGTGTATATGTTCAGTGACGCTGGAGCTCGCAGTCTGTTTCCTGGACAGCCTGCCTGTCCTCTCTGTGGGCCTTATGGCACAGCTACCCCCTCCTCATGGGAAAGGACTTTCCAGGTTTTAATGGATAATTGACTAATCCTGACAAACTTCTGACCTAAGATATAAGGGAGTTAGGAGAATGCTTTCCGGTTTATGAATCTTATAATTATTTAGTTATTTTATAACTTGCAACACAAACTCTAAACCAGTGCAAGAGTTTTCCCTGCTAAATACATAACAGATTTGCTACAACGGCAACACAGAATAACACACAGATAAATAAGTGATGAAATATAGGTCTTATAATGTGGTCCTAACCAAAGGGAAACTTTACTTACAAAGTCCACAGCTATATGCTATTTTGTAGGGTAAAGTATATATTCATTTGGAGTAGAAATAAATTATTTATATTTATAGTTCTATATTATTGTAAGGAAGATCCCTCCGCACTTTTCTTCTTGTTTATACTTAATTTCTCTGTATGACTCCAGCTGGAAAAGGAGCGTGTCTGCACCTGAGGAGTACAGTGGTCCAACCCCCCAGGTATCTTGTAACTTTGATGAAGTCTTGCTTTGTGATTTTGCCTTGAAGTGACATGCAGAGGTGGCATAACACAGCAGAGGTAACTACAAACTTTGCACAAACATAAAGTGTAATGCGTTTCCATGAAAGAAACCCTCAATACACATATATATAAAACTAGTGCTTAAATGTATTACAGCATTCCTGCGCATTTTTGTGCTTGTGCATAAAAAGAAGGTGGAAGGACTCGAGCAGCAAATACTTGCATGGGACCACTTTTGTGTCTCTCTACAGTGTTAGAAAGCCGGTATTTTTGCTGGAAGACCCGAAACCTTTCGGTTTGCCCCAGCTATTCTTCTTTTTAGTGTGGCACCACTTTTTCTCCCTCGGTGCACCCTCTCTGTAGGAATCTCTGTTCTTCCAGCTTCACTTGCGTCAGAGGTTGTTGTCTCCACAGCTTATTTTGCAGACTACTTACATGATGACATGTCAGCTAGTGTGCCAACCCCCCTAAAAGGTTTTTTTCCTGTTTTTTGGGTCCATATGGGTTTTGCCTCGAGCCTACACAGATTTGCCAGGGCAAGAAGAGTTTGCACGTGGGTAGCAGAGAAGAGACATTTAAGTAACTGACTTTCAGTAGCTAGAGGACATTCCCTTTTCAGTTATTCTCCTTTAACTCAATTCTTCTTGACTCTGTTCTACTCTTTTGTACGTGACAAACATCCATTTTCTGCGAGGACTGGTTTTTACCCATACAAAAATTTAAAGGCTAATATACTTGCTAGCCTATGCTAACCAAAACAGGAGTTAGCCCAGTCTCCTTACTCAGTACTTGCATGCCTTCATTTGGCTCAGCTGCTTGGAGGAAATCAGTCTTACAGAGTGAGCCACCTCCTGTATGGGGTGCTCTTGAGATGCTGCTGCTGAGCCAGGTAAGGGAAGTTGTTTTCTTTTTTGTTGCCTTTTGCAGGTGAGGAGGGCTGGTGTCCAGACAGAAACTGATAGGGGCTCATCAAAGGTTGTTCTAGTTTCTTTCCTCTCCAGTTTCCTCAGTTGAAAGGGAGGGGAGGAAGCGGGTTTTTTCTTTAAAGTTTTTCCTGAGGACCAGTTGGCATTGTTTGCTCAAGGTTGGACTGAATAGCTCTGTATCTTTATTTGTCTTTGTTCTGGATAGAGGTTAAGATTTATGAGCAATCATACTGTGTTCAGTTTTAGGCCCCTCAGTACAAGAAAGACATTGAGGTGCTGGAGTGTGTCCAGAGAAGGGCAACAAAGCTGGTGAAGGGTCTAGAGAACAAGTCTTATAATGAGCGGCTGAGGAAGCTGGGGATGTTTAGCCTGGAGAAAAGGAGGCTCAGGGCAGACCTTATCACTCTCTACAACTACCTGAAAGGAGGTTGTAGAGAGGTGGGGGTCGGTCTGTTCTCCCAAGTAACAAGCGATAAGACAAGAGGAAATGGCCTCAAGTTGTGCCAGGGGAGGTTTAGATGGGATATTAGGAAACATTTCTTCACAGAAAGGGTTATTAAACATTGGGACAGGTTGCCCAGGGAAGTGGTGGAATCACCATCCCTGGAGGTATTTAGAAGACGGGTGGATGTGGTGCTGAGGGACGTGGTTTAGTGGTGGTTTTGGCAGTGTTAGGTTTATGGTTGGACTCGATGAACTTAAAGGTCTCTTCCAACCTGGGTGATTCTGTGATTCTTATTCCCTGCTATGTTTTGGAATAGAACCTTTATATACTTGTAGTTACCGTGTATTGCAGAAATATGGCTTGAAAGTGCTTGTTGTATTAACTTGTACAGATCTTGTAAACGTGGAGTATGCTTATTCAAGCTGCAAATGCAGCAGCGGTTGCACTACAGACGAAGTTAAAGCACATATTAAACTGTTGTAGAGAGCATCTGTAAAGCTGTGAGCACTGCTGAGCTAGTTAAAGCAGGCTGTTTTGGAGATAACTCAGTTAAACTACTACTATCACAGCAGGATCCGCCTTGTCACCTCCCCCTTGCTAGCTCAGAGCCACATTTTGCCTATGCTTGACTTGCTGGAGAACTCCTACTTCTCTTCCCTTCCTTCCCGTCTCAGGTATAGATGTAGAAATGGGGGATCCTTCCTTCACTTCAGCCTGGAGAGGGAAGGAAGGGCAAGTGCTGCCCTGGATCTCTGGCTCCATTTCTGGGCAGGGACACAGAAAGAAGGGAGGCATCTGCAAGAGCAGAGGACACCGGTGTGGTCTTGGTGGCTATCTGTGGAATCGTGCTGGTGTATGAGTGAGAAGTAAATCTTGCCTCTTAATAAGATATTGATGAATTTGTTCCCACAAGTATGTCTAGATTTACTTTTTGACATGGTGTACATATCTACATGCTCAATAAGTTTAAAAAAACAACAGGAAAGGAAGCTGTTATTCTGAAGGAATTGGAACAATAATACTGCACAGAGCTGCCTAATTAACAAGGCTGTGAAGTAACTGGAGTAACTTAGCAGAGACAATTAATTTACCCAGCATCAAAATACACATTGGAACGCTGCAGAGCAAATGCATAATTTTCATCTCTGATTGCTTGAAAGAACTTATGGGACCTCATATTCAGATTACTTTCCCCTGATCCCTGAAAAGCATAGGGAGGCTTCTGCTGTTTTCAAATTTCAGTACATGATGACTGGAATTTAAAGTATTTTTCTGGGGCTTTGCTTTGAGAGTGTGGAGTGTAATCCCTGAGTAGCAGTGCATCTGCAACATTAGTTCCTCCTCTCTGAGGCTGAGACTTTATAATCAAAAGATTCATGGGAAGGGGTGGTAAGGGCAACTCTTTATGACCTTCTCTAGGAATATGATTCTTCTGGTGCAGAACATAAATAAGGCTTAAAAGTCAAATAAAGGGATGTTTAAACTAGGTCAGATTTGTTGCTGCAGGAGAAAATACTCAGATCCAATGGTTAACTTGAACCCTGGTTCAGCTGCACCCTCAAAACAGCAGCTGAAGAAATTTAGTTATAAAACTTGCACTACATTGGTATACCACAGACTGGGCTCGTGATCACTACATGCCAATTATGCTGTAAATATTGAGTGTTGCACGGATCTAAGATGCCACTTTTTCTGGCCTCATAAACTAGCTCTCTGCTACTAGAGGAGGCTCACTGTGCTTATGGGGGTAAGTTATGATACCTCTGTAGAGTTCCTTGGTGGTATTTACTCAATTCTGAGTAGAGGACTTAGGAATACAAAAGGTTCTCCTGAAAGATTAATGAAGTGCTCCTTAAAAAGGCACTTGATTGGCTGCAGACCAACTTGTTCCCTCTTCTGCATCACCTTATTCTTCATTCACAATTTAACAGTGGCAAAATCTGCAGCAGCTTCTCTTCACATTAACTGCTCATGTTAAGAAGACGTGTCTTGAAGGCCAAGTCCATCCACCATAATGAGGAAACTTAAATCTGAAGGCAGCGTATAGGCCACATAAATATCCACCAGAAGTAAGCCATGGTTGGCTCTAAGGAAACTTGTCTTTAGATAAATGGCTTTGGCACTTTTGTGTAGTTGTGTATGAGCAAGTAATTTAAGGTGCCTGCTGTTGTAATGATGGCTGGTAAGAGTAAAGCAAAACTCATCCTTCACTGGATTAAATGTTTGGTTCTGCAGTGGGTGATGAACGAAGTGCATTTAGCTAGAAGACCTATGCTACTGTCCCCGCTAATGCAAGCATGCCTTTGAAACTGCTACTATAAATTACATTAAGCAGAATTTGTGTATTGGTAGACTTAGATCATTTTCTGAGTGTGAATTTGTTGATGTAAGTAAAATGCTCTGTAATTGGGGACATCCTCTTTGGACATGCCCTACTTACTGTTTAAATAAGGTGTTTCTGAGAAAGGAAATAAAGAAACGCCTGTTTTTCCTCATTTGAATAGATCCTTTGCAGAGGATCTGAATACTGGAGTTACTGCTTGCACATTAATGAGAGGCTAGTACTTGAACTATACTCGTCTAGTATGAAATCTCACAGGCAATTGCATGTAGGTACTAGAAGTAAGAGAATTGTTTTTTTTTAATAAGCATTCATTAATTGTCTTTTTTTTCACTGCCTTAAAAAACAAAACAAAACAAAAAAACCACACACCAAAAAACCTCAGGCAGAAAAGTATATCAACTTTATGTATTGTTTGAAAATATCAAAATATGTTAATTTTAGTTGGTTTTGAATAATTCTGTAGTTAATCTTACGAAATAAATGTTGGGGTTTTTTTTAAGTCAAAAAAGGAGGAAAGACATGCCAAGATGTCTTTGGCTTCATCAATGGAAATTATATTTTTGAGTTTTTCCCTATGATTTACCTATTTTGCAAAAGGGATCAAGCCAGTAAAAGTCATGGGAATGTAACTGGGATAAGGTTTTTGGCTTTCAGTAAAAATTAGCTGGCAAAATATGTTTTTAAAGTTGACATCATTAAGCAGATATTTTTTCTTTTTCTGGTAAGAAAGGCTATGGAGAAAAATCAGTATATTGCAATAACTGTTTAATTGAATTGATGTTCTAATTCTTAAAGTATAAAAGATTTCATGCGGATTGTTTTAAGTATAATCATTTAGTCAGCTTTAGTGCTGGAGGAACAAATTTAAGTGGAAATGAGAAATTACTTCACTCAACTGCAAAACTGAACTCTTGAACTTGATGGAAGGTTTGACCTTCTTTCTTTTCATTAATCTTGTTTTGTCCTCTGTACTTCAAGTGGTTTGACCAAGAACAGAAGCAGAGGAATGATGATGCTGCATGGGAGGATATGTTTCCTGCAGAAAGCAGTGCTGGGAAATCCCACTGGATAGACATTTGATGTTTTTGGGGGGTGGAAATCAGGAAGTCCACGTGTCATTCTGGGTGGATTCTCCTAAATGAAAAACCTCATTTTGACAAAATGAGCTGAAGTGTTCCAGAGCAACTTGGCTGCTTACAACCAACCTCTGCGGGCTTTGCCTCACATTCATGGGGTGAAGAGTGTTCTGGTTTGAAGTGTTGCCACCTCCTGCTGTTTATTACTGTCCCTTCACTGGAAATTCCTGCATTCATGGTTGAGCTGGCTGAAGGGAATGTGTGACTTTTATTTGCAATTCTGATGAATGTGAAAGAGGGGACTGCAGGGCCTGAGGAACTGTGCTCATGGACAGGAGATGGGGCAGTCACCTGCAGCAGAGGTAAGGCAGGGAGCCGGAACAGTGGCTGCAGGCTGCGGCATCTCGGTGCTGAGAGTTTGTCAGCCGTTGGCTCAGTGGGCTTGAGACCAGCTCCCCAAAGTGCAGGGTGCCAACTGCTGCGACTCGGCAATGCCTGGCACCCTGCCAGCTCACCTGGGGGCCAAAGCAATAGAAGCAAACGAGGCATAAGATGCCTGAATAATTTTTTCCAGCACACATTCGGGGACATCGCCACCAGTCAGGAACTGAGCTGAACAAACCCTTTTGATTCAATTTAGACACCAGAATTTAAATGAGTTGATGCTCTTTCGGAGTTTTTATTGAAACTTGTTTAAAAAATAAAAAACCTCAGTATTTTGACTGACAACCACCTTGCTTCCCCTGGGTCAAGATGAGAACAAATATCGTACCAGGAATTAAACTTCTGTGACACTTTCTTTTAATTTCTATTTTCTTTGCAAAATATCCCATCCCAGATGGGACTTTGAGATCCACCAGGCCATGCTTACCAATATTTTGCCTGCCCCTATTTGTCTGGGAAACAGGTAGACCTGGGATAAAAGGGTGGAAACAGAGTCTGTGTCTGGGAAGCAAAGGACATGCGGTAGCCTTGCCGGGGAAAGCCTGCTTGTGAATGTGGAATTATTCCTGGGAAACTCGTTTAGCTTTAGCTAAGTCATTGTTGTAGGTGAAAAAAGAGATTGAGAGAAATAAAAATAGCAGTATCTTATTGAATATTTCAGATGGATCAGCTCATATTGAAAGCTTCCTGAAAGTCTCTCTTCACATAACCAGCTGAAGCCAAAAATAGATCTCAGCTTTAGTAATCTAAAAGAGATAAAATTGGACAGTTACTTTGGAGTTTTAATCTTTTTGATGGCATCCCCAGGAGGAAGAAGCTTAGTATCACATCAGAGTTTGTCAAGTATTTTTCAAGATGTTTAATGTTTGAGAGGAAGGGAAAGGTAAGACATAATCCCTCAGTGAGAGCTTCCATCATTTCCTTTGTTTGCATTCTGATGACATCTGATTACTTAACTTATAAAGATATTCAAGTGGCTATAAGTACTTCACCAAGCCCTTGTGTGCCATAACTGCATAAACAGTTCAGCAATAAATACTGAGTGGAGCTTTTAGGAGCTGTGAGATTCTGCTCCTGCGTCTGTTGGTGGATATGTCTTGGCCAACCTGAGATTTTTCTTGCTGAAGTGAAGTGCAAATTTTCCTTGCTTGTGCTAATGAACCTGGAAACTGAATGACAGGTGGTTTGGGGGAAGACCTGGGTATTTTACTTTGAGGCATAACCGAGCTGCTTCAGCATGTCAGAGAATTTCAGAAAGCAATCTGGCCAGTTAATGCTAATGGCAGCTTAGCTGTGTCTTCCAGAAGTTCATTCTGAGTATTCTTATTCAAGCATTCATTAAGAGGCTTGGTCTAAATTGGGACACCTAATTAGTTGCTGGTTTCCTTTCAAATATACCTTCCTTTTCTGATGCTGGCATCTGTAGACGATGAGATGTCTGCTACTTCTATTAGTGCTCACTCCATTTCTAAAGCTCCTAAGGATCCAAATCAGGCAATACAATGACTTTTTTTGGTTGGTTTTTTTTTTTTCCAGAAGATGCTGAAGATTTAAAGTTCAATATTATTGGGAATATTTCCTCTCTGGCCTCATAATCTAGATTTGGTCCTTGCTTTTCACTAGCTCCACTGTTGAAGTGAGTGACTCCGCGTCACAAATTACTCTCAATGTGTCTTTAAATTGCGATGTGTCAGCATATAAACAGGTAGTTCCATTACAGGTCTTAAGAGTATCATCATCTGCTTTTTCTTGATTGTGCCTGAGCAAATGTTCTTGCCCTAAAGGGGTCAGCACTAAAAATAAACATTTCAAATGGTGAATTACTGCAATTCAACTGGTAATTTCTAGGAAGAAAATGAAAAAGGACAAAAGAAACTATACTGCTATCCTGGACCATCATAGTGGAGAATGAAAATCACAGACTTGAGAGAGGAGTGACGAGGGAAGGCAATACTGAAACATTGCATCAAGAACCAAAAATACCTCAAAAAGAAATACAAATATACTTCTGCAACACTTCTAAATGTGTCTGTCAGTAGCTCTATACAGAGATGCAAGAGTTCTGGAGTAAAATTTAACGGAAAATATCTTTCAAGAGTGATGAAAACCCCTATTGACCTTAAATCTGGTTGTTTATGGGTTTTTTTTGTTGAGATGGTGGGGTTTTTGTTTGTGGTTGTCTGGGGGTTTTTTGGTGTATGGGTTTTTGGTTTTGTGGTTGTTTTGGTTTTTTTTAATCCACAAAAAATAAACACAGAAATCCCACATAATGGAAATGAATGTCAATATAAGACAATGTGGAATCCTGAGTCTAAAATCGCCGCAGTGGTATGCTCCCAGCCCCTCTCCTGGGAAGTCAGCAGCTCTGTACTGTGTTACTTGCAGACTCTGTGTTTTTCTTGGACCATCTCAGAGCATGTCATGCATGACAAAACTTTTGGATGTACTTCACAGAATACCTGACTTTGTTGTGGTCTTCTGTTGCTAGAACAGGCACAACAAACAATAGCTACTTCACAGTTACAGTTCAATACCTGTTAGGGCTCATCTCTTTCCCATGGGCTTTAATCACATAGTTAGGAAGGGGGCAAAAAAAGAAATCCTTTGAGTTAGTCGGATACCTCCTGTATTGTATACTAAACCACAGTTTATGGCAAAGAGGTTTTGAACAACCAGTGGCCTGAATGATTGTTTGTACAACTCTTTCTGGTAGTTGCAGTTAAAGAATAGATCAGTAGAAATCAGAAGAGTCTGGTTTTTTT
>VYXH01004839.1:34101-57226 GCA_013397275.1 Burhinus bistriatus
GGGCAAGGCTAAAAAAATAATGGGTGTCTTCTACAAGACAATAGCAGAAGCTATATACAAACTAGTCACATAAAGAAAAAGTTTAAATCTGTCAAAGAAACACTAGTAATGGCTCTAATCAAAGGTGATGGGAGGGGAAAAGATGGAGAGAAAAAGATCACTCAATTTTCTTGTTAGGCAGCAGATTCTGAAGAGAATTCACTACAGCTGCAGTTCAGCAAAGTGCTTATTTGTATGTCCTTTTCATCTGCAATAATAAACCCACCCCTTATGTATACACCTTTGGGTTCCTGCATGTTTAACAGCTCTGCTAAATCAAAGCCTATATTATGAGGTCTTTCAAAGTGATGTTTCGAGACTGATATGTTACGCTTGTCTGGATGGGAAAACATGAAGCAGTATTTATCAGCCTTTCGTAAAACAAAGATTTTCTAGAAGCAATCTTTGTTTTAAGATATTTTTGTATACACAAATCTGAAAGTTTATTCTTTCTAAAATGGGGAAATGCGGTTTTTTTGTTTTTTTTTTTTTCTTTCTGGGTTGGTGGTTTGGTGGTTTTGTTGTTGGGTTTTGTTGTTTGGTGGTTTGTTTTTTTTTTTTTTCCCTATTACATCATTCGTAGTGTTTGGAGTAAATGGTTATCCCATCACTTGACACAGCTGTAGTCAGCTAGCTAAGGGAAGAATTGCAGCACAGGATTTGTGCTACTTCATAAAGAAATGGGAAGAAACAGTACTTTCTCTCCTTGCTCATCAGCTGCTAAATAAATATTCCAAGGGAACAATATTTGCATACCATAGGGTTTTTTTCCCCTCTGGTTCAGGAGTTCTCAGCCATCTCAGCCATCACCTAGAGTCCTTGTCACTCTGCTCAAAACAACCTGTGCAAACAGGTTATTCAGCAATGATGCTGAATCTGAAGTGCCTAAGGGAAATGCCCTCTGCCATCAGTCTGCCTGTGTACAGATACATGGATCCATTCTGGCAAAATGTTACTATGCAGTCATACCAAACAGGGCTTTTTTCCAAAGTGCTGCTGTAGGTTTCCCCGCCTCTATATTTGCAGATAAAATATTCAAGTTTACATTAGCTTAAAAACTAAGTTTAGAAATTCTTTAGGATCATCTTCTGCTTAAATATTATGTGCAGATTGCCGAATACTGTAATATTAGGATGCTTTTAGATCTAACAGCTGCCTTGGATAACATTGGCCATGCTGTGTTATTTATGTTTGTGCTCCCTACCAGGAGCAGATGGAGTCTCCTTCTAGCAGCTTTGCTGCTTCTTTATGTGGGAGGCCCATAGAGTAACTGTTGGTAACTACTCATCTGCCCCACGTCCTGTTCAGTCCTCCCACCTCTTGTCCATGAGCATGGGTGAAATGCAGGCTCTGTTGAAGTCTTGCCACCAATGTCAGCTTAGTGAGGACTCTTCCTGTGACATGCAGTCCCTTCAGCCCACTGTTGCAGGCCTGGAGCTTGCAGGGAGCAGGGTGGTGGGGGAGTGAGGGCTAGGCTAGGTAGCTAAGGCTCAGTCCAGACATGGCTTATAGTAAGGTGGTGCACAGCGTCTTCTCTGAAACAAGCTTGGGTACCGTCACACTGGGTACATCCGCACAAAGCCTGAGGAAAGCTGCTGCAGCATCCTGCTCTGTGCTCCATGTTACCTGCGTAAGCACTTCCCCATCCTCCTGGGTAGGTTTCAGGACAGCGGGGAGCACTGGGCTGCCATGGCAACACTGCCAGGAGAAGCAGAGCTATCTATTTTAGGTGATTTGTGTTGAATGAAACAAGCGGAGCAACTTTCTGGGAGGTTGCTGTAGTTGTCCCGTGGGGAAAATTTTGCTCCGGGAGGGTGTTTTCTCATTTAAAGGACGTCATATTCAAGGCTGTGCCTGGATGCACAGGCAGCTCCCCTCTTTCTCAGAGTGCTTTATTTCTATGTAACACCAGTGAGGTAAGGCTAACTTGTTCTTGGTATATAAGTGTTTGAAGACACAGATGGGTATAGCACAGAATACATGCAGTGGTAAATACCATTATTTTACCAAAAAATAAGTAATTCCTTGAGCTGATAACCAGTTTGGAAATAGCTTGTGCATGGGACACTACTTGAACTGACAGTGTAGTAAGAAAAAACAAATATGGCTTTATTTTTCACTCCCAATAGCTTACAATAAATCTATTTAAGATAGGAAGTTAAAATTTATCAGGAAACACCATAAATTATTTCTTTTTCTTTTTCCTGCAAATCAAAACCTTACCTCAAAATGGTGGGATAACATTTCTGCTGTAAAGCTCTTGGTGTTTTACTTCAACATCCATGAAGGGAAGCTGCTCCCTGGAACCCAGCAGTGGCTAGATACATGATTATTTATTGATTAAAATGCAATGTGCTGAATTGCAAATTACCTCTTGGATGGCTGGAATGCCATGTCATTCTTTTATAGCCTTAAAATAGAGTTATAACTCTGAAACACAATGTTCTGAGTGTATCTGCCTATTCTCACCTTCCATTTATAAATTTTAAAGAAGTTGATTTTCGTAATAGTAGACTATATTTATCTCCACAGTGCAAAACCTTTGTAGCTAAAAGTAAACGGGACATTTAGATGGAATTTTAATTAAATTTGGCTTTTTATCCTAATTCGGAACTGTTTTCGGCAACAGCTTGAAAACATACAAGGGAAACTTTCGTAGTCATAGAATCATAAAATTGTTTAGGTTGGAAAAGACCTTTAAGATCGTCAAGTCCAACCATTAACCTAGCACTGCCAAGTCCACCGCTAAACCATGTCCCTCAGCTCCACATCTACACATCTTGTAAATACCTCCAGGGATGGGGACTCAACCGCTTCCCTAGGCAGCCTGTTCCAGTGCTTGATGACCCTTTTGGTGAAGAAATTTTTCTTAATATCCAATCTAAACCTCCCCTGGTGCAACTTGAGCCTGTTTCCTCTTGTCCTGTTGCTTGTTACTTGGGAGAAGAGACTGACCCCCTGCTTTCTACAACCTCTTTTCGAGTAGTTGTAAAGAGTGATAAGATCTCCCCTGAGCCTTCTTTGCTTCAGGCTAAACAGCCTCAGTTTCCTCAGTCGCTTCTTATAAGACTTGTGGTCTAGCCCCTTCACAAGCTTGGTTGCCCTTCTCTGAATGCGCTTCAGCACCTCAATGCCTTTTGTGTAGAGAGGGTCCCAAAACTGAGCACAGTATTTGAGGTGGGGCCACACCAGTGCCAAGTACAGGGGCACAATCACTTCCCTAGTCCTGCTGGCCACACTGTTTCTGATACAAGCCAGGGTGCTGTTGGCCTTCTTGGCCACCTGGGCACGCTGCTGGCTCATACTCAGCCAGCTGTCGACCAACACCCCCAGGTCCTTTTCTGCCAGGCAGCTTTCCAGCCACTCCTCCCCAAGCCTGTAGCATTGCATGGGGTTGTTGTGACCCAAGTGCGGGGCCTGGCACTTGGCCTTGTTGAACCTCATGCAGTTGGCCTTGGCTCATCGATCCAGCCTGTCCAGATCCCTCAGTGGAACCTTCCTTCCCTCAAGCAGATCAACACTCCTGCCCAACTTAGTGTCACCTGCAAACTTAATGAGGGTGCACTCGATCCCCTTGTCCAGATCATTGATAAAGATACTGAACAGTACTGGCCCCAGTGCTGAGCCCTGGGGAACATCACTTGTGACCAGCTGCCAAGTGGATTTAACTCCAGTCACCACAACTCTTTGGGCCCGGCCACCCAGCCAGTTTTCCATGCAGTGAAGAGTACACCCATCCATGCCATGAGCAGCCAGTTTCTCCAGGACCATGCTGTGGGAAACGATGTCAAAGGCTTTACTGAAGTCTAGGTAGACAACATCCATGCCTTTCCCACATTTACTAAGCAGCTCACCTTGTCATGGAAAGAGATCAGCTTAATCAAGCAGGACCTGCCTTTCATAAATCCATGCTGACTGGGCCTGGTCACCTGGATGTCCTGTACATGCCATGTGATGGCACTCAAGATGATCTGCTCCCTAACCTTCCCCAGCACCAAGGTCAGACTGACAGGCCTGTACTTCCCTGTATCCTCCTCCTGGCCCTTCTTGTGGATGGGCATCACATTTGCTAATCTCCAGTCAACTGGAACCTTCCTGGTTAGCCAGGACTGCTGATAAATGATGGAAAGTGGCTTGGTGAGTGCTTTTGCCGGCTCCCTTAGTACCCTTGGATGGATCCCGTCTGGCCCCAGAGACTTTTACACGTCTAAGTGGTGTACCTTGGATTATGGGGGATTCATTTTGGTCCCTGTCTTCCAGCTCAGGGGACTGGGTACCTGGAGAACAGCTGGTCTTACTATTAAAGACTGAGGCAAAGAAAGCATTAGGTACCTCAGTCTTTTCCTCATACTTTGTCACAATGTTTCCCCCTGCATCCAACAGAGGATGGAGATTCGCCTTAGCCCTCCTTTTGCTACTAATGTATTTATAGGAAATTTTTTGATTGTCTTTTACAGCAGTAGCCAGATTAATTTCTACTTGGGCTTCGGCCCTTCTAATTTTCTCCCTGCATAATCTCCCAGCCTCCTTGTAGTCCTCCTGAGTGGCCTGCCCCTTCTTCCAAAGGTCATAAACTCTCCTTCCGCCACCAGCTCCCGCCCCCCCTGGAGTTCCGGCTAAAGCTCTCTGTTCAGCCAGGCCAATCTTCTTTCCACTGCCTCATCTTTCAGCACATGGGGATGGCCATGTGCTTTTAAGAGTTCCTTCTTGAAGAATGTCCAGCCTTCCTGGACTCCTTTGCCCTTCAGGACTGCCTCTCAAGGAACTCTGTCGACCAGGCTCTCAATCAGGTTGAAGTCTGTTCTCATTATCTATTCGTGTCTCAAATAAAGGAGTTTTTCCATATTGTTATCCAGGGTTTTATGAGAACCACATTTACTTTCAGTCTCTTACTACAGTTCTGATGTTTTAATTCGGATGTCTCTAATTTAATTAAAACTTTTTAAGGTTCACTTTGAGCCTATTAAAAATAAAATATATGTTGCCACCACAATGGATTAGAGTATTTTAAAGCTTAAATGACATGTATCCATTGGGCACACTTTAGGAGTAAGAAGTATTTTTTCTAGGGTTCAGGAAATACGACCTGAATGATTTAGAGGACCAGGAACAGTAGAATAGGCTCTGTGTGTGCAAATGTTTTTATGACCGCTTGTGGCTTAAGAATTTATTGCAACTGTTTTCAACAACTTGATTTAAAGTGCATGTAAGAGAATGTTGATGAAATATTAACTAACAGTTTAACAGAGCACAACTGCATCATTTCATAGTAATGACCTGTGTTAATAAATGGATGATAAACATGGTGTTTGCCCTGAAGCGTTAATAGTAAAGATAATGATAAACCTGTACAAATAATATATCTCTTTCCATAGTTCAAATGAGTCTGCTTACAAAAAAAACCCTACTGTAAATGTTTGGGGTTTTTTTTTTTTTTTTTTTTTTTTTTTTTTTTTTTCAATAAGCAAAATGTAAAATTAGTTGGACATTAAAATCTACCTACCCTGGATTTTCACTCTAGCAACCTTAAAAAGAATGTAAGTGAGGTGCATTGTGGAGACCCATCCTTCACCAGGTCTAGCAGTGCCACTCTCATGTATTGGGCAAGTTTTTGGAAATGCCGATGTCATTTCTCAACCAGATCCAGGCTCTCTGGTGAGCATCTGTCTCCAGAGTGGCCTACAGCAGAATAACAGTTGCAGGTACTGTTCAACTTTGAGCAAACTGGATCTTCCTGAGCATTTTGGTACTGAAGAGAGTGAAAACTACATATGTTGACTAAAATAAACCACCCCACAGTAGCTAAAATGCAAACCATAGCTGTTTTAATTTATAATAGTTGGTTTTAGTTCTATTTCATAAGTCTGGAGTCATAATATCATTAGCTAAATCTACTTGCTAATGTGGAAATTTTGTTATTGTTATCTGTATTCCTTAAAATGTAGTAAGAGATATATGTTTCAATTGTCTTACCCTGGAACTAGGAATGTCTGTATCTTTCTTCCTTTTTGCACAAGTTCTGTGAAGAGAAGAAAGCTAAAATACATATTTTTTTAAAAACTATGTAAATAATAACGTAATACACTGTAAATGATTGATACTGAAAAATGAAATATGAAATAATCTCATATAAATATTTCAAAGATTTATTCATAGTATTTTTTCTTTTCCTAAAGAAAGAAAAACTGTTTGTGTTTAATTTTGCCAGGAGTAATAGAACAAATGCAAACAAGAGAACAATTGTAATGTTCACTGCAGAACAAAAACAGCTATAAAGACCCCATGAGAGAATAACTTCACCAAAAGTTGCAGTGTTGAAACAGAGATGCAGTACAAGAGAAATACAGTCTTGATTTTTCGGGAGTGCCAGGTGCAGGCATAAAAATAACTTTATTTATATCTTTGACTTTGATTATCTTGTTCATTGTGTAGAAATCCACAAAAGCTAAACAATATGAAAATTGCTCAGATCCAGTCTTTCCTAGGGACTTTTTTCCACAATGTATATCCTAGACCCTTCTTGACCAAAAAATAATTGTTGACTATGAAAGTGCTTCTGAACTTTTTGTCTGCACTGCTTTGTCACATTGAGTTTAAATAATAAATTTACCACTTCTTTTTTCCTTCCTCAAACTGTGCAAAAGAATTCAGGATAAATTACTCCCCACATTTAATTACCTAAATCATATTGAATCTATAACAGGGTAAGAAAATAGCTTTCTCTTCTTAAGCCCTTCATCTTGAGGTTGGTCTAGGCTTAATAAAGCTGTCAGTAGGCAAATTTCTGCAGTAGAAGAATTGCAAGCGAAGTCTGTATTACAGCATTTTTGTTAGTACTTAATCAAAAATGTCCAAAGATTGAAAACTAAACCACTCCTCCATTTAATACTCATCTTACCAGGCTTCAGGCATCTATCATAGTTATATCCCACTCTAAGACAGTTGAAGGTATTGTGAAATGCTAGAAATTGGCCAGTGATAGTATTTTCCAACAAGGGCAGTGGATACCTACTCTTAAATGAGTTTAGGATTGAACTGTTTAGGGATGCTGTTGATATAGTGTATGATTTAACACAGTGTATGTTGCCATCATACACAACTGTAGTGTTACTCTTGAATATGTTCTGTGAGTGCATGTAATATTGGTGACATTGCAAAGCAGCCTTTAGCAATCAAGAAAACATACCCAGTTTAAGAAGTCTTTAAATTGTTTTAAATCCAGTTGAGGCAGTAAAAAGGTTGTGTCTTAACCCGTGTCTAGTACAAAGACATTGAGACAGATCTTTATGTGCTGCCTTTTGGAGAAAAGGCAATCAATAAGGAGGTAAATCAATGGGGTCTAGGGACATCTGTGACCATGCCCAAAGAAAAAGAAACCTGAAAAGCCAGATTTCTAGCATTTCCTTGACAGAAAACAGGTGTTATTTCAGGGTGTTCTGAATGATAATTTATTTGCATGTGTGCAAATTAAGAGTATTAGGTTATTGCAACAAAAAAATGAGGAATTTGAAAAAGAAACTCTTGGTGCCTAGTATCTCCCTCTCTCTCTCTCATTTGGCTTGAGCAAATCTTTCCTACACCTCTTTTCTTACTACCTACACATTGCAAAGAAGCAATACAGATTTCTAGATGGTTAGATCCCTTATGAACCTCTAGCTTTCCCAGATGTGAACATGAGCATCCTCATAGATCCCTAGTCACTGCTGATCCCTATTGCTCTTGCACTGCGTGCACACAGGGTGAGCTTTGACTACCTAATGAACGATCATCAGTGTCAACAGGACCAGGACCCACAGTGACAAGGACCCATTTTCTTGACCATCTTATTGGTCAAGGAGGAAGGGGAACCAGAAACAGAAAAAGAGACGACTTGGTCAAGATCGCAGAGCTGGGAGCTCAGCCCATCTCTGTTGATTCCTACTTCAGTGCATTTATACTCCAGATATTCTACCCTTTTTAGGTGTTGTGGGAATCCTTGTGTACCCAGCTGAAGGCTATCAACAAGAAGGTTGTACAAAAGCTAAGAAAAACAGCCCCCAGCAAACATCCTGAAGTCCTGTGGGACATAAGGGCTGTAAGAGCAAGCTAGACAATGCTATTGGATCCCTTTGAAACTCTCGTCTGAGCATACATCTGTATTTTATTGTTAACTTATACAATTATGCTTCAGTTAAATTATTAATTTCACCTAGGCTAGTACAGTATATAAAATGCACTCTTTTCCTTATAACATCTCTCTTAATGGAAGAAATAAAAATGCAATTTATTAAGCATGACTTTCCCTCTATGCATGACTTTATTATACCTAAACTTTTCCTCTATACTAATTTCGCCGTGAGGAAATGATATCAAGAAAATGAGCTATATTCTGTCTGTGTTAATCCTGTGTAAATCTGGAGAAGCTCTCTTTGGGTCCATGGCAGGTTTGACCCACTGCAGCTGATAGCAGGATGTGTCCCATGGCTCCCTTTTGTAATGATATTTTAAACTTATGTAAACTTGCAGCTTTATGTGCTATAAGTAGGCATTTGTATGCAATGATGCTGCACTGCCTTAGCTTTTCCAGACTGAAAAAACAGAGACTTATTTATCCAGAAATACCTGGCAGAGGATGGTAAAAATGTACATTGCTTAAATTTGAAGAATTCATCATTATTTTAGCTGGTTAGTGCTACTGGGGAAACAGTCTTTTTAGTTTTTTAGAGGACCTGGGTGTTCTCATGTTAGAGACCATATAGGTAAGCAGATAGTATTTTAGCTCACTAGTGTCAAAGGAGTGTATGTTAATTATTTATTTATTACCTATCATTATTGTGCTAGTTGTGGGGGAAATTGGTGGAAAATAAGTTTCAGTGCATATTCTCTGGTCTGATCATGATGGTTTGAATCATAGTATGTCGTTGATATCATATTCTGAGGAAGATGCGTGCATTGGTTGTCATAAAATATCCCATTAGAGACAGGAGTCAGTGAGATGAAACCGACTGCTGCATATGTGTGTGTGTACACACACATGCACATGTATGTATATATTTATAAAAATAAAATCTCCTTTGACCTTTCAGACCATTGGCTTAATTCAGTAGAAATATTTCTAGTGAACTGGGATTTTTGGTCTGGGACTGTAGACTGATTCAGCGAGTTTTCTGGATGACTAACTGCATCTCCACATGCAAATACATCTGTGGCAGGCTTTCATTGGGACACTTCCATCTTAGGTTCTGGAACCCTGCCTCTGAAGAGGACAAGTGTACAAGAGAAGAAGTGGCCCCAGGGGAAACAGTAATGCTTTATTTCTTTTATTTTAAAAATTATATCTATATAAAAATTAATACATTGATTCAAGTATTATTTTACACCATTATTTTATATTTATTATTTAAAAAGAAAAAAGTGTGAATTAATCTTCTTAATTTTTTTATTTTTTTACCTTCCCCATGTTGTCTTCCTCTGTTTACCTCATCTGGTTTGGTGTGCGTCAACACTTGCATTGTCTGTCAGCACCAGATTTCTAAAATGAGTTATCAAGTGCTTTCTCATGACATGTCATATATTGTTTTTGCCCTTGTTAGCTGTCTAGGGGAGCTGCTTAGCTCTTCCTTCCCCACCCCCACTTATAGGATAAGTTCAGAAACCCGTTCTTTGTTCTGCAGATTTGTGCTGTAACCAGACCAGCAGATCAGCTAGTTTTCAACTTTCTGTTTTTCCTAAACCTGAGTTAAATGGCACACAGGACAAAAAAGACATTTAATTTTCTTTGGAAGGAATCACTTTATTGTTGAATTTGTTTATTCAGGTCTGGTTTCATGTGACTGTAGTGGCTGCTTTTTGGTGGGGGTTTTTTGTTTTGTTTTTTAAAGTAACTTTGTTTCACTATTACAGAAATTACATGGTGCATTTGCCAGAAAGCCTTTCAAAGGCTTTGATGTAAATAAGCTGTCATACTGCATCAGAAACACTTAGTAAATTTTTGCCACACTTTCCTGTGTTCCAGTCTCCATTTGCTTGCTTTGCCCTGCCCTAGTCACTGTTGCTTTTGATTCTTTCTTTTTTTCCTCCCCCCCTTACTTTGAAAATGCTGAGCAGAGGCAAATTAAAACCAGATACTTCTCATTCATGGTCCTCAGGACTGTTTCCAGTGCAGGTGGGCTGAAGTTACAGGGAAAACTTGCCTCCCCCTCTTTCCCTCCTCCCTCCCTAAGATCAAGAACTAAAAAAAAGATTTATTTTAGCAGCATGATACCATGCCTAGGAGAAAATACCCTAACTTAAATGCATTTTCAAAAGCTGAATATATGTGAAAGTGCATTCCAATTATCTGATTCCCTCTTGATGCTAATGAACTAAGAGAAGCTTTATCCTGACAGACAGCGCTTGACTGCCTGCTGCTCTTTCAAAATTGTTACTCTGTTCTACCTTCTACAGCTGCCTTCAGGCTGCCTGTGAAAGTTCACCTACTGTAATTGTTTGGGTCGTATATTAGCCTTAGGTTTACACAAGAGGCTAAGTAATCTGAAAATTTTCATGGCATGCCTGCTGGCTTTAATAATCTATTAACAATTTCAGGTAGTCTGTGCTTTACCTTAATTTTTCTGCACTAATAAGAAGAAAAAGTCAATACCATCATGAATTTGCAATGGAAATCGAAATGAATAATGTGTTGGTGAGGCAGAAGTCAGGACTGCTGGCAGAGAGAAAAATAACACCTAATATTTGGAGACAATGTGGCTGAGTTACTTGAATGATGCTCTGGGGTTAGGAAGGCTGGCTGTGCTTCCCTGAATATGCCCTGCAGTACCAGCTGTCCGAACGTCTGAAGGCTGAGCTGTAAGCATCTTTCTTTAAGCACCAAAAGCCCTGGAGCCATTGGACATTTAAGTCTTGACCTCTCTGAATTGTGGTTTGTTCGCTGTTTATAGAGAATAGCTTTACACTTCTGTTAAAATGTACTAAGAACAATGGATTAAAAACATCCTAACATATGATTACTAGCTTCTTTCATATAAAGGTAAGTAAAGTGTGATGCTAGACTAAGATCAATTTGACTTGAAGCTCTTCTTAACTTTCCTGCACCTAGCCTTGCAGAAACACGGGATATAAATAGCTGTAGCAGAGATGTGCCACTGGGGAGCCATGGCTTGGTGGCAGATATTTCTTGAGTCTTTGTGCATTCAACCGCTCCTCCGCTCAGCAGCCTGTTAGCAAGCCGCTTTCCTCCAGGTCTGTGTTTGATTTCCACAGCAAATGTCTTGTTTGTGATGCCCTCATTGGCTAGGAGGAGGACCTAGGGACAACAGAGCTCAACATAGGAAACAGACATCTCACGCCAATGATATAATCATTTTGATATTTTAAGTAGTACTGGCCGCACATTCACAACTGGAAATTTTCCATCCTGAGGAAAACAGCTTCCAAACAGACCTCTCCTGCTAGCATTTAGGTTAATGAGATTTTTATTGGGAACATACCACAGATAAACACCTGTGGTGAACACATGTGTTGAGAGGTCAAAAAGCGTCTTCTCTGGGTTTTTCAGTGCTTGAGCTTTTGCCAGCATCAGCTATAGTGAGCAACCAAAGAGTTGTTATGTAATTGTATTGGGATTTTTTCAGGCCAAAAGCAGTGCATCATCTAAATTCCTGCCTAACAGTTTAATTCACAATTAAGAGAATGTCCAAGGGAATCCACCTCTGCTGTATAAACATTAATTATTACTAATGTTTTTGCAGTGGCTAGATTCTACTCTCCCTTAATTCAGACACTTTCTTTCACTGTCTCACAATCTTCCCTCTTGTCTCCACCTCTTGAGTCTTTTGCAATATCCTTAAAACAGATTGCTGCAGTTGCAAACCATTTTAATGTTACCTTACTGGAAAAAGAAAAAAAAAAAAAAAAAAAAAAAAAAACAAANGACATGTAAAAACATTTTAAGTTTTCCTTTATTGAAAAAAAAAAAAAAAAAAAAAAAAAAAAACAAACCAAAAAAGTAGATAGTGTGATTGTTTGTCAAGGAGCAAAATCTTACTGCATAAAAGTAAGCTGGATTTTAATATCCAACAGTACTAGCATATTCTGCTTGTTCTTGTAATGGAAGTTTTATCAATTAAAAAGCTTTCTACTCTTTACCTGAAAAGGTAAACACTGAATCTTCCCTCCTTCTTTTCTTCTGTTTGTTCTAAGATGTTCCTCACAGAAAGGCTTGGACCAATCTGATCTTCACAAGCATGAAGACAATCCAACCAGCAGGTCTGGTTAGCCCACAAATGTGGGGACATATTTTCAACATAACTCAATTGGAGTAGTGCCCTCGGGAAACTGGTTCTTTGGGCTGCAGCTGCCTGAAGATTAGCTGTACCTGCACAAGTAAGCGTATAGTTCCAGAGTTGGCACAAAAGATTATAAAATGTTTTTTAAATGCAAAAATTGTTATGAAGTCAACAGAAGCATCATAAGTCATCATGACAAATTCTAGACAACGTGCTTTGAAAAATTAATCTTGCTTATTAAAATGATAAATCTAGAGGAACATGGAACTGGAGTAGATTCATTTCTCCATTTGGTTTAGTATCTTGCATCACAGCATATCATCCGATACTATAAGCCTGTTGTGTCTGGCCTCATCTTGCCAAACAAGTTTATTGAATACCCTCAAGCGTGAAGGTATCTCAAACATCTTTGGAGCCCTCTCTGTCTTCGAGAGCACTAAAGAGTTGTCTCTGCCTATGCTGCTTCATAGCCATCATTACACTGACTGCCTCTAGACAATCAACCCACTGAAATCCACCAAGAACATCTGCCTCAATGTAACTTCCACCCCTTGATTGATTTCTGCCCACTAAACGTATCCTGTCAGACAGCACAGGATGTGCACGTCTTAGCTGACTGGGGTGTATGGAGTCACCTGTGCTTTGGAAGGGATGCTGCAGTCAGGCACGCAATCCACACAGCTATACAAGGCTGGTCTGGGGCACAGCGTCAATCTTCCTTACAGGGTCCAGCACAATCACAGGTCCTACTGTGGACCTTTTGTGTAATTGTGGCAGATTAAAAGCTCCTAAAGGTATATATTAATGTTACTTACAGCTTTGTATTCTTCTCGAGTTAATTCAAGGTGCTGCCAGCATATAACAGTTATATCCAGCTATAAGGACTATCTAAAATAAAGTGGCACTCCCACAGGTTCATAATAAAATTCTCCTTTCTTCCCTTGCACAACCAGACTGTTGCTTCCAAGCTTTTCCTTATTCCTTTCCCTTTTTGCTTCTCAACACTTCTATTTCATTGTAGCCCTAGTGCTTCACTGTGTGGAGACGTGCCTGTGGCTGCTGGTGGCTCATGCCACTGTCCTTCTAGGGTTTGTCCTGCTGCTTGCTACTCCAAGGTTGTGGCCCAAAGTTTTGGGTCTTAAACGGTGCCCTGGAGCCACATACTGTGAAGAGCACCAATGGCCAAGCAGAATCTGTTAGGAGAGGAACAGAAAACACAAGGGTGGCAGGGAGAAAGGAGTTATCTGAATGGTTGTGCAAGTAAAAACACTGTGAGCTTTGGGTTGAGGTTGGACTTGGTTCTTCTTCATGAGGACCTGATTTTTTTTGTTTTTTTTTTTTTTTTTTGTTCTATAGAACTTATAGAACATTAGATGTTATTGAGAGGCAATGTGCCTAGTTCTGAGAAGTGCTGAATGCAATCCATAAACCCCTGACAGGCTCTGACCAGCCAAGACTTCACCTGAGAGGAAAGAAGATGTTTGCTTCTTGCCATTACTTTTGCTTACCATTTGCACCATAGAATCATAGAACCGTTTAGGTTGGAAAAGACCTTTAAGATCATCCAGTCCAACCTTTGACCCTACTCTACCAGGTCCACCACTAAACCTTGTCTCCAAGCACTACATCTACACCACTTTTAAACACACCTAGGGATGGTGACTCAACCACCTCCCTGGGCAGCCTGTTCCAATGCTTGATAACTAGAAACAGGGGTCTGTTACAATCAAATGAAAATATGTTTGTGGGAAAGGATGTGGATGTTAGGGTTGTTTTTTTCACACAAACTTTTAATATGTGTATATTCTAGAGGGGTAGGGAAATGAAGAAAGCCATGGATTTTTCTGTTGGGATGTGTTTGACTTCCAACAGTTTTATTTCCAGTAGTTAATTCTTCAGTATTTTTTAGGATAATGTGAAGCAGATAAGCTCATACATAGTGCAAGAAAATGAAAGTAATCCCAAAATATCTGCCAGAGACATTTTAATCCTAATTAAAGCTGAAGGAGGAAAGAGAAGGAAATAAATACACTTTATAGTCTTGCCTTATTCCCCATCAAGTGAGATTTTTCCATTCCACAATGCCTCTGCTTAATTTCTAATCAGCCTTTCAGCCTTCCCCATGAGTGACAGAGCAAGGAGGAGAACGCCTGCCAGTGTCTTGGGAGAATTTATTTAAGGTTCTTCTGAGCTGTGAAAGGGATTTGTCATTGTCAATATTGGTGACATGGCTGATCAGCACCCTGGTCAGTCTTGTCATCAGGAAGGAAAGAGCGTACGCATATGTGACACAGAGAGAGAGAGACACAGAAGTTACTTCACAGATAAGTTATACTCATTCTAGCTATCTGTGTCGACGTGTATTCTAGCTGTTGTTTCACTAATTCTTGGGGAAATAAAAATGGAAATAAAAATAAGAACAACCATTTAATTTACTCTTTAATTTACTTCGCTGAGCACTTGGGAGACAAGCCTGTGAGGGAGAGCATGCTGGCCTGGGGAAAAGGAATGCAGCGCTCATTCCCAAGCTGTCCTCTTTTACATGCTGTGAAATTTCATCAGTTAATTTCAGGAGACCCAAAAGAAACTGTGATAAGTGAGCTTCTCATGTTAAGAGGTCTGGGATCTGCAAAGCATCCAGAATTCTAGGGGCTTATCTGAGCTTATCAGCGGTAGCTGACACTCTTTGATCTCCCAATTGAACCAGGGATCGCTTTGAAACAGGTGTCTGTGTAAGGTTTTCCATTGCATTATGATTCTGGTCAGCTTCAGGCTTTCACTGCACTTCCAATTTGATCTAAAAATACTTTTAGCTGATGTGTGCTAAAACAGTTGTAGGTGAGGTGGTACTATCTAATTGCAAGGTTCAGTTATTTGTAACTTCAAAGGTCAAGAGATATATCTCTCATGAAACAATTCACCAATATATTTGAGTGCTTCTGACACAAGCAGGAGGTTTTCCTTCCAGATCATAGATGACTGCAGAAGGTATTTTCTGTACAAAGGAGATTTTTTTCTCTGAAGACTGAGGAGCCTCAGCTCCTCTATTATCCCTTTCTTTTTCTTGTTGGAGCAAAAGAGCTGCTGCATGTTAGAGAATTACAGTCAGCCTGTACAGCAAATCCCTCCTGGGCTGTTCATACAGCCAAAAGGGTATGGCTATAGCAAATGTGCAGAGTCCGTCTTGGCTTCAGTGGCATCAACTACTAGCTGGATCCAAAATGGTTGAAGTTTAAGTTTATTAAAGGGATGGCGTAAGAGGATAGACATTCTATGTTTAGGTACTGCCTCTTTGGGTCCTGTGCTTGGTATACAGGAGGGCTTAACACACGGTAATACCTACTGTCTTGTTAGCATGGACAATATTCAAGGACTAGGATTTAAGTCTGATATCTAGATTAGAAAATTTAATAAAAATCGGGCTATCAGAAAACAAAATGTATTTGTATTTCTTCTATTGTTGATTTAAATCATGAACTAGCTGTACCCTTTACTACATCATAGGATCTCCAAATGTTCTGAAGTCTTTTGGAAAAATAGCAACAAAAGCTGCCCTGAAGTTCTTGACTCCAATTTCATTGGCATACCCATCATAAGAGGCTATTAAGGAAATTAAGGAGTTGATAGAGTGAGAACTAAATTTGTATGGTGAGAACTAAATTTGTATGAGGCACGAGAAAAATTTTGATGTGCAAAACTGTTTGAATAAATGGCTAGTTTTCAACATGACTGAAGCTCTGTAGCTGATATATAAAGCCCCAGCATACTTACTAGAGCTGCTGGGGGTGTGGGAGAGGGAGGGATTTTTTTTTAAGGTTGGGTTGGGTTTTTTTCAAAGAAGGAATTTCCAGTTTGTCAGACTTAAAATGTTAATTTGAGGCAAGTCAAATTGACGATTTTCTAATGAAATCTAGTTTTTCATTGTGTTTGCCTATCCAGGATTGCATCAGTCCAGGCTTCTAGGTGTTATGACTCCAAGACAACTTGAAAGGTGGATTTCCCACAGATGCAGTTTCTGTTCCCTTTCAAAAGGCAAACGATGACATGGGGGAGGAAATTACAAACAACTTAATTTTACACTGAAGAAAGATAATGCCAGTCACTCTATGACTGAGACTTTTATAGAGCACTTTCAACGAAGAACATTTTTAGATCAAATTGAAAGTGCAAAGTGGGGGAGGAAATTTGGATGAAACCCACTTTTAAATTGTTATTCATGATTTGGAAAACAGGCCCACAAGGGAGACCAGGTACAGGGATAAGCTAAGACTTAGCCATGAATAATTGGAGAGAAATAATGAACTGAACATGGAAATGACAAATGTTTCCCTGAATTTTAAATTTTGGGCAACTTTTGTTGAAAATTATACAACTGATAAACTTCCTTCTCAAGGATATTCTCTTCTCTTTGCTTTTTTGTTTTTTTGTTTATTTGATCTTTTGGGTTTTTTTGAGGGGGAAATGTTGGGGTTTGGGGGCTTTTTGTTTGATTGGTTGGGTTTTGTTGTTTATGTGTTTGGTTTTGTCCTGTTTTGCCAACCCAATCTTTACAGCTGTCTGAAAACACAGTTTATAACAAGTAAAAGTAAGTCTTGAAAAACGTTTTTGCTGGAAAAATAACTGGAACCGCTTACATGTATTGCTGGATTCTAAATTGCTTGTAACTTGGGCGAGGAAACACAGAAAAACTCTTGGTCAGCAAACCCAAACCATTGCTGTTAGCTGTCAGAATTTATTACTGAAGAGAATTTGTATTAATTGACCCTCAGTGCAGAGCCCCTACTGCTATATCTGGCTCCTGCTCAGAGGGGGGAAAAAATATCTAGGCAACAAAATATTTTGCACTGTTTGGCTCAAACTTAAAAACAACAACCCAACAGCAAGTAGCCTGAAGGCCGAAACTAATTGTGAGAAGTCTTATCCCATAAACACTTGTCTTATGAAAGACAAGAGCTATGAAATATAGGGTTAAGTACAGCATGTCTTCTGCTGTCCATAGCTGTGAAGTCCCGGGGGGTGACTCAATATAAATAGAATTTCCCTATATAAAGAAGCACAGTGGCTATATGGATCAGCAGAAGAGGGTTTCTCCCTTCCCTAATGAAGAACAAATGACTTTTTTCCATCAGCTCCTGGATGCCTCAGATCTCTCTGTTAAAGCATCATTTACACAGTGTTTTGATTGTCTGCCAGGAAGCTAGCGAGAAGCTATCTTACTGAAAGGAAAATGAACAACAACTGCAATTAAACCTGCTGAGGTGGTCAAGGGCCCTGTCATACCTGTGGATTTTCCTCTGTCAGCATGGTAAGCATGCTCCACATCTGAGCAGGTGTCAAAGGGGGTCTGGTTGTTAATGTCTGCTTGCCGTCGTGCTTGCAAAGATACTACTTTGGTGCGATTTTGCTGACCAGTGTTGTTTTTTTCTTGAGCGATTTAGCTTTTGAGTGCCCAACAGGATGAACCCTAAACAGCATAAATCTGCAATGGGATTAAATCCTGGAAAGCCTAGCTAATGTTTCCACCTCTCACATTAGGCATCAGAAATCAACAGTCACTTAAAATAACTTAGATGCAGGAATATTTGTTTGCAACTTTTTTACACCTGACTTCATTTTTACCTCATGGTCACATTTTGCCTCATTGTCACTTCATTTTATTTTGCAATCACAGAATATTGGATATTGTTGTCTGTTGATGTCAATAATAGCTTATGACATATAAATAGCTCCATGGTGTTTCTGAACACTTTGGCTAGGATTAATCTTTCCTGAGTTTAGGCAATTGGTTTTAACCAGTCCTCCTGCATCCTCCCAAAGTCAAGTCATCCTGTCCCACAGTAGGCATCTTGGATGGTTTGCCTTCTGAAGGGCCCCATCATTGGCCTTTGAACTACAGAAGGAGCAAAGAAACTTGATTAGATTAGGATAAACTAGATGCCTAAACTGAGAGTGCTGAAGTTAGAAGAGATGAATTCTACCTCTTTAGGATAAAGGCAGCTTTCATGAATGGAAAACACAGGTGATCCCACAGATTCAAATCTGTGTATTGGATAATACAAGTAATACTGAATGGTAAGGTCTTCATCTGTTTTTAATTGAAAGTATAGACTAAGTATGTATAACATCTGAGGGAAATACATATTTATTGCATGCCTTTATCAAGTCCTGGCAGACTTCTGAGGCAAGAAAAGTGCAGATGGTATATTGCCTTCTGTGGATGATTCTCCCGTACATATGTGTGGCTGGATTTGTTAACAAGTGTAGCTCTTCTTGCCCTTCTCACAGGAACAGAGCATTTCCTGGGAAAAGGTCACCTTCTTCAAACCACAACTGTAAATAACCAATGTGGAGTGCAGTAATTCATAAGTAAGTCATGTCTGACAAAACCTCTAAGTCTGTTCTATTGTGAGTACAAAAATCAGAGCTCCTGTTATTAAGCCATGAATGAAAAACCTTTCCAGAAGGTTAATATTAAGGCAGATGATAACATATTTATGTGTTTTCTCACAGCTGAAATGAATAACAATTTACAAATACACTTCTAATTAAGAAATAATCTATTTGTGTCAGGAATTGGTGATGTTGATATTTTTAACCTGCTTGCTTTTGCTTTTCACATTTAAATGGCCAAGTTTAAGGTGTTGTTTGGTAGGGGGGTTTTTTGATATGTATAGCATAGATAACCACAGAAAGTTAAATTCCAGTGTAAATATTCTCTCCTAGCCCTTTTTGAGTCATATTACACAGCACAATCATGACCCCGTGGTACAGTGCAGCACTGTGGTAGAAATCCCCAAGCTGCCTTCAAGCAGTCAGCTGTGTCAATATGGCACAAGTACAATGCCAAGAAACAAGGCTAGCGCAGGTCCCCAAAGCCATGTATCCTCATTATCTATTCCACAGCCGTTGTCTTCCAGTTTGAAGGAGCCCCGCTGGCGGCAGCATGGGGATCTCAGCACCGTGCTCTATTGCTTGCTGTAGTCGTCATTTTATAGTTCGTGCAAGGCTCGGATCACCCAGCGTTGCACATGTTCTTGGCCTGGGTGACTAATGCAGCTAACGGCATAGACTGAATTACGAGTATAACGATTTAGTATAAAATTTTAATCCCTGGTGTGCTAGATTCACAGAGTTACATATGTGACTGTGGATAGTGATGAAGCTGGTTGCCACATGAATGTATTACAGCGCTGACTAAATATAGAAACACCATTAAAGTTCTATCTGTGGTTTCTGTTAGGATCTGCTTAGAGATTAATTTTATCCTGAAGACATTCACCCCCAAAAATTTGTTTAAAAAAAATATCCAAGCATGCAATTTGTATACATGCTTTGCATTCCTAAAAGGAAGTAAAATTCACTGAATGGTGCTTCTGTTGCTAACAACTCGGTCAGTACTGTCATAGCTGTGTAGAGATACATGGACGGAAACCTACTGAAAAAACAAAGATGGCAAAATTTCAGTCATATAGTCAAATGTTTATCTACTGCCCCTTTTTATTCAAACAAGATTGAAACAGATTTTTTTTTTTTTCCCTTTAAATAAGCTAGGTGTTATTTTCATTCTCCAAGTTTCTCTAGGAAACAGAAACCTTAACTTTTGAAACTGTGTAGTGTAAGAAAGGAAATCAAAGTAAAATCAATTCCTTCATTTTGTAGCACAAAATCTCCATTGCTTCATTTAGTGCATCAGCACTGCAGCTATAAAGGAAAGCAACCATACAGTACACTTGGCACCACTCACAAAGAAATAATTCCTAGCAAATAAGATCATTCTGCAGTAGGGTCTTCATTATCTTTTTTGAACCCAGAAGAAGAGTTACACAAACCTTCTCTCCCCCCTGCCCTTGTCTGACGTAGCAGTAGCAGCACGGTAGAGAGGAGCCACTCAATAGTTTGGGTTAACTTCAGGCTTGATGCTGAAGCCTATGTATGGCTTTTGCATATGGGTGCAGCATTTATCAGTAACTTCAGCATTAGGAAGACCTGAAAGCCCCCTGTCATATGTGTCTTTTGGTGAAAGTTAATGCCGTGTTCTTACTTGCATCCTATGAAACCGTACGGAATAGGCCAGACTCTTTCTACCACTTTACAGAAGTGGCACAAAGGGAGAGCAAACACAACAAATACTTCATTTTGATGTTACATTTATTCACCTCCAGATCCATGGAGAGAGTTTAGCTGAGAGTCAGATTTAATTACTCTGAAAGTGAACCCACTATCCAGACTTTAAGGCATTTACTATTCCTGGTGGAGGGCTGAGGGTCTCACTGAAAGGACTGTTTTGGAAAATGATATTTTGTACAGTCCCAGGAGCTCCAAGATAATCCCTAGAATTTTGAGCCGTTGATTTTGTTTCTACTTTGGAGGCCAATGGACTGAATTCATATCAGGCAGTGGGGAAGAGAAATATCCAACTGGGAAGCGAAATGAAGGGCACTGTGAGCACAAGAAAGTACAGGAGGATAAAGACATTGGAGAGAAAGCAAAGAGAGAGAAAGGGCAGACATCATTTTCTGCTTCCCCTCTCCTCCCTTTGATCCCTGGAGTCCTTCAATGTGGCCTCACAGGGAACCACTGTAACACCTGACTGGGGAGGCAAAGGATGGCCCTGAGAAACGTCTAAGCACAAAGGTGGCAGGCACAAAAATTGAAAGGGAACGGTGCCGCTTGTACTGAGAATGTTGCCAGGAGACATGAGGCTTCACTGTTTCACTATACTATGCCCCAGGGAGAGAAGCAGCATTTGCCTCTCATTCTTTCTTCTACCTGTTCCCAGGTGAGCTCTGCCTGCTCTACTCACAGCAGCTTGCTACGTCCCTGTGTCACCGGGTGACTCAGTACAGCACTTACAATATCTACAGGGGAGCTGTGCTGCTGTACGAGTCAGCTTTAACCTGTACAAGTGACAATAATGAGAGGTTTCCTCTTCACTTAAGAGGAAGCAAGGTTAGGTGACTGACTGAATCATGGACTTCCTAAAGGAAGATTTTGCTGCAGCAGTACACTACCAGGTGACATGGCTACATTGCTTTCTCAGGGGCTGACCTCAAGTTCAGCATCATACCTCTTTGTGAAAGGTCAGGCTCACCTGACAAACACCAACTAATGGACCCCTCTCAGTTAATTTCTGCTTTAAGCCCATTGTTTACTTTTGCTGGAGCCATAAAGCATACAGAGCTTGATTTACAGGTGGTGTCATAAGAAAAGGTAGTTGCAGAACATCTTTCCTCTTGCAAAGTTATGGCTATTAAAGTATCTTAGTCTATTTTCTGTTATTGTAAGATATGCCAGCAACAGCAAGGAGGTGGCTAACTTGATTGAGGGTGGACAGGTTTAACCAAAATAAGCTAAAAGTAATTGATAACAAACTACAGACTCCTGTTCATCAGGAAAAAGGCATTAGTAAGCCTTAAGTTTTTGAAGCTGAAGCTGGATGCATTCAATGAGAAATGAGGTGATTTTGGGGGGGGTTTGAAATGAGAAAATAATTGTGCACAGGCACAGCTTCTCACGGACCAGTTCATAAAAGCTGTCCAGCATCACTGCCTCCATCCTACCAGTCAAAGAGATATAGGTGCAGTTGGGCAAGAGAAAGCACAAAATTACCTTGCTCCACACCTTAATTTCTGTTTCTTTTTTCTATTAATTGCTTGTTTGGAGAAGTATATTCTTATATTTTTCAGTGTGTGTTCCGGCTCTTGTCAGTGCACTCTGACACAGTTGCAGACCTTCTTAAATATCCTTAGAGGCCTGCTAAAATGTTTCATTGCAATGTCATGGTCATAGGGCACGCAACACTCTGCTTTTCTGGGAGGGTTGGCCAGAGTCTTGTAGTACTGTCCCTGTGAACCGAACTCAGACTTACTGCTTTAGAGTGCTCTACTGACCCTCTCACTTTGATCTTCTATTTTATACTCAGCGCAGCTACTGAAGTGAATACAGAACTTCAGCCTGAGAAACGGTTTCAATGTGGAAATGGAGTTCTTCATTCAGAATATAAAAATGCAGGCTCTAGTATTTGCCTTCGTGGGGGGCACAAAAAAAAAAACAGAGAGAGAGAAAAAAGAAAAAAAGGAAAATAAAAGTATATTTTGCAAATGCAGTACTGTTGAGTAAGTCCATTGGGGTGTCAATGTTGATAGCTGGAATGCATTTGGAGAACAGTGTATGTTGGTATGAGGCCACTACGGAATATAAGCAGAGAGCAATATACCATTTTGAGGAATGAAAAATATTGGAAGTTACTGTCATCTAACATTTGTCTGCCATCATCTTTCAGATGTGTGGTGCCCATCGGTTGGTGTTATCAGTGAGCATCTTGTTTCTGCTGTCTCCGCTAGTGTTTTCATACATACCAAAAGTCACTTTATTTTTAATCTTTAGATATGCAAGGGCACATTAAGAGTACTTTAAAATTATATTTTAAGAGCAGCAGAGAGCTACCGAGATGCAGAGGTTTTATGTTTTTAATTTTTGTAAACTTCGTGCTAAGGCAGAGCCATGTTTGTATCGCTTTGACTTTGGTTTTTCACAAGTAGCTCTATGCAAACTAACAAAAGTCTGTATGCAGTCAGCTTGGCTGATCTGTCTGCATTCTGGGTTGGATTCTTACTAATTGTCTGTACAGCTACCTTTAATGCATTTAACAATAGCATCAAGTTATTCTCTTGTGCTCCTATAGTAGAAACCAATGTAATTTCCTCTTATTCTCCACCAAATTTCCTGTTCACAGCCCTGTTGTGAATCTCCCCTCCCTTTTTTCTTTTTTTCTTTTTTTTTTTTTTTTTTTTTTTTCTCTTTTTTTTTTTTTTTTTTTT
>VYXH01004839.1:57249-118095 GCA_013397275.1 Burhinus bistriatus
TTTTTTTTTTTTTTTTTTTTGTCACCTGCTTTCTGCTATCATGCTGGGTTGACTTTCTCTTGAAATGTCTTATTTCTGACAGATTGCCTGTGAATTCTTACTTTTTTCGCCACCAGTTCCATCTGTCTTATTACTTTGGCTCCTGTAGGGCTTGAAAGCAAGCATACAACCTGGAAAATGAACCCAGACATTCCAAACGCTGAATCCAGTCAACTGATAAGGCTTAACTTTTTTTGTTAAACAATGATTTAAAATACTTAAGATACCCACAGAGTTTGTTTCAGTGTACCTCATTGTTTTCAAGTTCTGATAAGATTAAGGGAGGCAGTTAGTTTGGTTGTCAACTGGCTGGATCGTTAATAACCATCACCAGTACCTCTTCATAAATGTGTGTGTTATTTTTATCCATATAGAGTAACAGATATATAACCATACAATATGCTGCTCATAATGGTGGGGTTTTTTTGTTCTTGCTTGCTGGCTTGAAATCAAATGAGAACATACATAGTCTCAGGAGTTTCCAGTGCATCTCATTTAAGCTGCAGAGAATAACAGAAATCCTAAGCGGTAAGAATTCATGCAAAATATGCAAAAGTCAGGGGAAAGTTTACAATAACCAGGTCAGTTCAATAAATATGTCTAGAACTAGGAACAGATCTGCCAGCAGCTGAGGTGTCCCATGAAAGGCAGTGGTCATAATCCTTAATCAACAATGAATTTATACTAAAAAATACTAAAATTAGCTTAAGGGAAGCAAACAAAGGTAAGATGCCTGTCTCTTTGCTTGAGATTATGTTATTTCATATGGGGGAAAGAACACTTTGCAAACTTGTTTTCTTCAGAATTTAATAAAGTGACATAAAATATCCTTGAGATCTGCCAGCTCCCCGTGAGGACAGAATTGGGTACCATGTACATGTAAGCAATGGGAGTATTTGCTCCAGAATGGTAGTTCATTTAGC
This sequence comes from Burhinus bistriatus, assembly GCA_013397275.1. Lineage (NCBI taxonomy): Eukaryota > Metazoa > Chordata > Aves > Charadriiformes > Burhinidae > Burhinus > Burhinus bistriatus. The sequence goes on from VYXH01004839.1 coordinate 58,212, forward strand.
TTTGGAGCGCTTTATACATGTGATAATAGCAGGTCTTTGAACTAGTTATCAGGATTAGTTACCTGTCTTCATTCAAACAAAAAGAGTTGTATGTAGAAACAGAAGAGACTGATTTGAGAGATATCTATGCTTTGACCATAAAAGCCAACTTTCTTGCTTTTCGCCAACCTACTTGCAAAGATATGTATTTAAACCCTTAAAGTGTTTGTTTTTAAAAAAACATATGTACAGTTGCTGGAGATTTTTATAGAATGGGAGATGTAGATTCTTTTGTGGAGCTCATAGCTTGCATGCGTTTTGTATCATCAAAAAAGATTAATTACTCAGGATGAGCAGCAATGTTGGAATAGCATCTGATGACATGTAGCCTTGCAGGTCTTTGCACTTGGGCTTCCTTCTAGAAATCTGTACCCAAGTACAGATTGAACACACCATGTTCACAAGCTCAACCTTATATGCTAGGTATTTAATTAAAGCTATAAAAAGGCTAATTACTAGGTTAGTAGTTGCCTGTGTGTTTATAATCGGAACATAGCATTTGACCTTGGTCTCAAACCCATTGTGTTTGAGATGGAATATGAGATGATCATCTTGCGAGTGTAACAACCATGCATTCAGCCTGTCCTGAAGGAACACATTCACTTGGTACTATTTAGTCTCCCAATTTGTCTTGAGAATTTAGAGATTTTGATGAAAGGGTGTAACTTTTTGTTACTAAGCCACATGCATGGAAGCTAACCTTTTCCCCCAGAACACTGCCATTATCACAAAGATGGTGATCCAGGAGACCCTACCTATAGGCCTAAGGGAAGATGACAGTTCCTTGAGGACTCACCTTTCAGGGGTAAGACGGGGGTGGCCCACGGCTCAGCCCATCTTGGCCTACTGCCCTTGTCTTGGAGAAGATGTTGCTGCACCTATGTGAGAGGAAGGCAAGTGCCTGGAGGCACAGCTCGTGCCTGCACGCAGCAGTGTGTGCATGGGCTGTGTCAGCATCACCTGAGCACGCAAAGACCCAAATCCAAAATAAGGCCCAGGCAGACCCAAAAGGTCCTGCCCAACCTGGGGTGCTTTGAGACTACAGCCAAACAGCTCTCAGGATTCAAAGGGGTACCTATAGTGGGTAACTAAAAACTCAGTCCAATCCCATAATTACGTGTGTACTGGTTCTCAGCTGAATTACAAACTGCCCTCTGTAAGTAGGCAGGTGTGTTACGGATACTGACTTCAATCAGCGTTTGCAGGACTGCTCCCAAAACCTTTTTGATCTGCAAGATAACTGATGTTTTGGTTGGTGTTCAAGGCATGTATGTGTGTGGCATGTTTATTTCTATATCCTGAGTTGTACTATTGTGTGAAGCTTCTATTAAGACATTCGTATGTGTCAAATTTCAAGTCAAGTGATTTAAACTTCTGTTGTATTTGTTATTCCACTGATTTTAATTCCTCCCCCCCCACCGTCCCATTTTCAAGAGAAAATGAAGACCAAAAAAATGCAAAAATCCTCAAGTATACAGAGAAGCAAAACATTCACAACCTACCCACTCAGTCTCCAGATCTATTCATACCCTTCACATCAGCCAAGGATGGAGAGCAGGTGACAGGGCTGGAACAGTAGCTTCAGACAGGCAGTAGTTTAGACTGATTCAGGTAGTTCTGCAACTTGACAGTCTGGGAGCTAAGGAGGTTTTGAGGGGAAGAAGGACAGGCTTGCCTCCGTATCGCCCCTACTAGCACTACAGCTTACCATAGACCCTGCATCTATGGTATTTTGATACTTGTGCAGCTCAGAAGGTGAAGTAAATGTGTGGGGTTTTTTTCTGGAGTAAGGCCAGATTTTCCCTCCACAGAACTGCAAGACTCATGGTGTCCACGTCCTTTTTCTGGCTTGGGCTTCTGATCGCTTTACCAATCTTTTGAAGGATGTAATAAAACTAAAATAAGTATCAAGCTGAAAACAATGAAATTATTTGGACAAGAAGAGTAGAGATTTTCAAAATGTAGAAAAGTAATCAAATAAAAGCTAGAATGCTAACTTTGGAGGAATTTTCAGTTTTTGCAGTTGGAAGGAATCATCCATGCTGAAACCAGAACCTCCATCACCCATAACCTAGTGTCATATTCTGCTTTAACGTGTCTATGCTGTCTTCGTAATGACTAAGTATGGCAGTGGGACTGAATTATGTCCAGAACCATGTCCTACCTCCTCTTCAAATCTCCAGCACTCTCCACTCTTGAAAGTCACAGTGAGTCCCATAACCTATTCAGTGTAATATTTACACATGGATCTAAAGTCTGGTTTTCTATGAAGTTATGTCAACAACAGCATGGTTGGGAAAATTAAAATTTAAGGCGTGGGGGTTATTCCTGTTCTTCGATGTCATATACAAATTATCTACAGAGACCTAATGAATCAGGAAGATGCTGATATCAATTCATATTTCTGGAAACTTGGACGTCCGGGTTGGGGTGCTGCACCTGGGTAAGGTTACACCTTTTCAGCATTCCAAAACCTATTTTTGCTCCCCTTCTCTTTCGCTGGTGCTTCAAACTGCTAACATCTCAGAGGTGCTCATCTCAAACTTCACTTGTCCTGGAAATCTAATTTCATAAGATACCTCTGCTGTAGAGCCAATGGAAGTAGAAGCCAGTAACGTACCTCTATGATCTATGAATGTTTGAGCTGCTCAAGAACATTCAACCGTAAGTCCTATCTGATTTAAGAAATAAGGTCTAATTAAAACAGCTTCCATGGTAGGGCCAGTGCTTGGGAGGCAGAAGGTCTCAGGGACATATTAGGAAGACAAGGGTTAGATTAACTAGGAAAAGAGAATAAAGTATGGGGAAAGAAAGTAGACAGACAACATAAGATGGAGTATTAGTATACTAGCTCTTGAAGAGATGTTTATACTATTTTCTGGAAAGTGCAAAAGATTATGGGGAAAGGAATAAAAAAGAGACTAATTATTTCAGTAACTCAAAAGTTGTGCTGGGCTGTTCATGTGGTGAGCCCATGATAAGGACCAGAAAAACTCTCCAGTCACCAGTACAGGAAAGCAAGGGCTTCACTAAAGAGAACTCCAGAGTCTCTGGGATACTTTGACAACAAGTCTGCAGGATGATTTTCATGCAAACAAGTGTAGAAAGCACAGGTCAGCCCCTAAGCACAATACTTGCTCCATAGATTTGTGGAAGGGCAGTCTGCTGCTAGCTCCCGCATCTCTCCTAGAGATGTCCCATGCTCTTCTGGCCTAAGATACTCATGGGGAAAGCATTGTCTGTGCAATACCTGTCTTGCTAATTGATAGCAAATAATTGCTATATTATTTTCTTGTGATCCTATGTGTTATGTAAGCAATCCCCTATCTTGCTAGCAAGATAAAATTATTTTCTATTCTGGGAAGTACAAGGCCTCTATAAGGACTGGGTTAAATTGCTGGTCTACTCTGAGACCTGACTGGGCCAAATATGTCTCCCTTCCACTGCAGAAGTAATGGCAAATCACCTTAACAAACCCAGTCACTGCTGTCACGCTCTTCATCTCTACCTCCATACATTTGGCAAAGTGTTTAAGAAATGCTACACTTCTCAGGGAATAGTTCTCTTTTCTCCTTTGGGACTCCTTACATGCTGAAAACTAAGCACTGGCTTTAGTCTAGTGTTTTGTCCCCCAGTAGAAATTAAGGAGGAGGAATAATGGCTCAGTGCATTGTCTGGGTAGTTACCTTCCTGGTTCATTCTCTTTACTTTGTAGGCAACTCAAGCCAGTTGCCCTCAGCCAACAGGGAAGCACCTGTTATACTTCATTGTGTTATTAAGCACATTTCTACAACTGTTCTCATATTAAGTTTGTCCCACTGGGACCTCCTTGAAAGAATAAGTGCAACTCTGTGCAAGTAAGGGTTGCAGAATAGTCTTCAAAGACTCTTTCATGTTATATTTTTGTCTCTGTTCTAATATTGGCTAGCCATTTCTATAAAGCTGTGATTTCGGTCTTTGATAAACACGGTTCCTTAAAATCCTCAAACAGCTTAATAACATCTACGACAGAAATTCCTATTTATGGTGCTAATCAAAACCCTTCAGGATCCCTGCAGACCAAATACCTAAGCTACTATCTTTACATCCTTCCTAGCAAGTCTGTTTATTCCCAGCCAGGGTCTCCAAGGCATCTTACAGACATATGCTTTATGAAGTTATTTGCACTTTCTTGTATTTTGTTAGAGCTAGTAAAAAGACCTATCAATAAAAAAGTTTCCGTAGCTCACCTCTCACATAAACATACTGATGCCTTAATTCCCACAGTACCCTGCCAGACTTCTAAATATTCCATTATTTATTTACTACTGATTAGATGCCAAATTGTTTTTTTTAATTAAGTGATCTCTTCTTACAGTTTTCATTATACCAGTTTTCCTGTTGATGATGACAGTACAAATGTGCATGAGAGGGGGTGGAATAATGAGCCTGCTGAATAACAATAAGGTCGGATTTCTCCTACATAATAATATCGTAGCAAAGATAAGATACTGTATATCCTTCTTTGCTAGTGTTTAAAATTAAGGCATGTTTTGACCTCACCGAGGGATGCTAGATTTCTTGAAGACATACAGATAGTTTTCAGTGATCATTTCAAAGATACCTTACCAATAGAAACAACAAAATATAATTAGTACCAACAGAGTCCAAAAATGCAAATTGTTCAAGCTCTGGCGAAACTTTCAAAGACTTTTTGATTGCTGAGTTGTCTACTTAATATGTGGCTAGCAAGTTACTTCTTTTTCTCCTGACAGTCAGATGGTATAATCAGAACCTACATGACACATTTGTCTGTCTTTAATGCTTTATCACACTGCTGTGTTCTTTCATCTAGAAACTAGTACTTGTCCTTCTATGCAAATGTGTCTATCTATTCATTAGTCTGTCAGAATGTCTATAAATATTAGATTGTTTTGAGGAGGCAGTGCCTACTTTGTCAAATGAAAATATTTTTCTCCTGCTTTCTAGCACATGAACTGTGATGGATGCAATTGTGTTCTGAGATGCATTTAAACCCAGAAGTTATAGCTATTTAGCTGGTGGGTGCCTTGAAAGTGTGTCACACAAATTACCCAGCTGGAGAGAATTGAAAGCACAGTGAAAATCCTGTTGTTATCTTCAAAAACATATGGACAGAAAAAAAAATCATTGACTTCATAAGGCAGTTGAGGCCCATCTTTTTAACGACTTTTTTCAGACACCCGTGCATATGAGCTCAGTTGATGCAGGAAAGTACCCTGAATGATATTTCAATCCTTACATTTCATTGAAGATCTATTTTCTTTCTTCCCTTCATTGAAACCTCTGAGACTATCTGGTTACAAAATGTCTTAAAATATCCTCTGGCAGCCAAGTGAATGTAGTAAAATGATTTTGTTTCTTTTGCATCTTTTCCAAAGTGGAACCGCTCTGAAATCCATCGAGTAGTGTAATAGCAACACGTTGTGCCTACCCTGAAATAGAAGAGGTGCAAAATGATGTTGGCAGCAAGAGTTATTATTAAGCGTGCCTGTCCTTTGTCAGATAGCTTTGAAAGAGGAGAGAGGCTTTGCAAGGAAGGATATTCACACCCACAACCACATGTCCATTTGTGCTCACACATGCACTTTTCAGAATGCTACAGCGTGCAACGACAACCTGCAAAGGATCAGCTTCAAAAATTTCATTTGAGTCATTTCTTAGCCTCTGGCAGTGGCTGGAAAAGGTGTTTGTGATCAAACTGAAATGCAAAACTGTAATACTATAAATAGCAGCAAGTTCTACTTGCTGAAGAATATCCTTCTCCAATACTACATTGAATTATTCTTGAAGACAGTAAAATCAGTGTAGAGAGAACATTCCTTTTGTATCTTTTTGGTGATAAAAATGTTGACAATTGCTTACTGCAATAATTTCTGCCTCAGCTAAGTACTGCTGGAGTCCTGAAAGAAAATCTTATTTTCATCTTACATTGGCATTGAGGTTTTTTTAAAATACTAATTCTACTCTGGTCTGTAATGAGTCACGCACTTGGACGCAACCTTCGACTTCACTGGAAACAGCACCTTGGGTAACAATTCCCCAAGGTACTCCATCCTTCGAAGTTTCCATTCCCAAGCAGGGAATTCAGCTGCCCAATCACAAGTGTCTGGCACTAGAGACCTTTGGGCACCTGCTTGGGGTTGGAAAGGCAGCTTGAGTGTTGGTGCCATTCCTCTGTGTGTCTAAGATGGTACTAAACACCTGAGTCCTACCAATAATGTCTAGAGCTCTTTATGTCTCAGATACGACCTTTAATCCCAGACCTGAGGTTTTCAGGGCCTGAATGAGAAATATGCATATTAGCGCTTTTTCAATCCATAGTTCAGTTTTTCTTTCTTTACACAGGATGGACAATGAATTCTCTTCTAGAGTATCAAGGTTTTGCAGTAGCATATATCTATTATATATCTTATTATTCCACAGTGTTTTCTTATTGTTCCACAGTGTTTTCTTATTGTAAGGCTCCAAAATGGGGGAATTAAGAATTCTGAAATTCATTGTATTCTTTTCTTCCAAGAAAGTGCAGTACATTATGATAGCTTTATTGTTGGAGAATTAGGGCTTTATAAAGCTACTTTGGAGTAGAGAATTGACTCAATCACTTAAAGGGATTACTAAATACCTGCATACTTCTATTGTGAAGACTTGCCTTGGGAGGATGGAGATTCGTGCTTTCTTCCCTGCTACAGGCTGTGCCAATAATTCTAGGCAACATGAGATTGCATCTCTGGAGGCAACAATTTGAATTACTAGTGATCATTCTTCAGATTTTTTTCTAATTTTATATTGTCAAAATTGCTCTTGGTCCTATTTAAACATACAAGGCCAGATGTGCAGAGGCAAAATGAGACAATTCCACATATGACCACCAGATAAATTACCATTTGCAAGTGCAAGTGTTATGCACACTAACAGAGTGGATGGTTGGGGACCTGCTTGGTATTTGGCCTATAAGAAGCAGCTGGTGCCAAGATATTAACAAAGGAAAGTAACAGATTGGTTTTTGTTGGGACAACAGCTTAGACAGTTTTACACTGTCTAGATGCCGTGTTTACCTTCAGAAAGGAAATTACTGATATCAGATGCCAGAAATGTCTTATTGTGAGTTTTATTTACATCATTGAATCATAGAATGGTTTGGGTTGGAAGGGACCTTAAAGATCATCTAGGTCCAACCCCCCTGCCATGGGCAGGGACACCTTCCACCAGACCAGGTTACTCAAATCCCCATCCAACCTGGCCTTCAACACCTCCAGGGATGGGGCATACACAACTTCTCTGGGCAACTTGTTCCAGTGCCTCACCACCCTCACAGTAAAGAATTTCTTCCTGATATCTAGTCTAAATCTACCCTCTTTCAGTTTAAAACCATTACCCTTCGTCCTATTGCCACACTCCCTGTCACTCTCCATCTTTCCTGTAGGCCCCCTTTAAGTACTGGAAGGCTGCTATAAGGTCTCCGCAGAGCCTCCTCTTCTCCAGGCTGAACAACCCCAACCCTCTCAGCCTGTCTTCACAGGAGAGGTGCTCCAGCCCTCTGATGATCTTCGTGGCCCTCCTCTGGACTCGGTCCAACAGGTCCATGTCCTTCTTATGTTGGAGGCCCCAAAGCTGGATGCAGTAATTCAGGTGAGGTCTCATGAGAGTGGAGTAGAGGGGCAGAATCACCTCCTTCAACCTGCTGGCTATGCTTCTTTTCATGCAGCCCAGGATACAGTTGGCTTTCTGGGCTGCAAGCACACATTGCCCGCTCATGTTGAGATTCTCATCAACCAACACCCCCAAGTCTGTCTCCTCAGGGCTGCTATCGATCCATTCTCCACCCAGCCTGTATTTGTGCTTGGGATTGCCATGACCCATGTGCAGGATCTTGCACTCGGCCTTGTTGAACTTCACGAGGTTTACATAGGCCCACCTCTCAAGCCTGTCCAGGTCCCTCTGGATAGCATCCTTTCCCTCCAGTGTGTCAACTGCTCCACACAGCTTGGTGTCGTCAGCAAACTTGCTGAGGGTGCACTCAATCCTGCTGTCCACATCACTGACAAAGATATTAAACAGCACCAGTCCCAATATCGACCCCTGGGAAACACCACTTGTCACTGGTCTCCACTTCGACATCGACTCCTCTACCGCAGCTCTTCAAGTGCAGCATTCCAGCCAATTCCGTGTCCACTGAGTGGTCCATTCATCAAATCCCTGTCTCTTCAATTTAGAGACAAGGTTGTCATGTGGGACAGTGTCAAATGCTTTGCACAAGCCCAGGTAGGTGATGTCAGTTGCTCTTCCCTTATCCACCAATACTGTAACACAATCGTAGAGGGCCATGAAATTTGTCAGGCACGATTTGCCCTTAGTGAAGCCGTCTTGGCTGTCACCAATCACATCCTTATTTTCCATGTGCCTTAGCATAGTCTCCAGGAGGATCTGCTCCATGATCTTGCCAGGCACAGAGGTGAGACTGACCAGCCTGTAGTTCCCTGGGTCTTCCTTTTGTCCCTTTTAAAAATGGGGATTATTTTTTCCCTTTTCCAATCAGCAGAAATTTCACCAGACTGCCACAACTTCTTAAATGTGATGGATAGTAACTTAGTAACTTCATCCACCAGTTCCCTCAGGACCCGTGGCCGTATCTCATCAGGTCCCATGGATTTGTGCACCTTCAGGTTCCTCAGATGGTCTCAGACCTGGTTTTCTCCTACAGTAGGTGGTACCTCATTCTCCCAGTCCCTGCCTTTGCCTTCTGCAACTTGGGCGGTATGGCTAGAGCACTTACTGGTAAAGACTGAGACAAAAAAGCCAGTGAGTCCCTCAGCCTTCTCCATTTCCCGGGTAACTGGGTCTCCTGTTTCCTTCCAGAGAGGGCCTGCATTTTCCCTAGTCTTCCTTTTATCACTGATGTGATAATCCATTTTCTCTTTAAAGAAAAGGGAATAAAACTGTGGCTGTAGTAACAATTACAAATTGAAAAGTACTGGGAACAGAAAAGGAGCTGCCCGCTATTCCTAGCTATTCCTGTCACTCTGTTCTTGTTATAGTCGTTTCTAAATATGTCAATGTAAATATTTCAAGTCTGTTTTTTCCCCAGATAATAATGAGTCAATATGGTAATTTTCACAACGCAGAAAGAAACACACCTTTTAACAGAAAGAGAGCAGGTAAATCTGTGAGCGAAGGTTAAATCATCCAGTTGAGTGAAGGATGGGAAATACTTAGCAGGCTGAGTAGATGAGCCATTTTTGGACAAAGCCAAGGATTAAAAAAGAGTTAAAGAAGTCCTAAATAGATAACACAAATAAAAACAAACAGATAACAAAAATAGCAATGTAATAGATTAGGAGTTTAACGTGTGTTAGTGGTTCCAATAAACAGTTTAAATAAGTAACGCTGCAGTAAATAAAGACAAGAAGAAGGAAATGGCAAAGTAAATTTGAGGGGACAATCAGTTCAGTGAGGCTGAATCAGTGTTATTCAAACTAAGTATTCAGGATAATGCTGTTTTTTTATTTTTCTTGGAGTGGAAAAGCTGAGTTTAAGAATCAAGAACAGGCTCTGCCAAGACTACAAGTTGACTCAGCAAACATCAGCTCTAGCTATCAGCCCTAGTAGAAGCTTTCAGCTGGATAAGCATGAGCTCCTCTTCAGGGCAAGGTTTCTTTCATGGGCATCATGTTGAACACAGCATCCCATTTTATGAAGAACTGTGGGAGAGCTGCATAAACAGTTGAAAGATATATAACACAGTAAGGTTTTTCCAGATCATCTCTTTCTACTGCAGTGGTGTTCTGTCTTTTTTTTTGTAGTAGAGCTAAACATTCAGAAATTATAGGTGCTGTGTTATACTTCCTGATGCTGATAGGGTGTGGAGATGTCTTCCAGTCACTATGAAACAAAGATTTTTGCGAGGTAATCAAAATTAAAGTCTAAAGAAGGTCTTTGTGGTGTGATACCACATAACACCTAGACGAGGTGACATGAGCATGTTAACCAGTAGGATTTAAGCTGAAGGTACCCATCTGACTTTAGTGTTCATAGAGGCACTCACTCAAGGGTGATAGCTTGAATAACAGAAAACAAGGGACCCGTATTCAGGAGCCAGAAGACTTCCCTGTCCCTTCTGTGGCTGCACAAAAGGCTGTGCGGAGCTATAAGGCTGCTGAAACAGAGGCAGCGAGAAGGCAGAAGGGGGTCTGTGCTTGGACAGGGGAAGGCATCTGTAGGGTGCCACTGGCACTGCTTGACCTTGTGCAAGGACACAAATTATGCTTTCCTGAGCCATCTCTCTAGCAACATTCCTGTGGTGCAGCACACCAGGATATAAGCATGTGGCATAGTCATGACAGGACAAAGCATTTCCAAGTATGACTGGATAATAAATCCTGTTGATTCAGTAGAGGTGAAATGTTGGGTTAGTAAGAGACTGGGTTGCTCTACAGTACTGGGAGGCATCCAGAATGTGAGATGTGGCTGTAGCTTCTATAAATGTATCCAAGCCAGCTTTCTGTCAACACCTTTGGGTACCAATGACATGGTATTTCAGCAGTGTGGGTCTGATTGTGCATCATTGGTTTCTCACCGGACTGTTAAGACAGACTTGGTTCAGCTTAAAGCAAGACTTGTGTATATCTCCAGGAGATGCAGTCACAGTTTCAAAGAATAAACACAAATGATTGCATAGGTCAAAATGCAAAGCCTCTAGAAAAAAAGTGCTGACATTTTGGAAGCCAATGAATGAGTGGCCGATACATGATGGTGGGAATATAAGCTTAGGTGGGTGGGGATGCTTCAAGCTGGAAAGTTATCTTTTCCTGAAGCAGAGCAGGGCAAACGCAGTCTGAAGAAGAGGTACGAATTATGGTAGGTGCCTTGGTTGTACAGTCAGATGTTCCCTTCAGGGGCATTGTGAGACAATTAGAAACACTATTTCTTGTTGTACTGAACAATAACATTAATACAAGACATTATTTTATTCTTGAAGATTTCCAGGCAAGATCTGTTGGTCTTCATTGTAAAAGCTTCTGCTTACATTCTACTCATACACTATTCTCTCATGGAGAATCAGAATTATTGTTAGATAACCAAGAAGTTACTTCAGCTAAAACCCCATCTTTTAACATGTATCTGGAAAGAGTACCACAGCCATTTTATTCGAGATTTGCATCTTTGCTATAGATTTGAAGACTGGCTCATTAGTGATGTCATTGCAATGGGTAGGTTCACTTTGATACTGTTTACATCTGACAATGACAAAACCACAGAGACTGATTTCCTGAAACAAGGTTTCATCCTCAGGATATGGTCAGAGTAGGCTGCTCCTTGTTTTTCAGTTAGAGTTCAGGGTCTCAGTTTTAACCCATAATGTTCCAAATAATCTACTTGAGAGATTCTGTCTGTCCCACACACCTGAACCATTTTACCTGAAGACCCCTGTTTTAAATGGGAAGTGGTGTATGGTAAGGTTTTCCCTGCAAGGATTTTTTTGGGTTGGATATTCGATATTCCTGGGCTGGGAGTTCTATACGGTGTTGAATGTTCATTTTTCTCAGTGATAAATGCATTTAAATAAAATATGCAGGCTTTTGTTATTTTGTTTTTACTATTCTAACACTACAGATTGCTCATAATACATGAGTGCCTATAGCTGTTTGGAAGGGTGGCTACTAACGTGTTGACTATAAATTCAAATTAATAGAGATACATGATTTATGTGCATATTTTAGTAAGTACTCAAGAGGCAGGCTGTTTGTAAGAGAAACATAATTCTTCTATTAACTTTCATAAATACCCTGCTCACTCCTTTGTGAATTCACACAGAGCGTGTGCATATGTAACAGCATAGCAGCAGTGCATGTAGTGGTGTGATTATAGGAAATACAATTCTGTTTACTGTCTATAACATCTTTGATTGTCTTTGTGCCAAAAAGAGTCAGAAATTGCCAGGAGTAAGTTCAAGGCAGCAGATCTTAATGAACATGACTGTGATCCCTCTATAGGGAAGAATATTTTTTCTTTCTTTCTTTCCCTGTGGTTTTCCTTTCTGTCTACAGCGCTGAAAATAAATGTTAATTTGCTCTGTATGGAAACTATCTACTGGCAGCAGGGCCCTTACGAACACAAAGACACAAAGAATGACAAAGAATGAGCTTGTGTTAAAGGCTCTGCTTTCAAATACTTGGGCTCAACCATGGGTTTTGCCACTTGGCCTTTGTCATGTCCCTTAACTTCCCTGATGAAATTCCTCATCTGCTTAAATTCCTCATCTGTGAAACTGATTAATAATATTAATTTCTTTAGCTAATCTATTTAGAAAATAGACTATTCAGGAGATGGGCTAGCTCTCTATGTGAATACGCAGAACCTAGAACAGTGAGGTTTAGACCTTGGTGTGGAGGAACCACTTTATTACAAGTAGCATGCAATGAGAAGGACGTAGTCTGAAATCCTACTGTGACTTACATTTCTGTCTGTAAACATGAGGAATGAGGTCTCCTGATCTCGAACACATGCCAGAAAGCCTGCTGAGCTAGTTAACAGTGCCCCATTATCTAAAGTGTTCATTGGACTCATTAAGCACCAAAAGCTCTGGATGAAAAACAGTGGTATGTTTTAATCTCCTCATTCCTGCTGCCACGTTTCTCTTTTTCTTTACGTTGACATTTATGCTTCAACTAAAAGTTCAGTTCCTCCCTGTGATTTCTGTGTACGCAGTTTCAACAGCATGAAGCAATGTTTCTTTGTGGCAAAAAATATGTCTAGACTGCTAGTATATCCACTAGTGTCTTAGAGATTTCTTCCTGGGAGTATCCTCCTAAATATTCTGCTTAAACATAATTGTCTGACTTTCTCCTGAGTAAAAACGTGTTGCCTGGGACTGACTAGACAAGCCCACTGTGCAGAATTGATTTTCGTGTTTCATAGGGTACTGATGACTCCCATGCTTCTGCTGCGAGATTTTTGCCTTTTGATGGGCTTTCAGACTGAAAGTCCAAGCAGCAGCAGCAAGCAGATCTACACGAGAACACTAGCTGTCAGCTCAAAAGGAAAAATAATGTTGAAGTCTCATGATTGCACAGAAAAAAATTAGACTCATGAAGCAAGTGCAAAAACTGAAGCACTCAAAAAAGAGAGCAACTAAATGCTTAAAATATTATTTTTAGGTATTGTAACCAGTGTTGTGCATTTAGGGGCTGATGGTAACACCTGTCTTTTATGTAACATGCCTAAATAGTTGATTTAAAAACCTAACCTCTAGTGGGATTGATATCCAGCACTGGGAATATTATTTGAATACAAAGCTTCTGAAGACAGATGGGCCAAGGCATTTGTTGAATACCACCGACTTCAACCCCACTCAAATTGTCCATTTACTCCTGCAGAGCATTTTGAAGAGGGCTGCACTTTGTAGTCTGACTAAATGAGAAAGACAGGATACTCTGGAAGCTGGCGGGAGGTTTCAGCTCAACTGTCCTTTATTCTTCCTTTTTTTGCTCAGTGGTCATCATTCCGTATTGTTTACTATTTTTTGGTATTCTTCTGTTCTACAACATATAATGACTTGGAGGCTGAAAAAAATTATATGTGGCTTCCTGAGCATCTCGCATGGTGGAAAAAAAGCTTGGAAATAAAGCACACACAGACTGTCAGATTGAAGATTTCACCGAAATTACTTGCTCAGGTTTCCCATCATGTATCATTAAAGTGAAGTTATTGGGAAGTATGCATTCTTATGGAAACAGAAAACAAAAGCACCTGGAACTCTTTGGGTTTTTTTTTTCTGGAATAGTGGCAAAAAGATGGGCTGACCTTCTCACAGAGACCCGTGGAGTGATGTCAGCAGTGTTTTACTTAAGGTGCAGTGAAAATGAATATTTTCTTTCTTTTCAAACATACTAGATAAGACTACTTTTCAAAGCTTTGTACTTGTCAAGGCTCTTTGAGTAAAAAGTCTGAAGCAGTAAAGTGTTATAACTCAGTACATATTTTTCCATCCATTCTTATTTAAGTTCTACAATTATTTATTGTAGTGTTTTCTCTTTTTGTTTTAATTTTTTTCTACAGCTAATTTTTACCTCTGTATTCTTTCTTGTATTAGTTGCCTAGAAAGGTCTTATTCTTGGACTTTTTGATGCAAGGCCTCTCCCCTCCTACGTCTTCAAAAACATTTCATTAAGCACAGGGTAGTACTTTTAATCTTACATTTTTCATGGTGAAAAACCACAGCCCATCGTCTTGTGGATAAAGACTATGTTTTACTATGCTAACATTTAAGAGGTCCGCATCCTTTTCTCTAGTACTGGGACAAAATTTCTCATATATGTGGTATTAAGAAACCTAGTACTTACCCAGATAATTTACACAGACAACAGATGATGTTAGACACCAGAAATGAGCAACAAAAATCCATAAGACTTTTTTTTTTTCCCTCTATCCTAGGACATCTTCTTATCTTTTTCAAATTTTAAAGCAATTGGCAGGAGTCACTGAGATAGTACACATCCTTTGACTCATGGCTCTTCTTCTGAAAACTTCTGAAGAGCTTGAATGTCAGCAGTTTGTCAGCCCTGGTGGAAACAAATTGATCCTCAATAAGTGAAGAACGGTTTTGGAAATACTGTTTTAAATTTACTAAGATAAATATCTGCTCCTGAGCATTGCATAGAGCATGAGAAATCTTGAGGCTGTATCTCGTTCTTAGAACTTCTTTTTGCTCTTTTCTTTGTTTCTTTTATGATTCAGAATTAATTAATAAGGCTTTCTTGAGCTTTTCAGTCTTTCCACATCACCTCAGTTGCCTTTTATCCTCAGTAAAAGCACTTAGAGCTGAGGTTGCTTCCTGTGCATGGCAGAAGGAGGCCCATGCATAGAGAAGCTCTGTGCAAAATGATGGCAGAGTGAATCTCTGCCCCCAGCCTGCTCTCCTGTAGAATAACAGTAGAGGTATTTCAGCCTCTAAAGTATCAGTATCTTGTGCTTCTAGTTTGTAGCCAAAGGGCTCAGGGGCACTGACTGTGCTTCCTCTGTCCCACAGACCTTGCCCCTAGCCTCCCCCATTTTTGGTGACTGCTTCTGTAGAACAGGTAGTGAAAACTGAACTTCCAGATAGGGGGTTGTGATGAATATGGACTGTTCCTACACAGATTTATCTCTTCCAGGTCCATAGTTCAAATGTTGGGACCGCACTGGGCCTGAGAGTCTGGCTGTAAAGCCAAGGCTGGTGTGGAGCTGGTATTTGTTGGCACATTCTCATTTCATTTTAGTAGTGTTGCACTGCCAGCATTCAGATACACTGAGACAGGAGGACACACACTAAGATAAGTAGCTGATGGATATCTGGGATGGGAATGATACATATCCCTCTCCTTTCACCCATCCATCCCAGGACACTGAAGATGACTATAAAAAAAATTCTGGCCCCAAGAACAGCTCTGACCTGCAGTAGTGTGGGCCTCCAGCCCCTTGGCAGCTATGGTACTGTCAAGTTCTACCAGGGCCAGAAATCCTGCAATAGTTGTGTGTGCTTGGAGGACTGTGTCCAGCTCTGGGGCCTCCAACATAAGAAGGACATGGACCTGTTGGACCGAGTCCAGAGGAGGGCCACGAAGATCATCAGAGGGCTGGAGCACCTCTCCTATGAGGACAGGCTGAGAGAGTTGGGGTTGTTCAGCCTGGAGAAGAGGAAGCTCCGCGGAGACCTTATAGCAGCCTTAAAGGGGGCCTACAGGAAAGGTAGGGAGGGACTTTTTATCAAGGAGTGTGGCGATAGGATGAGGGGTAACAGTTTTAAACTGAAAGAGGGTAGATTTAGATCTCAGGAAGAAATTCTTTACTGTGAGGGTGGTGAGACACTGGAACAGGTCGCCCAGAGAAGTTGTGTATGCCCCATCCCTGGAGGTGTTGGGAGGCCAGGTTGGATGGGGCTTTGAGTAACCTGGTCTGGTGGAAGGTGTCCCTGCCCATGGCAGGGGGGTTGGAACTAGATGATCTTTAAGGTCCCTTCCAACCCAAACCATTCTATGATTCTATGACTGGCATTAATTGCATGGGAGAAAGGTGGACTGAAGAAGGGGTTGGATTATGGATCAATGCCCAAATTCATGGCAGGACTCTCTCCCTGTCTGTAATCCACGTCTGCAGGGCAGAAGTGGTGAGAGAGGTGGGATATTAGGGAAGAGGGCCCAGAGCACAAGACACTGTGGGACAGGGGTTTTTTCTGTGTAGGAGAAACAATTTGTCATGTCCTGTTTTGAATTAAAAGGCTGGGTCCTGCCTGGCCCTTTGCGTCCCTGTATAACAAACACTGATGCACAGAAGTGGCACCTGGATTTCTACTCTGGGTACACAGCTGCTCCTCATACTGTAGTGGTATGGGGAGAAAGAGGATATGTGTTTATTTCTTTAGGTACCTAGGAATATAAAGGTTGTATTAAAATGTGAATATTACTATGCAAGTTTGAGGAGGCACAGTTTTTCATACTGACTGGTGATAGATGATCAACGTCTATCAAATGTCAGATCTCATTGCCTGATCAGAAGCACGATGACCAGAAGCACACCCTCAGAGGTGGATGTGCATGTCCTCTCATGGCTACACAATATTTGCCTTTAACTTACTAAAGAGAAAAGGCCAAATCATGCTTTCTTGGAATAGCTACAGAGTTCCCAGTGGAGTCATAGAAGAGGCACATGTAGCTGAAGAAGCGCTTCTTTCACTCTGTGGTGAAATCCTATCCAAACCCATGCCCTCAAATCATTCCTCACACCTGATTAGAGGCTCGTCAGCTCTCTGTATGAGGCATATTAGAACTTTTCACATTATTCCTTGCTAAATGTCAGTTTTTAGAGTGGCTGTGAATGAGCCATTTCAATAGATGTCAAGAACTTCAGTGGGAACCTGGATTGCCAAAGGGGAGGAAGATCAAAGGAAAGGAACACCAAAGTGAAAAATGAGATCTTAAAGGAAATTGAAGAGTAGGGGGAAAGAAGGATGCAGAGGAAAAGCTGTCTCTTCCTTGTGAGATTTTTTTCAATCAGATTTTCACCATACTTTGGAACAATCCACAAGCAGTACACAGTCAAATCCCAAGTCAGATTCTGTCAAATTAATGACGCATTAGTGAGTGAGACTTTGCCTGTAAAGTGCAATCGTGCAGCTACACTGCAGTCATGCACTAAAGGGACTAAAAAAACCCCACAAAACCCCAACCAAAAAACTAAACCCCAACAAAAAAACCCAACCCACCAGAAAAAATTATTTCGTCTGATTTCTCTCATTCCCAACCCTCCTCAGCTAATACCTTTTAATAGGCCGTGACAGAGTTTGGTGCTATACACATGTAGCATCATCTTCTTTATTGGGAAAATCTGTCTCACGGTAAATTTTTGCCACTGGGATAACCTAAGGGCCCTCTTTAATTTCAAATCTTGCCAAAAGAGAGCATCTGAGTGGCTGAGAAAGGTGACCGAGTTCATGTGTGTTACAGAGGACTAGTTCAGCACCGGAAACTTTTGTTGTGCTGGTTTTGGCTGGGATAAAGTTAATTTTCTTCACAGAAACTAGTATGGGGCTGTGGTTTTGATTTGTGTTGAAAACAGTGTTGATAATGCAGAGATGTTTTTGTTATTGCTAAGCAGTGCTTAGGCAGACTCAAGGCTTTTTCTGCTTCTCACACCACCTCACCAGCGAGCAGGCTGGGGGTGCACAAGAAGTTGGGAGGGGAGACATCTGGGACAGCTGACCCCAACTGACCAAGGGCTGTCTGTTGGGCCTGCCAGCTGGGAAACAACCATAGACAGAGACGCTTACCTGCTTTCTGTTTTGTATTGGCCTCCTCTGAGAAAGAAGACAGCTGGCTTCCCTTCAAAATGTTTGCCATACAGCTGAAGCACTAAATGGCAGCTTCTGATCCACAGCGTCCTGCCTGTTCAGAAAACCTTCTGCCTAGAAAACAAGGAAGATCCTGTGCAGGTTCATTATCAGTGTATTATAGATGCTACGCTGCCATTATAACAGACTGCTGACATTTTGCGTATGCTCTGTTATGCCAGCATTTTTACTTTTTGACTTTTTGAGAAGTCATAAAAGACAGATATGCAAGAGAACTCTAACCATTTGTGTATGCAGTTAATTAGAACATTCAAATTTATTTAAATTCTTGTAATTCCGTGTTTTTATCTGTTTCAAAGGTTACGTCATTCTTACAGATAAGCTGGTCACAGAAGACTTCTGAAGATCCAAAAAGGAAGTTGACTTACAGGCAATAGTAGAAAACAGGAAATAATAATCTGTTGAATATTTAACCCATTTATAATAATAAGCAAGCACTTTTAGATCTTTCACAGTATAATTCTAAGAATAGCTTTGACTGCAAATGCAATAAATTCTTCAAAAACACAATGAAAGCAATGTAAGGGGCAATTTGTCATCTTCAATATCTAACAGAATCTTGTCGGTTTTAACATTGACTGCAATATACTTTCCTGGCTTTGAGCTTTTCCAGAAATGCTTCAGTTTAGCCACAGGTGTATACTTTTTCCGTATTG
Source organism: Burhinus bistriatus (assembly GCA_013397275.1). Classification (NCBI taxonomy): domain Eukaryota; kingdom Metazoa; phylum Chordata; class Aves; order Charadriiformes; family Burhinidae; genus Burhinus; species Burhinus bistriatus. The sequence continues at coordinate 76,809 of VYXH01004839.1, forward strand.
CTGTTTAGCTTCACTTAACCAGAACACAGGTCACTTGTGAAATAAAAAAGAACAAAGCTTTTACTTTTTAAGAAAGAAATATTCAGCAGAATGGTTTCTTATCAGTACTAAGAACTTTCTCTTGAATCAGTCCAGCTTCTAAGACCCCAGAGTCTGGTATGTGAACTGGAGAACAGGAGACACATCAGGGATTTCCTTGCCTTCCCTGACTAGCAGAGACCCTTCTCATGAGGAGCCCATTTATCCCTGACTATTAAAAATACTTCAGAAGAACTTTGGGTAAGAAGAGCCTTTGGAATGTCTCAGACTGAATGAAGTCACACTCAGTGTCTAGGACGCTTTATGTATTAATCCTCTTTTTTTTTGTATCTTCTTAATTTGCTGCTTTCAAACCCATTAAGAGTTTTTCACATGCATAGATTACAATCAAGCGTGGTTAAAGAGGTGATGATGTCACTGTCAGATAGCAATGGGTATATGCTTTTTTGAGGGTAGGTATAATTTTTAAGTATCTCAGGTGGGCATTTTTACTGTTGTCTTATTTCAGTGGTTTCAAATGTGAAATATTTTTAATGAACAAGGAAAGCTGTTCCCTTTCTAAGTCTTGAGGGTTTCAGAAATGATGGGCTTATCATCACCACTTCCTGCCATTATGCTCTTTGCAGTTGTTCCAGTGTTAGAAGTTAGGTTTTAAAAATATCAGATCTTACTTTGTGATGGGAAGAAGTATTTTGGAAGAGTGGGAGCTGATGAGGGAGGAAAGCATTGACTGTTCTGTGAGGATTAAAGAAAGAATTGGCTCTAAGGAGAATCAAGAAGGTTAAAGAGACGTTTGGCCTCAGACATTACATTCTGAGGATTAGGTCTATTTTATTTGCTATTACCAGGAAGAGTCTGACTTTACAAGAGTGGCTAATGGAAGCCCATTGTTCAAAAACAATTTCAGCAGTAATTCAGTAATCTGCTAGAGGGGTGTTAACTGAAAATTAGTTACCTTGTTCATTTACGGCTCATCTCGCCTAACTAATCTCTTCTTACTTCTGCTATCTTAACTCAAAGCCTGATTTGTCAGGCAAAGCCATGAAGCCTGTGCAGATGGGGAGGTTTGTACAGACATAACATCAGTGCAAAAAAATGGCACTGCAGAGCAAAGCACTTCTTTCATTCTTCTTTTTTCTAATACAGAATTGTTTAAATAAAATTAACGGCTATTACTGACATCAGGTTATCCTAATCCATATAATGACATAAATATATCTGTTAAGAGCTTCCAGTCAGCCTTGCAGTCTGGCTTATGGCTTTCTACACAGGAAAACCCAGTTCAGTTTTTGCTCCTAATTTCTCTTCTCAAAAATTTTCCAAACATCTTGTTGCCTATCACATCTAAAGCCATGTTGGGGTATAAGTTTTACTTTGGCTTTGTTAAACATGTGTTTCTATTGATTTAAACTATTTCTAGTGTTACTTTATACTATATACTATTATACCTTATGCTATTTAATGTACTAAAGACTGCTGCGTTGAGTAATGGTCAACTTCAGTGACTGGCTTAGACTAGCCACCCGACTTTTACCTGACTAAAGATAGACAAGGTCAATCCTTTATTTATGGACTAAACAAAGTTTTCTGCCATTATAGCTCTTGGTGTGTCCCTGTGTGCTCCATTCTGCATACTGTGTTCTGCACTGTGTTCACAACATAGCAGGGCAGGGAAGAGGTTGTAATATCAATAAGGTGTTGATAGAAGTTTCACACAATCATTTGGGGTATTCCCTTCCTGCACATAACTTCTTCCCCAAATCATGAATTTCTCCTTTCTGTTGAGAACTTTCCTTGCCTGCCCCAGAGTTAAAAAGGAAAGCTTTATACCTCTGTATTCCCCAAGTATCTTTTCAGCTGTGCTATTAAATTCTCATCAAGTTAGTCTCTTCAGATGATCAGCATCCCCACCGTGTAGTACACTGCTTAGTTATCACTAGCCTTGATGTTCCCATTGAGAACCTGATTTGCCATCAATAACTTTTCTGTCTAACTAAGAGATGATCACTGGAGTTCTACATTTTAGCTAGTCTTGTGCTATGCAAAAATATTTTTCATATCCTCCCCTACGGAGCTCAAGTTCTACAGAAAAGCAAAGCACAGCGGAGAAGATAACTAGCTCCACATTCAAACTGAAGAGTGCAATTTTATGCAAACACCCTGAAAGACCATGCTGGGTCAAATTTGTAAGCTCAAGCAAATTCTCCAAGGTGTTACAGATTTTTTTTTATTTTTTTTTATTTAGTATTCTGAACTTAACTTTCTTTTGTCTTTAACTGCATAATATGTTAGAAGTCATGATTAGGAAGCAATAAAAAAAAAAGAATTGTATAGTAATATGTACTCACAGTCACTTTCTTATTTCTCTTACTGCTTGCTACTGATACTTTTATTCTAGAAATTTGAATTATTCCTTCTAGATTTCCTCTAATAATGGGTTAGTTGCAATGTATGCTATGTGTCCTTGTTTTAGACTTTTCTTAGCTGTGCTTTCAGTAAAACATACAGTTCAAATTGCGGAGAAATGGCCTGAAATAATGCAATGTCGTCAGAGGCCTCTTGCCTGTGTTCATTACTGCTGATATTTTTCAGCTGTCTTACATTGTGCAGTAGTGGTAAATGCTCCCTTTGTGCCTCTGACCTTTAATACATTCATTAAATTTAATGAGTTTAAAGTGTAAAAGAAAAAGGATCTTGCCAAGCACAATCATCAGGACTGCTATTTAATAGGGAAAAAAGGAACAGATTCACACACATTAGCAGGTCTATACAAAACTACTTTGCACTCTTTCTACTTGCTGTGATATTCTGTTGATACAGTATGCTCAGTCTGATAGAAGCATAAGGAAAAATAACAGCAGACACTTGAATACTGTTCTACCGATGTGGTGTGAGAGAATTTGCTATTTTTCATAGTCTAGCAAGGCACTACTTATGTCCTCTAGTGTCCACAGAGTCTATTACAAAATGCAAAAAAAGTGTTATCAGAAGAGTCAAACCTGATTTTTCATTTGTTAACTTTTTATTTTATAAGAAGAGTTTAGCCTCTGCTGTCTTAGTTGTGATTATCAGCAGTTCTTGCAAAATGTGCCATTGTAATACACCATGACAAATTTACTTTCTTGCCCTTTTCAGAAAATTCTTTCCAGTGCCCCAGATTAGTATGGTGCACCAGCCTTTTTGGGAGTGGGGCATGCTCCCTGTACTATGTCACAATGACAGAAACTACGTCTACAGTGTCACTGCAAAGAAAACCTACTCTCCAGGGACAGACTCTACAATCTGCCATCTCCCACTTCATCACACCGAAGACTGCAAAAGTCCTTCTACAGACATGCAGGTGTTTTGTTGATGGAGAGAAGAACGGGTTCTTGCCTGACGTTTTCAGCTATTATTTACCTTTCTTTCTGCTGGGCTTGTGAAGAGCTGAATAAATCCAGACTGCAGATCCTATAGCTTCTGTTACTATTTTAGCAGTCAAAATGTTTTTTCATGTGCAGAAACTACAAGGAGACAATGAGATGTGGCACAATATCGGCAATGACAATGCCAACATTGCCTGGGTTTTTCCTGGACCATTCACCCTCAACGTCACATCCCTTTGCTCCAGCTTCTTCAAAAACCTTCATGCTTTATCTTCTACCCTCTTCCTGAACAAGCCATCTCTGATACAATCCTGCTAATACATACAAGCAAAAAAAGAAAAATAGGATGGAGTCAAATGATATTTGCCACTACTCAATTACTTCTGCTGCATATAAGGAGTATTTTTATTGGCTTCTTTTTGTCTTGACCATTTAGACTGTAAACTCTTTTGGTACAGAAAGAAAGATCATGCTCAGCTAATTGCAAGGGTGCTACAGCAGTTGAGATAAGGATGAATTATCCTCAGCAGGTCTGACTAAGAGGGAGTGATTCTACTGCTTATTTCCTCAAGATTTATATGTCATCTTGAGAACAACAGATAGAGATTTAAGCATAGACAATGCATGATAATGAACTCTCTTTTACTTATTAAAGAGGGAAGACCAGCCATATTCTTTAAACATTAATTTTGTGTAGACTTTCAGATCACAAAAAGAGATAAGATACAGTCTTTTTAAGCAATGGATAAATTAGCTTTATACAGGTATTTAAAGGGCTAAGTATGAAAATATTGGCATCCTTTTGAAGCTTTCATAAGAAAATGAAACAACACAGGGAGGAGTTATCTCAGAGTGATGCTTTGTGTGATCTATTTAGTATGGGAGAAATTTGAAGCAGAGCAGAGAACTTGTGCAAAACCACTGCATGCATACAATTCTTAATGGGTCTGACCAGAGGATAAAGATAACAGTATTGGCCTTCTCCTAGAATTCTGCAGGTGACACCTCTGGCCATTTGAAACTGCGGGAACCATAAGATGTCTGGACGACATTTCCTGTTGCAAAGAAGTTGCATAAACGGATGGAGACAGTTTTTCATTTAACATCTTGCAATCCACTGCCTAAATAAAGCTGCGTACCTGATACATCAGCTTTAGGGTCTTCCCAGACAAAAGAGTATTTGGTTTCTCTTCCATCCTACTATTCTTCAATCTGACACTGTAGCATGAGCCAACGCTTTCAAATTTGGGGTGACTTTGACTGGCTTTCATGCTTATAACTCTATTTTCTCTCTCTCTAATTCTTATATCCTAAACCTATGATTTCTTTTTCTGTTTTCAAACTTATATTTGGGCAAAAGTCACTCTGACTTAATCGTATTGGAGATTTATGAAAAAGGTTTTTATATGTATTTGGCGTGGGTTTTGTGAATTGGCTCAATAAAGCTCAAACAGCTTTATAGTAGCTATTGTCTATTCCATAATGCTGCTCTGAACATAAACTATGGCATTATACTGAAATTAGCCAGCCTGCCAGATGACTTCAGTCTTGTTTTGAATACGTTGATTGACATGTCATTTTGCCCTTAAAATAATAATGGGATGCTGGAAAGAGTCTTCAACTTTAAACATCAAAGAATTGCTCAATTCACCTCATTAGTCTTCAACCTTTCAAACACAATTGCAGAATATATTAAAGAGTATTTTGGTACTAGATGATCATCTAGCTGAAAATATTATTTTCATGGCTATTCAGTATATTAATTATTTACTATTGCCTTTATTTATGTTATTAGTAAATCCAAAGCTGAAGAAGACACTATATTACATGGTAAATTAATCAGAGCAACCAGATTTCATATCAACTTATACCTCTTTCAGTTGCCCTCAGTCTGAGAATGGATAGCATGAAAAGTCTTTTCATTTTTCTTTTTTTCTTTGTTCATCAGATTTTACTGAGTGAAGTAGCAGACAGGAGGCATTATGATAATCTGCCCTGATTTTGGTTAGGAGGCACCCACTTTACTTTCCAGGACCTGATGAATTCTCCCAGCTCTGATTTGTCCTTTCCCTTCTAGGCACAGTATTAAAACACAACATTACCCCTCTTCTCTTTTAGCTGCCTGATGGTATTGTGTCCTCATGTGGAGTGCCATAACTTGTTATCTATATAATGCATTTCTAAGGAGTCCCAGCACTTTCATTATCTGCATAAATATCAAAATGCTTTTGGCCCCTGCATAACTGTTTTACCTTCTTACGCCTTTCCCTCATTTCTCTTCTCCCTGGACCCATATGCTTAATGTCAGCTTCTTTTCACGTGACTAGCTTGTATGAAGAATATCTTGTGTTAGCATCATTATTGTCCTTTGTATTAGTTTAAACAGATGAAAATCTTGGAAGTACAAAACAGAATCGCATGCTTTTCCCATGGATCTCCTCTGCATCCACCTCTGGTCTCCTTGGTATGATTTTGGATTTTAAGTAATGAGTAATTTCAAATCCCTCAATTTTCTCAGTTCCGTCTTTTCCACATCTGTAACAAACCTGTTTCTTTTTATAATATAAGCAACCAGAAATATAGACAGTGGTTGAAATTAGTTCTCATTCCAATGTGTTGGAATAATTTCCTTTGGGTTATGGTAATCAAAATGTACTCACAGGTTGCACTGGTATAAAATTTGAATTTTTTGCTGACATTCATGTTTCTCTCTAACGGCAATAGAGTTACTCCTGACTTATGCTAGACTAAAAGGAAGCATCACTTACCATAATACCTCTTAAAAAAAAAAAATCGTAACTTTCAGCTTTCTTATTTCATATTCTCGCCCTATTTCACTATTTTATTACGTTTAATTGCCTGACTCACTTATCTACACTATTCTATTAGTCTGACAAGGGCATTTTGAGTTTTCCTTTTCCCTACTTCTATTTACTATTCCTCCTCTTTACTTACATCACTTCTGGTCTCCCATTATTTTAGTCATTAAAATTTTTGTTTCTTTTCTTCACATCAGCCAGAACTAGTGAGCAGTTCTTAATCCCAACATGCTCTAGCAGTCAAATCAGGCTTTGTGGCACTCAGTCCAGCCACATTTATCCACACAATAAGATTTTATAACTAATTTTTATCCTGCCAGACCCAAACTTCCTTTGGTCTGATGATCTTCCTCACAATGAAGTGTGCCATGGATGACCAAGGATGTGGCTCATTAATTTTGTGGTGATGTTCTGGAAGTAATTCTCAAATTCCCAGAAACTCACATTGCTCTTCTTCTATCTCTGAATATTGACTCTGCAGGAGAAAAGCCACAAAAATGATGAGCAGCATTGCCAGCTCCATCAGCACTAATACAGCACACTGGGCAGGCTTTATTAGAAAATTCTGAATTATATCTGCCAGGTATCATTGCGCCCAAGAGCCAGGCTTTCCCCATGACCTATTGCTATGTAGCCAGTAAACTGCCTCTGTGGTACACTAAATGGTTAGGAAATCCCCACTGCACTGGAGTTATACAATAACCTTATGGCAGGCACTTGTGCTCTGTTTCTCTATACAGTAGTGACAAGATTATAACTATGCAGTTCAGGTTTTATTTAACCACCGATGTAATTTCTTTTAACAGAATGGCATATGTTTTATTTGGAAAATCCTGAACAATATAAAATGATGTTTTTCTTAGCAAGGTGATTGCTAGTGACACACTGGCAGCAGCAGGGCTGTGTTCTGTGACTTAGTACTGCTCTGACAAAATGAATGGGATATTGCTGATTTTTGCCAGCTGACGGTTGGTCCCACCATTTGCTTCTGCTGCATGGCAGGAGCAGAGGGAAAGTGTGAAGTTCTGTGGTGGTCAGGGCATAAGTTGAGGTGCTTCACAAGCACAACTTCCCCAATGTCAAGCATTGCTGCAATGGGTTAGCATATCTCCAGCTGGGTCCTCCAGAGTTAAGCTGGTGATCCATTGCAAGTGGGCCTCTCTGTAGGCAAACTTGGGCTTGGAGGAAGGTAGAGGCTTGCTCAAGCCTGGCATGAGCTGGTTCAGCTTTCCCACGATACTCCAGCCAGTCTGGCAGCAGATAACACTCTCCTATTCCATGAGCTAGTGTGTAGGTCTCCCTGCATCAGGACTTCGTCAGGTTACTACAGAATACTGTGGGTTACTCTCTAATTTCTTGAAAATACCTTCATACACTAAGCATTCTGTGTTAAGATGTGTTATTTTGGCTGTTGCAATCCCAAACCACGCACAAGAACAGAATGGTGCAGGGATTGAGGCCAAAACACTACAAAATCCAGGGTGTATTTTTCCCTCCTCCTAAAGTGTGCATCAAATTAAGTTGACAAGTTGACAAACTTGTCCTAGATCAAAAGTCCTGAAGTGGAACTGTATGTTTTCAAATGCATACAGTAACGTTGATTTGCAACTCCTCATGGAAAATCATTTCTGTTTGACTTGTTCTAGTCTGGGTCTGTCATAGGCCAAAGTATAAATATAGTATTGGGCTTATTCTCTCTTCTTAGAGTTCTACCTGCAATCAAATAAGGAAGCAAGCATCCACAGCAAAAGCAACAACAAATGGCTCAGACTGCTCCAAACTTGTTGCCTAACTGTGAATTTAGAATTAAATTTCAACATGATTTCAGCAGTTTTCTGAATAGCATACACCGATAGCCTCCATAATTAGGGTGTGTTCACTGATGGAGGTATTTTCAGCCTGGTGTAAGCTCCCAGAATAAGAAAATCCCATTTCTAAGAGTTTTCAGGTTCATCAACTGGAAGAGAAGCAGCTAAGGCTTTGCATGAAGAAGCACGAAAGCTGCAATGAGAGTGGAGAGAAGCTCTCTTTTCCATAGGCTTTGCTGATTAACACATAGTGGACACTGCAGGTAAAACAAGCCTTCCAGCAAAAATTTAAAGTGCTAAGAGGGAGTCTATTTTGTGAACCCAGATAAGAAATGCTGCTAGGAGGTCTGTGTGGGATGAAGGAATAAAGATGGAGGAGAACAAAATGCACACAGCATTGATACTGCTTTGGGTTTTGTTGTTCAATTTTACCTCTGCTTTTCTTTTTTTTTTTAAGGTTATAAATAATCTGCCCTGAAAATAAGTCATTCTAGTGTACAGTTCCCTAATGCTTGCTCCAAGCCCCCCTTCTTAGTCACTAAAAGTGTATGAAAAATGCAAATCACTGAACTCAAAAACTTATAGCCTCAGTAACTGAGGTAACAGGGTTGTGTTTATAAGAATAGCATAGCACTCTGCAGCATAAACCTTCAATTAATCCTTTGGTGCAACCTACGATGACTGCTTGGCATTATCAGATTCTGTTTTAGCTGTACCATAAACACAGTAAGTTAAAAGTGCTTCAGGCAGCTGAAATGACACGTTTGAAATTTTGCGTTGTTTTTTTATTCTTCATTCAATTGTGCGAACAGGGGAAAAAGGTGAGGGGGAGAGAAGATCAGAGGAAACCCACACAGGTTTTAAAATAGATTTTGAAAGGCAATGTGCTTTATTTATGTATTTTGCTGTTTTTTTTCCACTGTATACACATCTAATCCCTTCAATCTCTGCCTTTTTATGCAGGTGTTAGTACAGATCCTTACCTAAGGCAGGTGAAATGGGTGTCAGTGGGAGTGGTGCGGTGCTACTCTAGATATAGATTAGACATAAAGGCTCAGTTTTGGCTGCCTAAGTTTTGGTGTTTACCCTAGATTCATGTTAGGTGCATAGGATGCATCTGTGGATCAGGAAGAAACCAGGCTGCATACCTATTTGCTCAGGCAAGACCTGGGCATGCACCACCCTCTCTTCCCCTGTGTCCTGGTAGATTGATACATGGGTGGGAAACCAATATAAGCCACCAAATGGGTCTTCTCATCTCAATAGTGAGAATGACCAGGCATGCCCTGCAGTGCCCAATGCCTCTGTTTGCCTTTGAGATGCAGCCATACCTGGCTTAGGTTTCCTTGATAATCCCCATAGGTGTCTGCAGAACTTAACCATACTCTGGGCAAGCCAATGTCTTTCCTTTCACTACGCAGGAAGCTAGGACCAAATACATTTCCAACACAGACTAGCCAAGCAAATGTCTAAAGTTAGGTGGGAAGAAACAACTGAAAAGCTCTGTCTTTTGAAAATGATTATGTATACAGAAAATTATCTAAACCGTACCTTTTCTTTGTCCTTATTCCTACTGTGCAGCCTGAGGCTGAACCCTGCCAGCATTGAGTGGGCATTTGGCAGAAGGCGGCACTCAGTGCATCTCAAGCAGGATGGGGTTACTCCTTCATCCTGTTTTTACTAGTCTTACAAGAAACAGAAGTGTGTTTCTTTAGTGTATTTGTACATTCTGCATCTTCTCAGCCAGTATTTCCATTCCCACCTTCCTCAACGGCTTTTATTGCTCTGTATTATTCTGTCCTTAGAGGCTTTCCACTCGTATTCACCAGATATACAGGCACATACGCATTTTCTGTGTGCTGTAATGCAAACTACTGCCTTATCCTAACAGGAGTATTTGCATACAAGAGGACAAGGGTTCTTCAAACTTTATTTTACTCTGAAAAAACCCTGAAGGCCCTAAAGAACATGTGCTAGATGTTTTTCATTCCTCTACTTTAAAACAGCACTGGTAATGAATGTCCTGTAGGGATGGCTTTAGAGAGACAAGTTGTCAGTGTTGCAATACAACGATGGCAGTGCCTGTGGCGCTTTGAGTATGTTATTACTATTGCATTACATTCTGGAAGATGGCAAGAGAAACAGAGTGTTTACAGGCTTTTTAACCGGTATTGTCAGAGGGTAGTGGTTGTGATTTTTGCAATGTAGTCTTCTCTCAAACTATTCTATGAACGATAGTACCTTGGAGGAAGTGTGGGCATTACCCTAGAGAAAATGAACTAAGAGACCCGCAACCAGCTTCCTTGGAGCATTATTTCCGGCAAACAATGTTCTTCCCTTGGATAGCTCTTACACTGCTGGAAGGCCTGGCAGGCATCAAAGTGCTGAGGCATATTATGTTTTCAAGCACCTGTGAAGATAAATTGGTTGTGAACTTTGTTGTCTGAGGTAAGTGCCCCCAGGTCAGGAGATGAAAAATTAGTCCTCTGGTTTGTTAGATGTTTTCTGTGTAGCTAAAACAGATTTTAAAAACTGCTGAAGTGTCCTCCAGTGAAAAACAAATCTGCATATAAAAATTGTTTCCTGGTTAACTAACAGATTCCATTTGTGTGGTTTTTTTCCCAAACTCATGCAGTGTGGTCCAAGATATTTCATTTTACTTTTAGTATTTCTGTGGAGGATAAACTCCAGTCTTGCATGTGTGATTTCAGGAAGGTCTTACTTGCTTTCAGCATTTTGTGTCTTTGTTAAGCTGGGCTACTCAAAGGTATGGATTCACTGCTCTCTTTCTGCCCAGGTAGCACAAGACAGAATACTACATACATCTACTGCTGGCAGTCATGACTGCAGCTGGGTGTATAGCCCTCCCTCTTTTCTCTCTCATAAGTGATAATTCTTTTCTCCCACCCTTTATCTTATCTCCTCGGATTATTAACACTGTGGGGCAACAATATTTTTTTGCTTTGTGTTTTTGCTGCACCTAGAATAATGGGATGCTGATCTGTCTCATAGTTTCTGGCAAAAACTGATCCGCAATAAGCTATGTCTATTGCAAGGAAAGGATATGATTCCAGCTAGTAGGAAAACTACCAGACGGACATTATTTTGTCCATTCAAGGAATGGAAAGAAAAGACTTGTGTTGTTGAAAAGGCTTTATCTTTCTTTTATATTACTTTTTTTGCTATTATGAATTGTTGAAGTGCTGCCTAAAGCAGCTTCTAGATTTCTAATATAATGACTATGTTGTTAAAGGTCTTTTTCTAAGCCTCAGGCTACGTTCTCATTCTCTTATTCCCATACATTTTTTCTCCTCTTTCTATTCCCTTCCCCAGTGTGAGTGGCACTGATGGAGCTACCAGGACTTTCCTGCCCCTAATAACCTAACCAGTCCGACAACCATGAGGGAAATCATTAGACTGTTAGCTATCGAGTCCCCCCGTGCCATCTGTGTTTGGTGCTGTGGCATATACAGATTGTTTTATTTTAAAAAATATCTTTGTTCTCTGAAAAATATTGCCAAATAACAGGCATAGTCCTTCTGGGTTTCTCCTCCAAGGGTTTTGTTCATAAATCCTACTGTTATCAGGCAGAAAGGGCTGACAAGTGATAGCCTGGGATAGCTCCTGCACCTGCAGTCCTTGGCAAGCTGAAAAGAGGCCACCTTTTCACTGTTTGATCCTCTTTGTCCCCCTGAACGTGAGAAAGAGAGAAAATGTTAACGAGAGCTTTTTGTTCTCACCATCTGACTAGTTAGAGGGAGAAGGTGGAACCAATGGTGGGGTGGGTACTTCTCTCCCTGCATGCTCCTTCATGCCACCCTGGCTATGTGGCAGGGGGAGGACAGTAAGATAGCGGGACAGCCGAACTGACTTACAATCCTCTCCCTCACGTGTGTGCTCACACCCTTTTCCTATGACAAGTGGATATACCTATTGATAAATTACATTTGCTATACCTATAAGTTATTCCCACAGTATTGCCAGCAGTGGAAGACCTATTCACTGCTGAATGGCCGTTATCAATCCCATACCATATGCAGTCTTTTAAGTTTCAGCAGAAAATGAGCTATTTCAGAAGAAAAAGATGAGCTCTTTTGCTGTTACTCAGGCAGGGGTAGATGAAAGCCATAGGAAGAGGATCAGTGAAGTTGGCATCTAATGACATTAGATTCCTTTGAAAAGAGCTGAGGTGTGCAGTCACACAGGTCTTTGAATTTTACAGGAAATCCTTGCTGGGGTGTCAGGTGTCGGCCACACACTTCGGTATTGTTGTTTATCATTTTTTCCACTTGTTCAATCTGTGTACTTAGTTTCATGGGTTTTTTATATGAATATTTGCATTTTTAACTTGAGATCCCTGAAAAGGAGATGTAGTGAACCAGTAATGGGTACTGTTGCATACATTTTCTTCCTTTTCTGTGAGGAAAAATAGTAAACATGATATTTAAAAATATCCAGAGGTCTTGAATGTCACTTTTGCAAGAATCGTTGAATCCTACAGATGAAGTCTTTGATCTCTGAGAGGCTCCTTCAACTAAGTTTTAATGAATGTGTTACCTAACTGTCCTTCAAGGAAGGCTGTCATTATTACTTTGTTGTGTAGCATTTCACAAACTGAAATGATGAAATTCTTCACCAGAAATGTTTGTTCTGTTAGGCTTCTGGCTCTGATTTGTAATGAAGTAGCATCTTCTGCATCACAGGAATAGAAGTTAGTTTGTTAAATGTTGTTTCGGGATTATTAGCGTACACAGATGGGCTCCCTTTAGGCGTGACAGATTTGCCTGAAGATCAGAAAACGTGGCAGCTCACCAGTCAACCTGGCTGAATCTACCAAGTCCCCGATCTGCAGGACATGCTGACATGCCAAAGCCATGGTTTTGGAAATGCTCAAACATGAACTGTCTGATGACCTGTTTTCCCCTGGTAGTTCCTGGGTGGAATGGAATGGGTGTCAGCAGGAAGCCTGTGGTGCTCGTCCTTGGCAGAAGCACAGGAGACCTGTGAAGCTCTCCTAAAGCAAACATTGCTTCCAGCCAGGCTGTCAGACGAGGCAGCTCTGGAGCAATGCAGTGGTGCCCCAGAGCCTGGAGAAATCTGTAAAGTCCGCAGTCCCTGTGGTTTCTGCACCAATCCTAGAGCACCACCTGAGTGAGCTAACGGGGACTAAGAAAACCTGCCCACCAGAGTCAAAATTCATCAAAACTGACTCGCTCTCTAGAAGCTTTCTGATTTGGGGGTAAAGCTTACAAATAAACATACAAAAGTATGTTTTATGAGGCAATTTCTGCTTAGCTCTACTCATAACCATAGGCCTTAATTCTTGATGCTGCCTTTCTAGGGGTGGAAATCTCCACAGCTACCCTTCCCAGTCCATTAGTTTCACTTTTGGCTGATGCTCAGCATGCCTATGACAAAAAGGGTTTTCTCACATGTTTTACACTGAACTCAACAAGAGCTTTCTTTTTTTTGAAAAAAAGAAAAGTTTGGTGGGGTTTTGGGGGGTTTGGTGTTTTTTTTTTAGTTTTCCACTGATTATTTAGTATGTCATATTTAGTGCTTTCTATAATGCTTTAAAAATTGTTTTTAAAGCATCTCCAACTTCAGGGCAAACCAGGGAATGTAAAAGCTGGGCTACTTATGAGATTTACACTTCAGTTTGCCGCCAGCCAGATGGATAGGTGACTTGCAGGTGAGAGAAATTAGAAGTGAAGCAATGAATCACAGGGGCAGCCCCCATTAGAAATGTCTCCAAAAGCTCAAATGAATAGTGTTCTTAACAGCTGTCTATTCAGGGCCTCAGCCTGCAGCACCCACTCTGCACAGCTTACTTCATCTTACTTGCTCATGAGGAACAAAGCACTTGGCTTAGCAGATTTCTCAGCAGTGCTGCACTGCTCACAGCTAACCTCCATTTTCTTCCAAATAGGAATAAATCCTAAAAGAGAGCAACAAAATGTTCTCACACATCATATGGCAAATGATGGCCCAAAGTCAGGGTGTGATATTTACTCACCAGAAGGGAAATGCATATGCGTGCACACCCGTGCACAGAGAAGAAAAATTTACTATATTATTTGTCTTTCCTTAGTAATTAGAGATTAAAACTCTGATTCTGATTTGGCACCTCTTGCACCTCTGTGTAGCCCATCCCCTGTAAAGATTTCAGCAGTCTCAGGAACACACACGGGTGCTCAACTGAGGCTTTGATGCTGCAATCAATAGAAAAGCAAGATTTCATCCTAAAAATTGCATTTGGATTATAATATTAAAAACAGCTGTCTCTGTCACAGCCATGAGATCTTGATGTATGTTACTCGTCTGTGAAGTCTCAGAGAGTCTGCCTTCTTACGTCTTTGAGTGCGTATGTGGTGCCCTTATGTACGTTACTGGGGAGACGGCATGAGACTGGCAGCCCATCTTTGGTGCCACCGCAGGAGGAGCTCTCTGCTCCTCTCCTCTGCCTCCCTCTGTGGGGTCCTCATGCAGGAATGCCTTGTGGTCAGATGGCTCACTTTAAATGTCAAGGAGATGTCAGCAAGATCATTTCCTTTTAGGAAAAAAAACCTCACAGCATGCTAATTTCCTATAGGAAATGCCAGGGAGAATTATAGGACTTTTTAAAAAAAAAAAAGGAAAAAGAAAAAAAGGGGGTTGGTAGAGGATAAAAAAAAAAATTAAAAATTTCACAAGGCTTTTGGTTACAGACCAGTCTCTCTAGAGGGTGAGAAAGTATGAGCTTGCAGGAACTGAATTGCCCCATAGGCAGCAGCTACTTGGGGGTTACTCCGCCCAGGTCTGGATTTCACTGTTAGACACCAATTAAGTGGCAATGCATGTAAAGTCTTTACTTGCATGATCCTGCTTTTGCTCTGCTCACTCATTTCGTGGAGCCCACCTTGTTGCTCTGATGCCTGTTTTGATGATCCTGGACCACAATCCCATTTTACCCTATGGACGGATGCCTTTGTGACATTTTTAGTTCCTCTTCTTTACCTGTCTCAATTGTTGCCTCCGGCACTTGCTTCTCCCTGATAGTCCATGCAGCCTACAAAATATTGTCTTATCCCAATCAAAACTGAGAGAATCTTTCCCTAGTTGTTTAGTAATCAGGGTTTCTTGTGCCTTTCTCTGTCGCAGCAACTACTAGTTACTGGTGATAAAGTAATAGAGCACATGGAGCACTGGGCTTTGATCAGTTACAGCAATGCCTTCATTCTTGCTTTGTGTGGCTTGTAACTGCTGTAATACTTGAAGTCAGACAGAAATAAAGAAATCATAGCTAATAAACCCATGATAGAGTTGTGTTATCTAACTAAAAATTTCTTATATGCTAAAAAAATATGTTAGTCCATTGAAGCTGATATTAACCTGGAGTTAGTTCCAGCACTGAATCTGAATAGAACTGGTAGAAGGTCGAGATTACAACATGTAACTGTCTATATTCATGACTTTTTCTTGATTTTGCACTTCACATTACAAGATGATTCATAGCTTTGTACTCCATTGTAAAAAATGAATATTTGTTGTACTGGAAACACTGACTGTGAAAATATCTGACAGTCTGTTTCTCTGCCATGTTGTTCTTCCTTTACGAAAAAGATGATAAACTCCTCGTACAAGGGAGTTCTGTGAGTTTTCTTGGCATACACCTTGTTTGGAATTCAGATTTTTATATTACTATCACGGGATCAAATCCTGCTGCCCTTATTCAATCAAAACTGCCACGTATTTTAGCAAAAGCATTGCCTAAGTAGGGTGTGAAGATCAGGAAGGAAGATCTAGCACTTTGCCTGCACAATATTTAAGAAATAACAGACATCTGTGTTGTTTATTACTTTCTGTTCATAATGTCTGCAGAGAGGGCTTCAAAAAATATTGGCATTGCCCTGGGTATCTCGGAACAGGGCTGGAAATATGTGCTGTGTCAGGGGGTCCAGTTTCTTACTTCACTGACAATCATGTAACAGACGCATACCCTACAGTGACCCTGTAGGTAACAGAAGCCACAAAACACTTTCCAATGTTGTATCATAAACTTAAGACCTTCCATACAGAAAGTAAAACCCACAAAATCAATAATGGGCCACAGGAATAGTGTAGGCAAGGTCCAAAACTTAGTGTAGGGAAGGTCCAAAGCTTAACCCAAAGGCACCTCAGTGCCTTAGGTGTTGGCAACAACCGCTGAAATATTGCTCCAAGCTTGTCAGTGTTATTGCTTGCTGCAATGGGTGTAGTTAAGACACTCAAAATGCTTCTGCAGTCCACACCCTGAATGGTTTTATGGTGCGTGTTTGAATATTAACTCACCTTCATCATTTAACAAAGTTCTTGAAGGACAAAGCTGTAGCTTCATGCCCAGTTTGCAGATCTTCAGCCACTTCTAACCTATTGTGGTTTTGCTAAATTTCAAGGCAATATCCAGGTTATTGGCAAAACTGGAAGCATCAATGATCTCTAGATCTGTTGCTTTCCCGTAGATATTTAAGAATTTTATGATTGCAATTATTCAGTAAAATTGCCTTCAGATATGAGATGTTTACAAATATGCTTGGAATGGGAAGTGTAGCATGTTGGAGGAGGACAGCTTAAGGTTATTGTTTGAGTTTTATTCATTTATTTCTTGCAGCGTGCTCAGGTTAGCCCACTTGACTCACAGTAGGGTATCTGAGGCACTCGTTCAATTGCTATAGGGAACCAGAATCTGAAATAACACTTTTTTTTTTTTTTTTAATAAACTGGTAGGTACATTAATGTCTTTGCCATTTTCTCTTCTTTGGTGTTATTTTTTTCAGTTTAGGTTTCTACGTTTAGAAGGAGTTAGATAGAGTGAGCAAACTAGTTAGACAGCTGAAACAGTTTAGCACCAACAGAACTGTTCTAGTCAAATTGCCTAACCAATCCAAATCCCTTGCTGCTTCACTGTGGAGCAGCATAGCTCTTGGGGAAGCACAGAAAAAGTACTTTCTAGTCTAGAAAACAGACAAAAGCTGATCCTGCTCATAAGAGAAGCAGAGACTCCAATAACTCACTGTTTCCAAGTGAAGAACGTAAGTGAGAAAACTCACTTTTTCTGGCATTGCCAAAGAAAGATCTGGTCTTTAAAGCATATCTGACAGTGATAATGCAGCATGAAACTGCTTCAGCTTCAAAAGTTTTCCCCATCTAATGTGTGTACAGATTGCTTATGAGGCACTCCTGTGAAATGCATTTGTTTGAACAGCAGGCTAGACTGCAGTGCTTTAAAGGGCGCAGAGAAATGAATCCTTAATAAGCAATACACCCTACACTCCCTGTTTCAGCAGTAGTGTTACAATAAAGCTAGTAGTGAAGATCGTCTTGGAGCTTTCTGGTAACTAACGATCTCGGGCACATCCAGCACTGCTGGGACAGTTCAGTCCTGGCTGACAGCACAGGCTTCCCAGACTCACAGTGCCATTCTATTTGCACATGCTGTCTTCATTCAGAAATGTTTTTACAGACTATTCTTTCAGAATTTTGCCAGTGACAATAGAACAGGGGCTTCTCATGAAACACGGTGTGATGTCTTATGAAGACTTCTTTATTTTTGCAGGCCACTGAGTCTTCCACTTTCAAAAATATGAATTTTTAAGGGTACATGAAAATATGAACAAGAAAAAATAGGAGAAGAAAGATATACCTTTTGCTATTGCATTGCTACTCAGAGTCTTTAATGATTTACACCAAGGAGCTTGTATCTTCATTATTTTCCTGTAATGAAAAACTACAGGAAGCAAAATTAACAACATTAGGCAAAAGGTCATTGTCAAATTAGGCTGAAATCTAACCACGAATAGCGGCCACAGGTTCACACTAATTAGTAATGGCTTGGTTTCTTTTCCATTAGTAAAACACTCTGTAGATGGCTTGCTCCTCTGAAACACTGTTGGAAAGAACAACAAATGGGCTGTGATATCTCCTCCGAACAGGGGCCAGGTGCGTGATGACAGGTAGGATAACCTGAGCGTCTGTATGACTCCAGATGCAAATCCGTAGTTGGGTTACTTCATTACGAGCAAACTAGGAACAAATGAACATGTTGTTTGATGTCCTGCTGTATTAAGCTTTTTTTCTAAGACTGAAAAATAGAACTTCTTATGCCTCTCCTGCTGTTGCGCCTGGTACCCGTCCATTAACCTGGCCCAGGTCCAAGTTGGTGTTTATTAAATCATAACTGCAACAATGATACTCTCCCGTAAGCATGCAGAAAATTAAAATAAGAATAGATTTTCTTTTCAGTAGTGTAAGCGGCAGCTAAAGGAGGACTGATACAGTGCGGTGAGGAGCACAGCAGTAAATTATTCCTCTCTGACGTTTAGCTGTCCAAATAATCAGCGTCTTGGATAAGCAAAGTTGAAAGGAAACTGTGGTGCAGTCACAGTCCATCACTGCAGCTCAAGTGCTGAGCTGTCAGCTGCGGTGTGGGGATGGGAAAATGAGAACAAATTCTTCTTCTGACCACTGTAATAGCTATTCATATATTAATGTTATGTGCACAGATGCAATGTTTGAAGGGGGCTGGTATCTGCCCGTTGGCTGGTATTTCAGCATGGATGCTGGCACTCTTTGCAGAGGGAGAAGAGGGCAGGAGAGCAGAAGGCTGGACCTCTGAATTTTCCACAGGTACTTCAGAATGCCTTACCTGAGCACTGTGTGTACCTGCGTGTACTAGAACTAGGGCTTGTGTATTTGACACCCTTCCTGTGCTGTCTAATTCATATAGCTATGCTAGTAATAGGTACTACCTCTCCAGAAAACTCGCTTTGCTTACATCCTTTGGCCATCACGGCTGCAGGAAAACTACTACTATTACTTTGATCCATAAAAACAATCTCTCACCCCCACACACATACAGTTGATTTTTACAGGTCATATTTGTAAAATCATTTTCTCGGGTGTTTTCTGAGGCTTACA
The DNA here is from genome assembly GCA_013397275.1 of Burhinus bistriatus. NCBI lineage: Eukaryota > Metazoa > Chordata > Aves > Charadriiformes > Burhinidae > Burhinus > Burhinus bistriatus. The sequence continues at coordinate 95,775 of VYXH01004839.1, forward strand.
ACCATTGCCAGGTGAGTATCAGCAAATTATAATCATGAAAAACAGTGACTAAATCCCTAAGCCAAATTTAAATAGAACTTGGTCACTGTTCAGTATTCATGTAAAAACAGATCCTAAACATGCAAATGGAATTTTTGTTTTGTACTTTGGAAACACTGAAGGGTACAACAGAAGCCAGGTCCTTACTGTACCAATCAATAAGAAACAATTTGCAGAGCTGGCCATCTGTGTGGAGGAAAGAGAGGAAAAGTGAAAGAAAAAAAACATTCCTCCCCTCAATTTTTGCTGAAGAACAGAGATACAGAGCTATTAATTGGCTTGCTCAGTGTCATGCAGGGTTTGTGTGACTGATCAAAGAACTGAAATCAGGTCTCCAGAGTCCTGCTCCTCGGCCTCAACCACAAGATAATCCTTCATTTTAAATGCCTGCCAATCAGCTCTCCTGGTTACAATGCTGGCTGAAGTGTTATCACTGCGGTATGAAAATGCAACTACTCAGTGTTCATCAAAGCCGGATGAACAAATGAAAACTCCCATTCCCCTGGCCTCAGGACTTTAGGTACCGTCTCTCTTAACATTTATAACAAAATTAAATGGGGCAAATTGTATGAAACTAGATAATCCAATAAACAATCTTTTCAAAACTGGACAATCTGAATAAAAAAAAATTGTCATGGCCAAGGGGGTAGCCTACATTTATATTACTCCTTCAATTGTAATTTCATATTCAACAGTGACTGTAGATTTCTGTTGATTCGGTTTTTGGTAAGCACAAAGTAAAGCGGTCCAAGTTTGCTCCCTCTGCTGTGGTATGGGTGTTCCCTATGTCAGAAGGATATGCTGTAAGGAAGGGCTCTCTGTGCTGCCACCTAACATGTGCATTTCTTTATTTCATCATCCTCAACGCCGTGGATTCGCCATTGATATGCATGTGTTGTGGTCTGTGCAACAGGATAAGGGAGCAAAAACTGTCCACAAGAAGCTACGGGCTGCTCTCCTGCGTGCTGTGGCTGGGTCTTCTCATGTGATTTCCTCCCTGTAGAGCCCTGATAACCCATCTGGGGGAAAAGCAGAGGAGTTTTGTGCGTTAGCAATGTGTCAGTGGAGCTGAAAAGATGCATTGACAGTATGTTGGTAGGGCGGGATTACGACTGACGGGAGAACCACAGCACGGCTTCCAGGGGCTCTGGCACGCTGCAGGGCCAAGCCTGCGTCCTCCTCTCCAGCGGCCAGGGCCAGAGGCACTTGCCAACTGCCCGTAGTGCGAGCCGGCCCCTGCCAGCTCCCCTGCGAGGTGAGCTGAGGGCACTCTCCCCACAGGGGAAACCTTGGCTAACGATTTTCTGGAAGTAATATGTCTAATAATAACCTGAACATCAGCTTTGTGCACCTCTTTAAGGAGACAGGAGTGATTTAGGAAGTGAAATGTAGAACTTTAAAAACTGTTTCAATGATTGGTGTTGGAGTTTTACCTTTAAAAATGTGACTTAAGCCCTGAGGCTTCAAAAATCTGGCCTTAAACCCCAAATCCTCAAAGGTCTTTAGACAGCCAATTCCCAGCAGCATAAATTGCTTTTGAAAATGTATTTTACGCATCTAGGACACACAACTATTTTCCAAAAGGGCTTGTAAAAGGCAACAGTGCTGCTGTTGATAATGGAGCTTCTGCAAGTCTGATTTTCAATGAAATTATCTCTCTGGCTGGGAATAAAAAAGTGTTTTCAAACGAAACAAAAAAAAGCTACAATGTTTTGCCTTATTTATTTATTTATTTATTTATGGCACTTATTGAAAAGTCAGTCTCAGTCTAGGCCTACAGTATTTATCTGATTACACACGTAATAGTTGCAGGATGCTTTCTCCAAATTATAGGCTTTGGTCTGCTCACCCAAGTGTAATTATGACAAATTTGGCTAGCTTACCTGGAAACATTTTATTTGAATTCTGGACTCCTTTCAGACAGCTGTATGCTTGTCCTCCTCTGGGTGCCATTCACTAATAGGTAGCTTTGAACTGCAAATTAAAATTTTGCTTTCTGTGACCAAAGTTAATTTTGGAACTGTTTTCTTCTTTTCCACAAATCTCTTCCTCTGAGAGATAAATTGCATTTTATGTTAAAAAGAGGAAACAAGAATCAATTTACAGCAGCTTGGTGACTATGAAAGTGCAATGTGTTGTGAGAGCTGGCAGCACTGCAGCTGCCTGGACTTCCCTTTCTAAAGCTGCTGCACAAAGCGAGTCACTGAAGAAAGGCGAATACCTGGTCCACAGAGCTTGTCGTCCAAATGATGCTTAACCAGGATGTGCCGCCATGCATAGCCTTGTTGTGTTCAGGAGTCGTGCATGGTGCTGCCACCCCATGGTGGTGTTCCCAGCAGTTCAGCCCTTGTGCCATGTTGTGGTTTCTTGCTAGCAGCTGGTATAGTTTTATGTTTTGGATTTGGGATGGGAATAGCGTGATATCGCACTGGTGGTTTTGACTGTTGCTAAGCAATCAAGGCCTTTTCTGCTCCTCATACCACCTTGCCAGTGAGTAGACTGCAGGGGGGGCACAAGAAGTTGTGAGGGGACACAGCTGGGACAGCTGACTCCAGCTGACCAAATAAATGTTCCTTGCTATATGATGTCATGCTCAGCATATAAAGCTGGGGGAAGAAGAAGGAAGGGGTGGGGACATTTGGAGTATGGCATTTGTCTTCCCAAGTAATCATTATGCATGATGGAGCCCTGCTTTCCTGGAGATGGCTGAACACCTGCCTGCCGATGGGAAGTGGTGAATGAATTCCTTGTTTTGCTCTGCCTGCGTACACAGCTTTTGCTTTACTTATTGAACTGTCTTTATCTCAACCCACAAGTTTTCCTCACTTTTACTCTTCTGATTCTCTTTCCCATTCCACTATGGGGAGTGAGCAAGCGGCTGCGTGGTCCTAGTTGCTGGCTGGGCTTAAACCATGACAGGCCATCAGCACAGTGCTTCGGTCTTGAGAAAATTGTTGTTGAGCAAATGTGTTGTTTGGTGTCTATGTGGTCTAACACAACACGCTATTTGGAAACGCTAAAGGGGCACATGGATGCAACTAATTTCCCTTGCTAAGGTAGCTGGAAGGGCAGCGAACCGTAGACTGATGTTTTTGCTTTTGTGGATAAAGCCATGATGTGTTTTCCCTACTAGATCAAGCTGACTTGTAAACCCTGGAAAGCTCAGTGAGGCATTACAGGTATTGCTTGTACTGTCGTTCCTTGATTCACAATCTCTAAACCAGGAACTCAGTTTGGCATGCTGAAGTCTTGATCCCAGCTGCTGTATCTAGCATGAATTAGTGCTGTTTCACTGATCTGGCCTTTGATGCTGTTAGGCACTGGAGCTAGTAGGAATCTTTTCACTGTACTGACTGTTATCCTTTCTACCTATACAGTACTAGAGTTCATGGAGAAAAAAAAAAAATGTATTATTAGTAACATCTGGATTTTCTTTAGTATCAAATACCCAATATTACGTTTGATAGTCAAATAAATGCCTCTCACTTCATTGAAAGGGTATTTGTTAATCTCAGGTCTGACTTTCAAGAGTGGGTTATGGTATTTTTAGCTCCAGCCAGTGTGTTTTCTCACTGCCATATCACACTACCTCCTTGTACACCTTAGCTGCAAATGTTGGATGTGGAGGATTAATTCTGATTGATAAGGAAGTTGCTTTAATATAACTTCATCTGTTTAATAACTTTATTGCCTGAACCATCCTAATGTCTTAAGAAACACAGCACACACACAAAACAGTAAAAAACCTTTCAACTGGTAGAGTCTTTGCTTTATCATATGTCAAAAGATTATGTTGGCTCCTCAGATAAAGTGAATCAAAGAACCCTACTTATTTTCTATTTCCCCCCTCTAGCTAGTTTAAATTCATGCTAGAATTTCATACTGCATGGTGCATTTTATTAATTGATGTTGCCATTTTGAGATTCCATTGATAATGAGCCTGTTCAGGTCATGCTGGTATTTCACTCCTTGCCGTAATTGCACTGTTACATGGTTCCCCTAGAGAGTGGCAAGATTCAGCTAGCAATAACTGCTCCTCTTTTGTCTTCATATAACGCCTATAGGCACCAACCTACACGTGAGCTTAAAACCTCTTGAGTCTCTGGTTTCTTCATTTTTCTCTGTCAAATTTCTGCATAAAAACAAAATGAAGGACCTTTTAGAGAGAATTATTGCCCAATAAAATATACCAGTGAGTATCATCCAGGCTTAAAAAGCACATCAGACCTATTTACATGTCTTCCCTTCCTATGCCACCCTCCAAAAGACTCCATAATTCCTAGTCAAAGGCTCCAGTGATGGAGATCCATCATATCTATTCCTGTGGTCCATTATCCTTAGTGACATAGAATAGTTCCTAATTTTACCTCTGAATCTTCTTTGATGTAATTTGGGCCTATTATGTCTTATCTGAACAGTCAATAACAAGTTGTTCCCTTCTCCTTTGCAATTGCCTTGTATATATTTTAAGGCTTCCTTTGGGATAAGCACAAATTAGCTCAATGACTATTCACTGGTGACGTTTCTTAGACTTTGAATATTCTGGTGTTCTTTTTCATACTCTCCAGCTGCTCCAGATCATTCTTGAAGTGTTTTGCCCAAAACTGGACACACTACTCCAACTGAGGCCTTATAGTAGAGTGCCTTTCAGGTTTTACTCTCTTTTTATAATCCAGGGTGATGTTTTCCCTTCCCAATAGCATTGACTCGTGCAAACATTACCTTCTATTGTAATGATTAGATGTTATTCTAGAACTTGCTGTCCAACTCGGTGTATATGCATTTGCCTAGTTGACTGTGCCTGTCTGTGTGTAGTACACTGCACTCATACTTGCTGAGAATCATCTTGATTTTTTACCAGGAAGCTTCTCCAATTTATCAAGAACATTTTGTATTCTAATCCCATTCAACCATCAAAAACTTGCCAAATATTTATTCACCTGACTCAGGCTCACCTTAACAACTTAAATACCTCTTTAAAAATATCTACGTATTAAAAATTGAAGCGGATCTACAAGATTACATTATATGAGTGCTGATAAGCAGGGTGCATGAAGTAGCATGGTTATATATCCTGCTTCCTTCTGGCTTGGATGTGTTTCTCAATTTTATTCTCAGAACCATCGCTTGGGAGGAAGGACAGTCAGAAAACGTTTCCTAAAGTCACCCTGCCTTGACCCCTAGACCTAAAGGCAGGTTTACACCAGCTTCTGCCATCAGCAGAACTGCCCCAATGCATAACTCAGAGTGGCCATGGGTCAAGGGGCTTTGGTACTGGTGGGAGAGTGGATGTGCATAAGGTTTCCCCTCAGAGATGTTCTCAAGATGCTGCCACCCATGGTGCAAGGCTAGGACAACATGGAGAGTCCAAGACACTGCGCTGGAGGGCAGTTGCAGGTCACTGAAAGCTGTCATGAAGATTTGAGCTTGTGCCAGCTCTGGGCCACAGTGCAGCCTGCCGTGTGAGCATACCCTCACTTTCCGGGCTTGAGGATCAACACAGACCATTTTCCAGTTGGCTATGACATCCTCATCAGGCACAGTTTTGCCTTACGGTATCCCTGGAGAAATTTCACTGATATTAATTCTCCTCAGAAGACTCCTCCATTCTTCATAATTGAAGTCCTGGCAGAGTCGTATTTAGCAGCGACATGGGTGCCGGGGGAGAGCCACTTGCTGTACTGTCACTCAGCCCTATTCCTGTCACAGGACATGGATCATATGCTGCATCAGCTAATGCTAACTGCAGCACTCTTCTCCCTTTTCCTTGCCTCTTTGCCATCTTTCTTTCCCTTGTCCCTTGTTTCCTACACCCTGATCTCCCTTTTTTTCAGTAAATCCTCTCCCAGATAAAGCCTGGCAAGGAAAAAAGGCTGAATACTGAGAAGCCACAAGCATTTCTGGGTAAGCTCTCAGGCTTGTCTCCCCTTCCTCCCACCTGTTCAGCAGGATGTTTAGATTACTGCTCTTTACATCAATTCTGTCATCTTACTATAGACTAAAGAATTTGAGTCTGCTGAAAAGGTGTCACAAGTAAAGCACAAGTAGAGCCTTACGGATGATGTTCAGAAGCTTCTCTTAAACATTTTACAGCTCCCTCCTTTCCTGTCTTGGCACACTGTGAAAGGGAGCTGCGTTTATGAGCCATTCACCCAAACATTTTTCCTGTTTGCATTCATGGCAGAGAGGAGTCTGGGGACAGCAAACGCTCCCACAGCTACTGTGCAAATAGCAGCTAATATTCAAGTCTACCAGGATGGGGGTATATTGCAGCTTTGAAGTTGCTCGATGGGTTGGTTTGTATATTCACATTTTTATATGCACATTTATTGCCTAGAAGCCTACATAGTCACTTTAGTGAGGAATCTGGAAGAGAAAAGTTAAAATGGCACAATCTCAGCATGTCCCCATGGCAACCCTTACATGTGATGAGTTCAGAGTTAGTGGATTAGAGTTGTTTCTCTGATGAAACACCAGATGTGGCAAGGAGGACTTTGACCCAGCCGAGAGGCCCTCCTCTTTATGGATGTTGGTCTTATTCACGCCCTAGCTAATGCTAAGAAGGTGTTTATATGTCAAGCATGTTCAAGGCTGGTTTCATTTCCAGCCTGAAGATGTTCTAATTTGCATCCTGACCCAGCAGTTCCTCTGGACTTACAGCAGCAAAGGCCTGCCCTATCTCCTGTCTCTGACAAGTCTGACCTGGTTTGTCTCCCGTGGAGAGTCTGTGGCTATAAGCGCTATATATGACTCCTTAATTCCCTGCTTTCACTGCTATTTCTGAAGATATTTTGCACTGGCAGCTGTGATGGAGCAGAATGGCTGGGAGCAGTGGGAAGTGCTACTTCCTATCACTGGTAGTGACTGCACTTTTGGTGGTTGAATTTCATTACTAAAATCCCTTATTAATATAGGACCATTCTCTTCTGTCCCCAAAACCTTCTGCCAGCAGCTGGATCAGAACTGATGACCAGTAACTACTGTCAAATATGGAGATTTCTTGCCAGCATTGTACAAAGTAGACATGTTGTGTTAAAACCCCTGGCTTTGAAAAGAACAGCAAGAAAGCATAGGGTGCCAAAGGAAATTACACATTACAGCTGCACCCTCTATATTCTTCTGCTGTCCTTGCCATTGCAACAGCTGTAGCCAGCAGCAGTACCTGTGGTGGAGCATTTTGAAACGCAAAAGCATGGGTGTCTGGTGCTGTTTTCCTGCAGGTCTTAAAGAAATTGTCCTGACCCTCAGGAGATGAGCACAGGGCATGCATAGTTCATGAGGAGAGCAGCACTGGACAGGGTCGAAATGGGGAACATGTACAAGGCTGATTCACTATTGGGTTGTTTGATTTGATTGGAACTGGCATTTCTGTCAAAGAAGTATCTTAAAGGACAGTTAACAGTACCTGGAGTCCTCTTGTCAGGTACTTAAAAAACCTAGGGAAGAAATATATAAATAACAGCAGGACCAAGGCACACTTTAACATACATAAGAAATCTGGTCCAATGAAATGCTTTATATAAATCCAAATAGAATTCATGGGAAAATAGCACAATAGCCTGTGAGAATCAAAGGACAATTGCAACTGCTGTGAGATAAAATAAACAAGATGGCAAAGTCTCAGAGCACAGTGAACGCCATCTGACTCTTGTTCTAGCTGTAAACTTGGTACTTTGAAACTCATAGCCTTTTTCTTCTTTCCTGGAGTTCGCCTTTTATGCTGAAAGCTTATTATGGTTGCTGTGAACCAGGTCTTTGGTTACCTTTATGTACCTGCTCATAGGTAACAGCTGTACCATATCCTGGGGTTTTGAGCTAATCAGATGGAGCAGTTAAGTAGAACTTTATGTCATGATAAGATGTCCCGGGAAATCACTGCTCACTAGGCATCCTGGCAGCAACGAGGCTGCGGGTCTGAGGAGGGTTCCCTGTGGGAGGTGGCAAAAGAAAAGATTCGGAAATTGCTGTCTAGAATGGTTGAGTGAGGAGAAAAACAGAACAGAAAACAAAAGAGCGAGAATCTCCATCAGATGAAACGGAAGCAGTGATATTTAGCAGGAACCCCTTTGGGAAGGCAGACTTAGGGATCTCTGAACACAGTGACTGATTCTGTTTTGCTTCTGCCGCTTTCATGGAAATAACGCTCCCCATGCAGTCTTGGTGAATAAAGAGGAGGGCACCAAAGAAAGTACTTGACTAACATAATATGTTTCTCTTTGACATGAAAACAAGGGAGCTAGATCCAAAATATTGTCTATGCCCTCAGGCAAAAGGATGACAAAAATACATGTGTAATTATATTCCTCATTTTGGCTTTGCTATTATCAGAGGGCATATGACTGCCTCTCCCTCCCTCCAAAACCTTTCTGAGATAAAGATAGAGATTATGTATCGCCAGCACTCATAGTAAATAGCCTTCTCATCAGACAGGTGGCATTTATGAAGGAAATGGAAAAGCTCAACAACAGCAACACTGCTGCAGAATAAAAAGTCATTGTTCAAGCATAAAAGGCTTACTGTTTTCATAGGAGTTAATTTTCATGCAATTTTCCAATTTAGCATTTTTTTTTTAAACCCTTAACACTTCCTAGCTCTTCCTGGTAGGTAAGCACTGTACAAATATTATCTAATTCACAGTTATTAAGTAAGTAGCTATTAATATTTTCATTTCAGTGACAGAATGGAGACACGAGCAATTTCTTTCTTAACGTCATGGATTGGGTCATTTCCTTAGCAATGTGCAGGCATTCCTGGCTAGGAAGATAGGCTTAAGGGCTGGGTTGTGCCATGGACTAAACAACCACATCTTAGTCTTCCTGAGTAGTAGCACAGGAGCAGAGAGAACATAGCTTTGTTCTCAAAATGGGAAGAGCAGAAATGAATCAAACCTGGGCACCACTCTCCACCTTGCTCTCCAAAACACTTGTTACCATCTGGACTACTGAGATAACACTGCAGTGATGACATAGGCCAGCTAACAAGTCTACTCCCAGGAGGGAGCAAAGGAGGAACTGCCCTATTCTTGGCTAACAGGGTCTTTCAGAGGCTCTTCTTGGTTGGTACTTTTTGGGTACGTTGTCTTGGTCCTGAACTCTGCCGGATTTATAAAGCAGCCCCTAAGCAAATTGACCTAAGCCAGAAAGCAAGTTTGTACCAGTAAGGCAGACATGTGACATCTCGGGCCTCCTAGGTTAGATGTTTAGCGAGAATACACTCATTAAATGAGTATATTCTCACAGAAATATGTGCCTGTCTTTCTGGTGGATGGTAAAACAAGCCCAGGCACCTCCACAGAAAATATTCAATGCTCCCAGGGAGGGAAGAAGGAGATGCTTGGTCAGCCGAAGAGAAACAGCAAGACAGGTGTATATCTTAATGGGCACTTAAATCAGGGGTTCACATTAAATACATCCATCCTTAAATCCATCCTTTCATTACTGAGTCTATACCAGAGACCAGCTGTCTGACGGAAGGGGAAGAGACATCAATAGCCTGCAGGGCTAACCTAGAAAGCGTGGGCTCTCCTCGACCTGGGGCATTCTACCCAATAGCTCCCCTTCTTTTCTAAGCTGTGATTCTTTCCCACCAGGCTGAAGGCTAGGCTGAAACGGAGTTTCTTGCCATTTCTGCACAGATGGGCCACCATGCAGGAAGGCAAGATCAAGCAATAAGGGACGTCCTACAGCGGCGCAGGGCCAGGTGAGGGGCAGGCTAGAGAACAGCAAGGAGAGTTTCATTATAATAGTAATTTTCTTGACCTACTTTATTCAACCGTGGCACTTTGCAAGCAGGGTCCCTAGCAACAGCACTGCAGTCCTGAGGCATCATGATGGAGACTTGGTGTTTGGTTTTTTCAGCTGCTGTTCCTCATCCTGAGCAAAGCAATTTGCCAGCAGCTTAACAAGGACGTTGCCAAAAAGCCTGCCTCTCTCATCCATGCTCTCTTGCTCATTCGTGAATTCCGTGCAGAAATGTGGAGGAGAGCAACAGGGTTACTCTATAGTGTTATGGTAACCATGTTTGGGATGAAAAATCAAACAGAACTATGTGCCGCATGGCAAAATTACTGAGGGAAAGAATGCTGTAGGCTACGTGTGCTGATGCGAGAGTTGCTCTCTTTTTCTCAGCTCATGATCCTGCGGTTAGATACAGATAATGAGTCAGAGCTGAATGCTTCCTGTAGACTTAAATTTTTCATAGTTCAACAACACACTGCTGGGGTGGTTTTAACAAGGTAAGCACACACAGGCGTACACCAGTGAATAGACAGTCTTGGGGGAATAAGGAGGGCTCTAAGAGCATTTAATGTATTTGAGAATGTTTTAGTAATGGCACTTGCCTAGCAAAAAATCCATAAATACCACTTGGATTCCTTTCATTCAGATATTTGCTTCCTAGTTTCATTTTGTCTTTCCAGGAACTCAGAAAATAAAACGTCACAGAAACTTCTACCTTTTAGGCTCCTGCTGACCATCATATTACTCATGTAACCAGATGTGATGTCCACATTGTTTTGGTCATGTGAAACGAGTTAGTAGCCTCAGTCCAGCCTGTAATAGACTAGAGTAATGTTGAACTAGGGGACAGACACCTTCATCACCATCAGGGTTTGACAATACCTCAAAACCCTGGTAATGCAACTGCAGAAAAAAACCGTCCTCCCCATATGTAGGTACATCTTCCTCCTCTAGCCAGAGACCCAGAGCAGGGTTTGCACCTCTTATCTATCCTGCAGTCTCTAATGTGCCACTGCAAGTAACAGGATAAGCATCTCAGGCCCGGAGGGATGTTAACTCTTCAGAGGACTGGTCCCAGACCTTCCCTCCATTATAAACTCAAACAATTTACTGTTAAATTTTCCTGTCTGTTAAACCATGTCTCTGAAGCCATTAATCTAATAGCCTTTTAGTACCACAAATGCCTTCTATTCTACTAGCTGTAATAGTTACTGAGTCCAGAGGCAGTCTCAGAAAGAGGACACTTTCAGACCACCTTGTTCTTCCTGAGATATGGATCCAGCTTATTAAAGCTGGCCAGCAGCCTGAAGAATGTGTTGCTGCTGCTGGACCCAAACACGTTGTGGATGGAAAGAAAGATCAGCAGTATTACCTGCTGTGCACTACATCTGCTAAAATGTCCATCTCATAGCACATTAGCAAACTGACCCCTGAAATATCCATGTTTTGTGGTCCTACATAGTGTACCTTTGCCCATAACTTTGACTTGAAGGGGTGAACTGAGGTTTTGCATTAAAAGGTACAAATGCGAGTGTTAAAACTCCCTTTTCCAGAAATACAGCTAAAACATTTTGTATGGCTCAGGTTAGGTTTTTTGCGCAGCTACTACTCATTCATTTACATGGATCCAAGTCAGATACCAGGGGCAGTGGGCTCAGCGCCTTCTGTGTTGTTCCAGACCCAGGGTCAGTGAGTACACAGCTGGGACACGGCACAGCAGACTGTCATGCACTGTCAGGTCTTTATGGGGCACTATGGTGCCTCTTGGATTAGTATCCGACTCGCTTTGCTAATCCTTTGAGCAGAAGGAAGGGAAGGAACCTTACCTGAGGCATGCAAGCAGAAGCAGCTGTGTGTGAGTGAGGACAGAGAGGTGGAGGTGGCAGCCAAGGGGTGGTCACAGAGGGAGGCCAGTGCTATGGTCACCTCTGAGCTGGGGCTGGAGGCTTGAGGACTGTATGCACACACAGTCTGGTAGGGTGCCAGCGGTACTTACAAGCTGAAGGCCAGAGAACGGACTGAGGGAGTTACGTCATTTTATTGCTTTTAACCATGTACATTGAACCGCCTTTGGAGGCTGTTTTAGAGACAGGTGGCATTTGATCCTCACTGTGATCCAGCAAAGTCACCCATCAAAACAGGGAAATTAAGGAATGCAAAATCATGAAGGGGAGTCAGGATTTCAGCTGTTGCTGCCAGGATATTGCACTCCCTGCTTGTGGCAGCCCTGTGGCATCTCTTCCAGGACACTGTGGGTGTGCTTATGGGAATACCCCAGAAGATGGGCAGAAGATGTTCAACCATCCAGCTGGGTGCCCTGCACCACCCGGGTCTCACCACACAGCTATTGAGCCCCTGATGGTACAGCATAGCCTTAGCGGGGCCTGAAGCCATCCCCCTGACTATAGGTATTTACAGAATATCACCCTGTACTAATCACACTGGGAAGAATATGTATATTGAGTTAGTTCCTCTATATACATATATGTAACTCCTATTAGTTTCATACAGAAGTAACAGGGATCTTGACAGAGACACATCTCGGCTATCAGTTGGTAAAAAGGATCTGGCCATGCGGTACCACCACTTCTCTCTGACTGCTTCATATGGCCTGAAGATGTGCAAGGCCATGGCTGGCTTTGCTTGTGCATAAAGGAAACTTTGGATGCCCTTCCCAGCTGGCTTTTTTTCTTTTTTTTAAAATAAGAAGAGAGGAATTACAGCCTTTTAATTTTTTTAACAGAAAAACAGCTTCTTTGAATCTGTGTCTTACCTTCCAGAATTAATTTCTTCCAATTGTGCCATTGAGAATACTTTGTTATAAATCATGCAACAGTGGGTGTATTTTAGCTGGGCTGATACAGGCTGTGTTGCTTTATGCTAGTGCTGCTGCTAGAGCATGAACTGTGCTTTCCTTGTTGTGTATTCAGAGCAGATGGGTTTTTGCATGTCCTGAGATATCTTACCCTGTCTTTTTAGAAGTCCATGGCAGAACTGTGATTGATTTGAAGGTACAGAGGATTGCAGGATAATGAAAAATTACCTGAGGTTTGCGCTGAGCTCAAGGGTCTATGAGCAATAACATAGTCATCGTTATTCATAAACTGTGAGATACTGCATGCTGTTTTTCAAGGTTTTAATTGCAGTTGGCATTACAGACCTATTGCTGGTGGCAGCCATCTTGCTGAAATGTGGTGTTTCTGGCACTACTTGCAGTACAAAAACCTCACAGGACTAATTGTCAGCCAGTGTCCAGCAGGCTAGAAAAAAGCTGTCTGCAGTTAGAAGCAAATTTCCTCCTTTGCTTCTAGAGATGCATTTAAACTAGAGTGTTAAATTTGAGCCTAGCTTCTGTTAGGACTAACTTCTGTGGCTCTGATGGCTGCCACTGATGTGCTGAGAGCAGAGTGGTGTCTTGACACATGAGCTTGGGTCTGGGCAAGTCCACGTACAAAAATACATGGAAGTCATAATGCAATGCGCAGAAGATCCTCATCCCATGTTATCAGGCCTTGTGAAGGGATGTTTTCCCAACATGTTTCACTTCAACCAATGCTGTTTTTCCTTGCTGTCTCCTTCCTTCTGTCCTTGTGAATACTACAAGTTCAACAGTTTACCCAGGGTTGTTTGTTGCTTTGAAAGCACACGCAAAACTGAAAGTTTCCTAGTGTCACCTAGTTTGAATGCAGACTGAATACAGGTGTTGCTTTCATGACCCTGAGGGGTGGCATAACCAAATGCAAAGTTAGGCATGATTTGCACTCCCTCCTCTGCTGGCAGAAATGCTGCATGAACATGATGATTCAAATTGGCTGGATCAGGCAAGTATGAGAGGCAAATGCAGAATAATAACTCCACATACAAGGTCCTGTTGGCAGAGAGATGCAGTCCCTGGTGAATCTTTGGGGAAGCATGAATATTTTCAATAAACAAACAGGACATGGTCTTCGAGGGTAGGCAGAGGAGGTAGGAAAGTGCTATCAGCCATAGTCATGTTCAATTAGTGGCTGTAAAAGTGACATTTGCTCTGCGTATTCTTCTTAGGATCAGCACTGAGAATACAGCTCATCTATTAACACATCTGACACGGCACAGTGTTTAACCCACTTTCTCAGCATCTTGCCCAGGAGAATAGGTCAGTCTGTTTACTGAGATATTTTGCAGCACATTTTTCTACCACTACTGAGAAAATGGTCATATTTCAGACAGTGAGGCCCATTAGCTTTTTTCAAGAGTCAATTCCCTGTGAATATGCTGAGCACTGCCTGACACATTAGCCATGGATGGGTAGTTCACTCATCGGCCAGTGTGGGATGGCACCTGCTCATGCCACAGCTATGTAGTAACTCCAGACGGGTAGAAAGGAGAGCCTTTCGTCTTAGTCAGAGGCATATTCATAAGAAAGATATATATAATCAAATAAGAAATCTCTTCTGTCCTTTAGATAGTCCATTGCCACATAAACGGTTAAGATGATCACCTTGTACAGGAGTTCTGAAGTTCTCAACCAGCTTATATTATACATGAGCTTTCCTGGAAAAGACATGTTATTACTGCAGGATTTTTGTGTTTAGCTGGATGAGAACTAAAAGTATTGTCTGAGCTGTTTGGAAAACTGTAGTTGGGATTTCCAGCAGACGGAAGGGGACAACAGCTGAACTGAACGGTGATGTGATATGAAGGCAACGGGAGAATGGAAAGTTGCTGTGTCATGACAACAGTAGCAAAAGTATTTTAAGAGGGTGATCACTGCTAATTGCCTTGAGCCCTTTGCTTGTATCTGGTGTCCCTTACCACTGTTTCAACAAGATCTTTCCTATTTTGGATTGTGTTCTGTGGGGAGAGATTTGTGTCTTCATGTTATTTGGAAAGCACCATGCCTGGGACTGGGCAGCCAATAATGAGTAAATAACTCATGTGTTTTGGGAGCCTGTAACAGTAGCTCTATGGAAAATGGCAAGACTGCCTGGCTTGCACCGCTGTCTGCATGTGCTGAGAGACCTTCTGCACCCAGCACGTGGTTCCCTGGCTAACGTGACCATCGGTGACTGTGCAGATTGTTCAGAGTGAACTGTACGAAACCAGAAGTGAACTGCTGGGAAACAAGCAAGCATTTCATGCAAAGCAGATCTGAGAGGACCCTGTTCCCTCTGCAGCGACCTGAGACTCCCCTCCCACCCCCAAAGCTGGTGTGCTGTGCTTCTCTGTCCCCATTTTCAGCACTTGCTGCAATCATCCTGATGCCAGGCCTTCAGGTATCCCTGCTCTTCCCTGCTGTGTCAGCATCAGCCGCTCTCCTCCATGGCAAGGGTTATAAACATGCTGTTTCTTTCTCCCTTTCATCATGTCTGGACAGTGGTCTCCCAGGCTGCTCTCATGGGCTCCCTTTGTGCCCCACTTCCTCTTCCTCCCATTCAGGAAACCCCAACCCACCACCCACGCAGCCAGCCTGAGGAAGACCACTAAGATGAACGTAAGATCTCATCGGCTAAGCCAAAAATCTCCCGACAGAGTTTACATAACAGAATGGGCTGTGTCTCCAACCTCCTGCTGCCAAAGTCAGAATTTCTTTACTTTCAGCAATATAAGAATGCTAAAGCTAAATGTATAAACTGGGTCACTTTGTTACTATCACCTTCAAAAATTCAAAGGTGTGGGAAGGCAGTGCTTCCAATTCCAACTCAGTACCTGGAGAAGGCAGCAGGTATCTTTGTCGTACTGGGCTGTAAGATGAGTTTTCCCTTAGGTAAAATCTTGCCTTCAAACTGGAAAGGTTTTCCTTCTTTTTTTTATTTTGAATTTAAAAGTAATTCTTGCCTATTTGAGAAACAAAATGGCACACTCCCAAAATCGCACGCTGCATTAGTTTGACATGTATATTAAAAAGTTTCCTTTTATAGAGGGCTCGAAGGTTAGGAATGGAGCCCTGCAAGGGAAAGGCTAAGTGTGTCATTGCTCGATGTGCTTAAAATAAGGCTGACTGTCCAGTACCAAACACTGGGAAGGACGGATGAAGAGCAGTCCCTGTCATCAGAGGGAAGCAGACTGTCTGATCTGGGCTACATCAAAAGAAGCGTGGCCAGCAGGTTGAGGGAGGTGATTCTGCCCCTCTACTCCGCTCTCGGGAGACCCCACCTGGATTACTGCATCCAGCTCTGGAGCCCCCAACATAAGAAGGACATGGACCTGTTGGAGTGGGTCCAGAGGAGGGCCACAAAGATGATCAGAGGGCTGGAGCACCTCTCCTGTGAAGACAGGCTGAGAGAGTTGGGGTTGTTCAGCCTGGAGAAGAGGAGGCTCTGCGGAGACCTTATAGCAGCCTTCCAGTACTTAAAGGGGGCCTACAGGAATGGTGGGGAGGGACTTTTTATCAGGGAATGTGGTGATAGGATGAAGGATAATGGTTTTAAACTGAAAGAGGGTAGATTTAGACTAGATATCAGGAAGAAATTCTTTACTGTGAGGGTGGTGAGGCACTGGAACAGGTTGCCCAGAGAAGTTGTGGATGCTCCATCCCTGGAGGTGTTGAAGGCCAGGTTGGATGGGGCTTTGAGTAACCTGGTCTGGTGGAAGGTGTCCCTGCCCACGGCAGGGGGGTTGGAACTAGATGATCTTTAAGGTCCCTTCCAACCCAAACCATTCTATGATTCTGTGATCTGTTAGCTCTTTTGCATCTCCTGCTTCTTGAGTTCCGTAAGGAAAATTCATGTATAACATACTTTTCTTGGGATATACTCGGCTTCTAACACATTGCCTACAATTGCCCTAATCCTGCAGACCTTAATCCCAGTTTAGTTACTTTGGAGAAGGCTTCTGATGTCAGGTGGTGACAATTCCCCTAGTACAATAGGCACAGCGATGCTGGCACATTTGTAGTTATGATCTGGCGACACATGAGTTTATTTTTTTTTCCTTGGTCTGCTACACAAGGTCTGCTACTGTCTGCTGGCCATTTGCTGCTGGTATTTAGTATTATCACTGCACTTATAGTATGCTTTCCCAGAGCCCAGCTTTGCTAGATTCCCAGCCAAAGGAACTCAGGCCATCTCTGGTCCTTTAATCCTTGTGCTCCGCTTTTCTCATGCCCTCTGTGGATGTCCTTCCTTCTCCTTGACCAGAGAGATCTGCAGATAAAACCAGCGGTCTTTCAGCCACCTTGGATATTCAGTCATATTTTGGTGTATTAATGCCAGTGCCTACAAGAGTCTTGCTGAAGTTTTAGAAAATCTTCCTGTTCCTTTTGAACTTCTTGTTGCTTTATCTGAACTTACACAACTAAAGCAGAGTTTGACCTATGGCACTATCTTTAAATAGAAATTTGCCTGTAGTGTATGATTTTGGTTTGTTACATGCAAGAAAAAAATCTTTTCTGGTGATTCCCACGCAGTGAAGAATTTGCAGGATGAGATCAAAATTAATTGCTGTAAGTAACGCAGCCACTGTACAGAGTGGTTTTACAAAAACAAGAAATCATCATCAGATTAAGATACTGAGCTCATCTAGAGTTACTGCAGGCAGAGAATTCAATTCAACAGAGACATTTCTCATGCAGCACAACCATACGCTTTCTGAAAATACAAATCACAACAAATGGACTGGGAAAGGCACAGCACTGACACACATACAATTACAGAACAAAAGAAATCTCTCTTGGTTTTACTTGTTTGATTAAAAAACTGGAAAGGCAGAGATTTGTTTATCTCATTGCACAGCGAGGGACACAGCAAGATTCGTCTGTTAGATCTTTATGCTCAGGGCTGTTTCACATGCATGGTCATGGCACACTAACGTTTAAGGCACACTAGCATTTCTTGTAAATACTTATTAGGGACCTACTGTTGTACTTGGGTCCAAGATCAACACACAATGAACTCAGCAGTGATTGACTGGAAAGGTAAATACCTTGTGGGGTAATCTGAAAAAAGTCTGTTCCCATCAGCAGCTCACTCAGAGGCTTGGAGGGGGATTTTGTAGCTTCTAGAGAAGTCTTGCAGCGTGAGTTTTAAAGCTTTGCTTGGTTCAAGTGACAGTGGTTAGTAGTTCAAAACATGGCTCAAGGCAGCAATTTCATTTCTCTGGATTTCAGCAGGAGAAAAATGTAATAGTTTGCATAGTTGTTGTACTCAGCTTGCAATGAAAAAGGAGCTCGTGCTATAAATATATTTCAAATGCCAAGACAAATCAGATGTGTTCTTATAAACAGACTTGTAAAGGTACGTAATCTATTCTCTGTTAGTTATATATGACACCCTCCTGGCCTCCAAACTCATGAGATATGCTTAGGTAGTAGTTTAAAATGTGAACATCCAGAACACACATAGCAGATATTTACAGGTTGGCACATCTAATTTTTTTAAATTTATTTTACATGTTCATTTCTTTTACCTGTTAATATAAAATCACAACTTGCTCTTTCTTCTCTCTTAATCCAGGACCCAGATTTTAGAGTAATTCCAGACAGAAGGCCAACAGTAAAAATTCTGAAGACCGTTTGGCACCTAACATTGCACAGAAGTGCCCAATGAGATTTCCAAAACACCAGATCTGTTTGATGTCTAATATTCATTACATCTCAAAGGGAATTAGCCCCAGATCCTGCGTAGTCTTTCTTGCAAATCCTATTTGATGCCTATCTGCATCTTTAAGTATCTAAATGCCTTTGCAAATCTGGACTCAAACTCTTAAATACTCCCTCAGAACTTAGTGAAAATGTTAAGGAGAGTTTTGCCTAAGAAAACATTTCAGTATTCAGCCTTAGAATTAATCAGGTGCAAACCAGGAAAGGCTAGGTTCTAGATAATCCTTCCAAAAATTAATATCTAAACTTTCTCTGTGAGTGCTTCGTCCCATATACTCTAATACAACAAGGCAAGGATATAGTATTCATCTTTCCAGCACCTCAGTTGGTTTTTCTTTAAATAAAGGGCAATAGATCAACAGCAGTCTAAGTCAATTGAGAATCTAGTGTCAGAATTTGTTTAATTGGACCGAAGTTCCTGGTAAGATCTAAATATAAACATACTTAGAAGAGAAATCTTTGTATACTACACTTTTTTGCTGATACTCGAGTCTAAGTTTAATGTAGAAATCTTGTACTGCCATCCAATTTACAAGAAAGTGCTTTGGAAAGATATTTACTTTTTAGGTTTTTTTTTTCTTTGCTCTAAGAAGCGCTTGAAAACCAACACATCTCAAATGCAAACCAATAGAAATGTAATCTCAGTTGTCTAACTGAGGAAAAAGATCAGAGTTCTTCCTGTTTACCTTGCTTCCCCCATAGCATCTACTTTTCTAGTTGATATCAGAAAGGAAAGTGAAAGGAATATTGCAATATGTTAAGACAATAACAACCCCAAACCTCCTTGTCTTTCCAAATGTTGTATTTTCAACACTACATAGATTTCAACATAGATCAAAAAAAGAGTGCCACAGGTAGCCTGTATATAATATTTACATGTTTAATGATAGAGATATCTAAAATTAGCCATCTTGCTTTTCCCTTCAGAACCCCACATACTTTCTTCCTGTCTGTGATACTTACTCCACTGTGTAGTCTAGGCTCTTTCAAGGATGCTAATAAATACCAGGAGCCCATGAACAGAAAAAGAGAAGAAATGAACTGGTCTAATCATGGTTGTGGTGGTGATAAGCTCTTAAGTAAAACTGATTAATTACCCCATTTGATCAACCCCCAAAAGATCTGATACAAAAATGAGCATCATCCAGGAAGGCAGAACCCTACCTGTGCTTGGTTGAGTTTGCATGGTCATAGTAGGTAACAGGTAGTTACAATACTGTATGAGTTATTTTTATTTACCTTCTTGTTTTGTAGCAAACTAACTTGTGAAACAACAGATTTAACTTTTTACTATGAATCTAGCTAAGGGATATTTTGATAGCATATTTAGTGTTTTGAGTGCGTGCAACTGAAATGACATGTAACTAGCTGGTTACATTTATTAAGTCCCTGTATAGACCAACCCTTCTTACAGATGTAAATCTGTATATTTTATCTCACAAACAAATACCATTGACATTCAGCCAAGACCATCTACTCATACATGCCTACAGGCTAGCTCCTTGCATGAATGGCTCTCTCCACTGCACCAATGAAATCAAATTACAATCTGAGAAAAACAACAGACTCTTGATAAGAGAATCCAAAACATCACCAACTCAGTTGCACTGGATATGCTGAATTCATGTAAGGGCAAAAGAGTACAGACTTCTCTTGAAAGATGTGCTTTCAATATCTCATCAATCACCACAGGAAAAATTTCTAATGCTTTAGCTCCCCTTTGCACAGCTTCGCTCTTGCAGAAACTGTACTCCTGTAAGGGCTCACTGAAGTACAGCCACACAATGGCATTTGATAGGAAATCAAAAATCCAGCAGGTTAAATAAAAAACTTTTCTATTTACTGGACCAAAGCCAGAGGCATTTACAGTGTGTAGGATTAAATCAGAGCAGCCTGGAAGCTGATCTGTGAGAAATTTGAGGAATAAACTAAAAATGCAAGTTGACCAGCAGCTGCTTGTCATGATGGGGAGAGAGTTTTGGCCATTTTGACATCAATTTAATCAAAACTAGAGAAGTATTTTTAGCAATGATAAAATGTAAAAGCGGTTGTTACTTAACTAGTTGTCTACTAGTATCATGAAGAATAGTTTTCCCTCCTATTGTGGGTAACATCTTTTTTGCTTTGTTTTTTCTTTTCCCCTTCAGGCCCTCATAAGACCTACTATTCAATATTTTAATATAAAAATCTTGTTTGTTTCAGCCAGTATTAATGATCGTATTTTTGATCTTTTTTGCTAACAGACTAGAACTTCCTACATGTGCCACAACAGAGACAATCTTCTTTGTGAAATGAGCAACACTAATTCTGATCATTTTCTGAATTAGCAGAGCTTTTCATAGGAGCATTATTTTTAAGTGCTGTTACCGGAATTACTCAAGAGAGCTTAGAGGTTTAAATTAGTGATGTTTAAATTAATTAAAGAGAACGGCCTGTGAATTTTCCCATCTGAGTTAAGATTCAAGATCTTATTTGTGGGGGTGGTTTTTGTGTATATGTTTCCAGCAACAGCAAATTTGAAGAAAATCTGATTTAAATGTTGTCTGCTGCATAGATTACGTTAACATTTCAATTAAAAATTACGTGCAGACAATTGCTCATTTATCCTGAGGTTCCATATATCTCAGTCTTGGGTAACTCAACATAGACCAGCTGCAATCAGTGACACTGCAATAACTTGCACGGGCAAGATCCTAGCCCAGATATATTTGGTAGTGAGAAAAGGGCCTGGGAAGTTTGGACGCCTGCCTTCTTTTCTGAGTACTGCCCTCATTGTGCTGTGCCTCTGTGGAATACAGCAGTAGGAGATGCACTTCATGGAGCAAATGCATGACTGATGAGTCATTTGAAAGTGCATGAGCTAATTCAGCTTCCACTGACTTCAGCAGGATGGGCTAAATGCAAGGATGTAAAGTACTGCATCTCTGCATCTATTTTGAAACATTAATTAATTTATCTAAAGTTGTCTGCTGTGTCTGGGTACAATAGACATCAGTGTTGTTTCAGTCTCTAGCTGGTGAAAGACTTCCAGCTTTGTAGTGGACAAAGGCTTTAGAGTCCCCACTGCAACCTTGTCGCTGGGTAACAGAGAGTACCTTGTTCTATGTTAAGAGAAAATTCTAGCTCCAACAAGAATAGCTATGTAGTCCTCACAGAGGGCAGGATTTGAGAGCAGACGTAATCCCACTGAGCCCTGTTAACCCTGCTCTTTCTTTCCTTGCTGCTGGTTGTAGCCCAGCCTTGGCTTGGAGCAGCCATGCTCTGCTTAGCTTAGGATATTTCCTGGCAGACTGGGCTAAAGTATGCTCTTGCCAGCTTGGGCCATGCTGGCCAGGCAGCAAGGCACATATAGGCTCTTCTCCAAAGAGTGCTGGAGTTTGGGCTGAGCTATGTCAGAGGGAGTTTAGGCTGTGGGTGCTGCACGAGGGAAGTTTTCAGCTCAGACACAGAGCCCTCTAGACCAGAGCCAGGCTTGCCCAAATTCCTGCCTAGAGACCATGGTAGACTACTACTGAACTGTTGGAAAGACAAAGTCGTGAGCTTAAAACACATCTCAGATAAATCATCTTCCAAAAGCAGTTAACTCATCAAGAGCCCATGCCATGCCCTTTCATAGAAGCATTTATTTACATTGCTGGACAGGCATGAGATCAAACGGACGTTCAGTCGGGAACAGCTAAGGAGGGATATGACTACAGATGAACTGTGGATGGTGAAGAATAGCATAGAAAATTTTATGGAAATCTTTTCAAACATGCACTTATGAAATTAGGTTCTGAAATTTGCAAAGTAGCCTTCTGAAAAGAATCATCCCTGCGGTGTAGGTCAAGTCAGCTGGAGCTGACATTTATTTAAGTGGCATGAGTTTAAAGAGTTATCCCCTTTCTCTCTCTTTTTTCTTTTTTTCTTTCTTTTTTTTTTTTTTTTTTTTTTTTAATTAACAAATATCTTTTTAGGATATGGGGGG
>VYXH01004839.1:118137-134925 GCA_013397275.1 Burhinus bistriatus
AAATAACCAAATACCTTTGAGAGCAATGGAGGGGTTAAAATTTTACTTTAGGGAAACTGCTGGATTGACAGAGCCTATCCACTAAAACTAATTTAATAGAGATCCCAAAGGCTTTCCTGAATGAAACCAATTACAAGCTCTTCCTGAAGAAAGGTGTTGGACCCCTGGGATGGATGTACATGTATTAAACATTTTCAATTCATAAGAAACCATTCCTCTGAAGTCATTGGTTTTTGCTTGCTGACTGTGACATAATCATCTTTATTAACGTAGGTGGTGCAAGCACCTAGAAAACAATACAGTAGTGTTGAAGATGTTTGGACAGGATGATGAACTAGAAATGGAATGATCCTGTTTTATGCAATCCCACTGCTCCTCTGCAAGGCAATTAGATTTCTGGTTGTAACCGTTTTAATGGTAAGATTCTGTCAGTTTTCAAGTTCAGGTTTTTTGCGCCCTCTCTCTCTCAGATAAGAAAACCAGAGTGAAGAAGATTTGCTTTATATAAAATATTATCTGTAGAAGCAAAAAAAAAAAAAAAACCCCAACCATTACACATGCGCTTATTCCTTTGAAATTTCTTTCAGGGGCTTGGCACCTCTGATGAATAAGAAAGGCAATTTTAACATATATATCCACCTTTAATTCCACAGCGCATCCGCTTTAGCATCAGTCATTACAATGGGGTTAACACGTCTAGGAACCTGTGAGGCATTGTCAGAATCCGGAGGAATGAGCACACAAGATGAAGTCAGAGCATTTGTTCCTTGACAGCTCAGGCGTGGTGGCAGCCAGATAGGGCTGGAAAAAAAGAGAAGGCACTATAGTTCCTCCTCACTGATCTGAAGCCTGCAAACAGATATCATTTCAGACATAAACACTGCAAGCAGCATGGTTTCCTGGGAGGCTGTTGCAAGAATGAAGCATACCAATGCCTTCTCTGAAGGTTTGTGTTTCATGACCTCATTTTGATGACTGATCATTTCTAACAGTCATTCTGCAAAGATTCTCACTCAGAGAACCTATTTATATTATGAATAAGAGGTTTTTGGGGGATTCGAACTGAAATTTATCTCTTTATTCTTACAGCTTGCAAAAAATAAAGTTTAATGCCTGAACTGCTACTGAATTGTTACATTTTACACATATCAAGCAAGATAAAACCCATTTGATATGCTTACTTTTTCAGGTTATTAACATATTTTACTTCCGTTCTTACTATATCTGAAAATATGCCCGATGTTTTATAAAACTAGTACAGGCTTAGCATCAGCCCATAAATTCTGACAATTCTGAGAAGGTGATTATTAAGGGCTTTTCCCCTTAAGTTATTATAATAGCTGTATGGAAGAAGAAAAAGCACGTGATAATTAAAACAGTCTTGAAAAAAATCCCCAAATTCTCACAGTCACGTACAGTTAAGATAGAACATTGAATTTTAATTCTGAGCTTTGAGTATATATTATAAAATATATTCTATATTTGAGTATATATTACAAAACATATTGTTAAAACAATTAATTGTCCTTAACCTGCCTCTTTTAAAATTGTTTCATGCAATAATTTACTGAACATACAGCGAACATACAGAACCGAGCTAGCAGACACCAATGTTAGGGATGAATATACTTCCCTTTCATACAGCTTAGCCTAGAATGCTATCAGGCAACTCATATCAGTGTTAAAAAATTGACAATAATGTCACCATTGGAAAATAGTGATCTTGAAAGCGCAATATTGGAAGCCTCACAATTTCTTCTCTCACCCCCCTTTTTTTTTTTCTAGAAATGCAAGGTCAGTGAATTTAAATATTGTAAATATGTAAGCTGTAATGCGTTTATGGTTTTGTATGCAACTATTATAACGGTATGCACATGGAGGCTTTCATCCTTGGCTGTCTTCTAAGCAGCATTTCCAAGGAAGGCTTGTGCTGTAGTATGCCACGATCAGTCTTTGGAAAAGAGAGATCCCAATATTCTGTGACAAAAAAAATTTAAAACCTTCTTCCTTCTCTGCTATAAACCTAAAATGATTGTTCAGGACTGCTCCTTATATAGCTGGTATCCCAGTATCTGTTCTAGCTACCGTGCTATTTATAAGTAGTAATACCCACAAAAAGTTATTGCGGAGGAAGAGTGAGGGAAGCTGCAAAGATGATCCCAGGCCTCCTGCATCTGCCTAATTCAGCCAGAACACGTCTTTACCTGTGAAGAGACATATCAAATAGGACAGTGACCCAGCCAAAAATGGAGAGTTCTGCCTCTGTCATGAGTACATGGTATGATGTTGACTAAGGCTGGTTGTTGCTAGACCACAGGCTTCTGTTGGTTCGGATTTTGGGAGTGAGCCTGTTCCTTCCACCCCTGGGCTGAGGCTGGTTCATGGGCGCAGTTGGAAGCAAGGATGGACCAATTGCCTGGATGCCAGGCACCTTGCCATACAGCTGCCTACGTGCCAGCGCAGCTCTACACAGTGTAGGTCTCCTGCCAGGCGATCCAGTTTGGATCAGTGAGGACAGAGACAAGGAGTTTACTAAACAGCAGCTGTGTTTTGGTTTTTTTTCTCTGCAGTCCTCATTCCTTCTCCTAATCATGTATGGCTATTATTTAGATTAACAGTTTCAAAATACATCTCTATGTGTTCAGTTCCAAAAACAGGTCAAAGCACCTATCACAACATTAGTAAAAAAAATTCACAGGGTAAGCGTAGAAGAAAGCCGCCCATAAATGCACATCCTGCAGCCCACTCTGCCTTAACTGTGAGGGGGAAAATAAGGGCACAGGAGGACGCCTCAAACATTAGCAAAGGTCATAGCTGAGAGCAAGATCTAAACCTACTAGAGAGGATTTCAGCCAGCGCTGCCCTTTACGAAGAGGGTTAGTGAATCTCCGCTGGTCTACCCAGGGGCACTAGGATGTGGAATTGAAGGGCATTTCTCAATCCCAAACTGTTTAAGGTGTACTGGGTTAAAGCTGACCCCTTTAGTCCCATCAGGAGGCTCATCAGAAACCAACACTGGTTTTGGAACATTGGTATAATGCATTTTCAATTGCTGCTCTATGCAAGAAAGGGGCTAAGCATCGCTCCAACTACAATGGTAACCTCTGGACCTGGTGGTGACAGGTGGCACCAATGACTAATAATAAATGGCTAGTCTAATTGCTATGAGATTAAGAAAAAGAGTCTTTTTGAACAATTCTATACTCCAGTCTGCTTCTTAATATCTATGCCTATGACTGGAAGATGATTAGCTAGTATTCCCAGGCATTATATTTAACATTCATTTAGTCCCAGATGGGCATAACATAATCATAATAAAAATAGATTTATTGGTTTGTTTTTCCTTCTAGCCCAATTAGGTAAAGCTCAGAATTTTATAGGATATTGAGGACACTGAAGCAGACGCTGAATAATAACAGCTAATCTCCGTTCATTGTGGTATATCCCAGAACAGCTGCAAATGATGGCCAAGCTCTGTTATCATCCTGGATAGCATGAAAATTAAGGATTTCTTCCAAGTACCTCCTCTGCATCACAGACCCATTTTCATTTCCTAGTTAGTTCTCTTCTCTCATATGATCAAAATCCCATGAATTTCCACAGACGTAGAACAGCTATTCTTCATTCTGTGCTCACTTTGAGGGGAAGACTGTCTGGACTACCCCAACGTACATTTCAACAGGGCCAAAGAAGACTGAGGTTGCCACAGGTAATTCCAAGTCTTCTTTCATTTGTGTTGTTTATACTGAAATGTAGGTTTTGAAAATATGGTATAAACAAAAATAGTATTAATGTTCAGGTTACAAGCAGTTTTGGAAACTGAAACCATGTTTACAATTATCAAGAAGTCCACAGAGAGCACAACACATTGTGTGTTAAATATGGGGAGCCCCCATCCCCATAGGAGAAATAATCAAAATGCAATAATCCTTGTTAAACTGTGGTGCAGTGTCACATTCTTTCAGCAGCCTTTTTGGGCTTCATGTCATGTAAGACATTACAGCACAAAGCATTGCTTCCCAGGTCATACACTCGCCCCAGGCAAGTGTATCACAGAGCTAACATTTCTCAAATATTCCATCTTCTGTCCAGCCATGTGTTTTTCTTGTCTCACCATTTCCTGGTTTCCCATTCCTAAGAAACTCAAATAAATATAGCTGGAGTGACTAAATATCACTAGAATCTGTGCCTGAAAAAATCTCAAGGATGTCACCACCCCTCTTACAAGCAGTAAAGTAGTAAGACATGGCAACTAAAATGTTGTTTTTTAAAGAAAGTGACACATGGTAGTCCTGGGCTTTTTGCATTCCTTTTGCATTGCTTTTTGAAGTGTGTTAGACAACTCTAAAAATAGGTATGAGTGTAATTGCCAGGCATTTGTAAAGGAGCTTGTTTGTGAATGCCAAACAGATTTGAAGGTAGATACATTTTGAAAATTTTGAGCTGGAATAGTTCCTCTTCCTCCATCCCACATGTTGTTGGGGGGATGCGAGAGCAGAGCGCCTGTCTACGCATGGTACAGTACAGCCCTGCCAGCAATCTGCAGCAAAAGGGACTGTAAGGTATGCAGCCAGCAGAAATGGTCCTGTTTCAGAAAACATATGCCGCCTTTTTCAATACAGAATTTTCCTCTGTAATGCAAATGCAGTGTTTTTCTGCATGTGTTCCAATGCTTATGAAAGCTACCAGTTGCAGATACTAGTATAGACTCTCATAGCTTTCCTGAAGTCAATGGAACTAAGATAGTTTTATAGTTCTCTATCTGTTCCAAAGAAGCGGAAGAAAATGTGCAAAGCCCTCCCACCTTCTTCTGCTCCGACATGATCCTGATCTTGACAAGTCACCATTAGGTTCCAGAAAGACAACCAAAATGCTTCCCTTGTCTCTCTGTCCCTGCAGACAAGCAGCTCCTGATGACAGCAAGCAGGACACGCTAGACCTTGGGCATCAGTGAGAGCATAGGGTTGTTCACAGTGGCTGTAGCTCATTTAGACAGAGCCACTTTAGCTTTAAAATAGCTAGCTTGTGTGTTGCTGACAGCATGGGAGCCAGGGACAACTGTAGTGGAATGTCTGCCCAGGAATACTTAGGTAGTTAGCACACAAATACTTTGTAGTAGCCATAAATGACGTAGTTTGAAGGGCTGCATAAATGAGCAATGGGTAAGCATGGCTTATGAGAGGGTTACTTGGTGTCCTTCACTACTCCGCTTTTGCTGAGGCTGTGAAAATGAATCGTGCAATAGCCCCAAGCTGTGACTGCTCATTTGCAGTGTGGAGAAGTGGCCACTTAGTGCCCAGAGCGGTGATTCCCCAGCAAGGCCTGTTTGGTCACCTGGGACCCAGACCAATTCTGAACAAGCAGTCTGGTGCTTAAGGATTATATAGCCTATTACCAGTTTCTCGAGTCATCCATTCATTTGATTCAAAGCCTCTAAATTAAAATTTTCAGTTGCAAGGCTTTTAGCATTACAACTCCCAATGTACTTCATTCTCAGTTCTGAAAATGTAGGGAATAACTAGCAGAGAAAAAAAAAAAGAAAGAAGGGAAAATGCATTTCCAATCAAGTGTATGCAGTATATGATGTTTCTTATGACTATTGCAACAGTTCTCAAACTCCTCTTTCCTGAAATAATTTAAGGCTTAATTAGTACTTTAGAAGGTTTGTTCTTTGAAGATCTGTAATGACCAAAAAATGTTTAGTTTGTTACTAAATTACATCTTTCTTAACCAATAACAATTACACATACTTAGGTGGGAAGCATACGTTCTTTGACACATCTCAAAACACCTTACAAAGGAGCACAGCGTGCAAGTCATCATTATACCCCGCCACGTCGGATGACTCACATTGTTGTAATTCAATCATCAACAGATATTTAAAACCAAATTCCATGGAATTTCTGTTGTTTACTGTGCTATCTCTGAACATTATTTTTACCCATTAGTATGTCAGCCAATATTGTAACACGTTTTTCGCCTAATTTGGCAAGGCAATTACCTCAAATTAGGAACTCTCATCTTTTTGTGTTGTTAGTTTTTAAAGGCTAAGATGCCTTATATGATCTGAATACAGTTTGTAAAATCTGAAAACCCGCTTGCCTTTGAGCCTGGCAACAGTTGAGATATCGAATTTTATTAAACTGTCCAAATAAACCATTACTCTTGTACTGGTGGTGTTGTGTGCCAAATAGTTGCCTGAAGCAGAGCTGCTTGGCTCTGTTAAAACCCCGAACTAATAGCTTCATAATGAAAGCAACAATTCAAACTAAACTGTAAGAAGCATGGAAGTGCCTATGCATTTCTCATAAAAATTAATATGTTGTTTCATTACTGTTCTGTGGTAACAGAGGCCACATTTGTACTCACCCTTGAAAGCATGCACAATATTTGTGTCCACAGCCCCTCCACGAGGAGACTCCTCAGCACGTTTGGAAGTGCTGCCCAACCCCTTCTTGCACGTGAATATAAGGAACAAGGGAAAAAGCAATAGGATGAAAATCACTCCTTGACTTTAAGGTGAAGAAAAGATCAAGAACTCACTTCAGTTCTGTCTTGAAGGCTTAAATGGAAGAAAATTGCACAGGCCTGTGCCAGCCCTCTGCATCAGGGCAGATGCTATTCCAAAATTCAGTGCAGTTTTGCATGCCCAACAGGGAACAGTGCTACACTGCTTAAAAAATCTGCTTCTTTGTAGGTCAGATAGAGATACATGCCTTGCCTCTGTGATGACTAATAAGAACTTCAAATTCAGTTCTCTTTTTCTTCTTTTTTTTTTTTTTTAGTGTAGAGTCCCAGATGAATTAGAGGATTTCTTTCCACCGTGTTTTTTCCTGAATCATGTTATTTCTAAGATCACGATCTTCTGAACTTGTACGTATACAGAGATCTTGCCAACGAAATGTTTTCAACCGCTCATCTCCCTCAAATTCATTCTACACTTATTTTCATAATGCTTCTGTATGATCTAGAGAATGATATTTGTCCTAAAATGGAAAATTGAAGTACAGGTGACTCTTCCCTTACCTGTTCTCCTTGACTTTTGAAATTGCTCTGTCCTCGGTTTTAGACAAATAATGCCATTTCAGGAATGTCTCATTAGTATAAATAACAATGCAGTTGATGTTTTTCTCCTGGCACTGTAGCATCCGCATGTAAGATCTGTTTTTACTGTGCTCATGCTGCATTTCTGTAAGCACAAACAACGCACCATCACTGGACAATAATTTTGCCAGCTCAAGGCTGCGACTTTGCTCTCTGAGGGTTGTCTGTAAGCAGATAATACTGTTGAACTAGACAGAAGGATTTACAATGAACCTCTTTTTAATTATCATGCGTAACTCTAGGGAGCTTTTCAAAATGATCCCTCTTTGAGTAATTTTAATATGTTTCTAAAAGATTTAAAGTGATATGGGTCCAGAGGCAGAATAATATGTATGGCTATTTCTAAATGCTAGCGTAAAACCCCAGCTGCACACCTTTGTCTGCGTTCATATTTTATTAATCAGTCCATTTTAATGTCCTCACTTTTCTCCCTCTCATTCTCTTCCTCTAACTCCCTGCTCAGCTGCTTCCCAGAGACCATTTTAAAATTAATTCTAATTATTTTAGGCACTTTTAGTATGATTATCATCACAAGACTGTTCTCTTGGGGAACCAAGTCATTAGCTGGCAGCAGTATTATCTGGGGACCTCGTCTCATTGTTTCCTCCAAGCTGACAAGAGTCAGGCCAAATCCTTGGTCTAATCCTGTTTACTTATTTACAATTTAAATTGATTTAAATGAATATGCCACAGTATAATTGGCTCCCTTAAAATACAATAGCAAAATAAAGAGGGTCTAAGCTCCAGCTGTTTTTCAGAGAGGGAGACAACTTGGACCATTTGGTCCTTCCAGCAACAAACCCCACGACCAGGCTCATTCCCTCCAACCAGAAAAATCCTGCACCCATAATGAATTTGCTCTGGTCTGTTGGGCACCTGCGGCCATTACTCCCCTCCAATTAGTGATCAGTTTTGACTAACAGTTTCAGATACTCTACTGAGCCTGAAAGAGTTCTTGGCAGACCACTGATTTAAAGTGGACTTTAATGCTTAGGCTGGTTACACGCTGTCTGAATGACAGCCATTACTGCCTTTCAGCACAATAGTTAACAAGAACTCTAGTCAGAATTTGTGCACTCAACTAGTTAAACAAGAGCAAAAAAGTCTGATTTTATTGACAGCCAGAAGAAAGGAGTCAGTTATGCTTCCAATGTTTCTGCTTACTTCATCCTCTTCTTCTCTTTTGTTTTACAGTTGTTCTTGTGGATCACTCTGTATCTATGAAGAGTCTGTAACTTCGGCTTTGGCAATTTGCCTAAGATCAGTGCCTTGTAACAAAAATCCCTTAGTGGGCTTCTTTGCTGAAGGTCATACTTGTCCCACCGTAAAAAACACAGAGACAGAGTTCATTTTCCCAGGACCTCCAGTTCTTTCATGGTGCTTCTCCACCCAGGTTGCACTGGCAAAGCTAATTCAACGGGGGGCTCACATGGGACTGTCTTCTGTGGAATCTTCCTGAAAAGGAGAATGTTGAAGTACAGCTATGAGAATCCCAGAGTATGTTAAATCTCCATTGGCTTCTCTCCAGAGCTTACTATATGAGGGGGGAATAATGGACATCTTCTTAGACCATTTCAATCTTGGTCCTCCCTGATGTCCAGCACTGAAGAACAGTAATAACAAAGGATGTCTGATAACTGATACATGTGAAGAGAAGGAAATCTTCACACATACGGAAAAAAAGAAAAAAAAAAAAAATGGTACTACAGATCATGTAATCTCTGTAATACCTGTTATGACACCATAATATATTTGTCCATGACATGACATGACATGACATGACATGACATGACATGACATGACATGACATAACATAACATAACATAACATAACATACATGTTATTACACCATAACATAATTGTCTTGCAAGGCAACTTCATGGAAGGTGAAAGTATATTTTTTTAACAAATGGGCTGCAGGAAAAAGCCCAGCAATTTTATAGAACTAACAGCTTTTATATAGCACTTTTCATCTTGTGAGCAAGATTTACTTTGCAAGTAAATTGCATATACCTTCCCATTTTATCCAGGTGGAAACTGTCTAAGCATCAGGGATCATTTAACCTATATATTTTGTTCTCTTGGTGTGTCCATAGGAATTGTTAAAAGTGTCAGTCAGCAAAAGACTTAAGCACATAGTTAACTTTAAATCCTTTAAAGGGCTCTTTCAATGGCAGTACTCTTGATGTATAATATTGAGTATATGTATAATCTACTTCTGCATAAGGTCCTGCAGGATCAGGATCTTATGTTGGCACCTTCTCTGGGGCACATCATAGTTCTCGTTTTTTAATGTAAAATATTATGTAAATTTGTGGCAAAATATGCATGTTCAGTAAATGTGCACAACATCCCAATGAATTTGGCTAATGGTTTTCTACATAACAAAAGTAGACATATTGACCTAAAACCTAATCAATCCCATTGATTATTTTGAAAAACTCAAGGCAACAGATCGTGGGTACCATGTGAGTTCTTCCAAAACAATCAAGTTTTTGTAAGACCTCACGATATTGTATATAAAGTAAAAAATATCTTCAGTATCCTCTGAAGAGTGTCTCAGATGTCCAAGTCTCAGATGTCTGGAATGAATACCTTTTACGTTGTTGTTAGTTGTTGCTGGATTACTTTTTTAAAATCTCTCTTCCTTCTGTTTCAGGAACATAGTAAGTCCATCAAAGTTTCTCATTTTCTGCCCAAACACCCTGCAAACTGCTTCTGGGACAGTGCTGGTTGCTTCTTATACGTCCCATCGTAAACAATGATTCTTTATGCTTTTTTTTCCATCTAGCTATTAAAAATGACAGCAAGAATTATGCAATAGAGGATTTGTTTGGAAAACCTCATTTGCAATCTGTACATACAGTCAATGAGACAAGCCCATTTCTTAAATAAAACTGTAGTTTAAGAGAAGCCAGTGATAAATCTAAACCGAGAATATCTTGATAAGCTGAAGCTATAATGTGTCCTTTCCTCCCACCCTCCAGCAACAAAAAGTATCCACGGTTTTGCGATGATAAGCATTATATGAAGCTATACCTGCTGTGCTCTTGTAGGCTGCCAGGTGCAAACATTTGGGGGATCTATAATACCATGGCTTACTCATTTTGTTTATGGATAATTTGCACTGTCACACTATTCATTACACTTATTAGTGATTAATACAACACTTGCATTTTATAAGTATATTATTCAGAGGCAGTAAGTCATGGAGATGTGCATCTGTACCAGTATGACACGGGCACATTTGTTTTCTGTCTTGTTTCACCAGAGTTGGTTTTCTTTCGTTCCTGTCCATGACTGTCTAGGTAAGAGGTTAAAAACAAGTTATCACTAATTATGTTAGTCTACATGGAGGAACAGCTAATCTATGTTTATACAGTAATGGCTTTCCACATGGAGCCACTTCTGCCTTGCAACCACAGTAAAACATGGTGCCTTTGTGAATGCTTTGCCAGAGAGGGCCTTAAATATCTGAGTTCTCATGCAGGGATGCTGAGCACCCTCATCTGTCACAAAGATGAAACATCTCATAGCTTAGGGCTGAAAGTCTTCAGAAACCTGCTTTGAACATGGCTTCTCCATGACCAGCTGTCTGGCTGTCCTGCAGTCCTGTCCTATCAGTGTAGGCAGGGAGGGACTATGGATGGTGGAAGCTGTGAGACCAGGTCTCTCCTACTAAAGGCAAGTACCTCTGAGAAGCTCTTCCCATGTGTGCAAGGCAAAGACCTGCAAGCAAATGGCAGTATTTTGTGTTGGCACCTTTTTTAATTTTGGGAGGAGTTGCTTTGTTTTTGAATTCTCCATGAGTTTGTCTCTCCCTGACCAGTGGTACTGGAGACTGTTTGGTGCCTGTGAGTCATGGTGTAATCACCTGCATTCCTGGAAGCCCTGGAAATGCAGAGGCTGTTATTATGTTATGTTCAAGATTTACTTTTCCTCACAATTTAAGGCCAAGAGAGATCATCAGATTGTCTAGTCTGATGTCCTGTATATTGGTGGCTATTAAATGTTGTACATGTATCTCAAGCCTGAGACAACTACTTTCATTAGCCCATAGTATTTTAGTCCTTGAGAAACCAAACTGTTACGTGTCTAAAGCAGTACCTGAGATCCCTGCAATGCTTGAGAACTGATTAGGCATGACATGCCCAGACAATCACAAAAACAATCCATGGAAAAAATCCACCATCCTTGCCAATCAGAGCTAGAAAAGTCTCTACTGCTCCCGGACTTGGCTTAATTCAGACGCAAGCATCTGATGTCTAAAATAATTTTCTGCATTGGTTTACTCTCTTCCTGGCAAAATAAATAATACATGCTTCAAGGGAAAGCAAAAGCTTCTGCTGCAGAATATATGAGGCCAAATATCCTCTGGGAGGAGTGGAGAAGGAATTCTTCCTCTCTGCTGTAGGCAGCCAACTGGAGCTCTCAAATATGGGCCTTGATTATACTCATTACCTTAATGCCAACCTGCAAACACCTGAGTGGGCAGGGTGTAA
The DNA here is from genome assembly GCA_013397275.1 of Burhinus bistriatus. NCBI lineage: Eukaryota > Metazoa > Chordata > Aves > Charadriiformes > Burhinidae > Burhinus > Burhinus bistriatus. The sequence continues at coordinate 129,744 of VYXH01004839.1, forward strand.
TTCAAACCATCTTGTTTCAGCCATAATGGAAGAAGTCATACGGACGCATCATTCTAATGGATGTAGGGCTAGAGGGATTACCAGGCGATCTAGACTGACATGACCCTCCTTCCCTCCTTGTTTGAGGCTGCTCTGTCCATTAGAAGTTCTTCCAGATGCTGAAGTAAAGCCCATATTTAAGAAAGCCAGTTTTTAGGACAAGATCAAGCAATGGTGAGTGCACCACCTCCCTTTGTAAGCTCTTACAGAGTTTAATTACCTTTACTGCTAGGAAATTGCATCTGATTTCAAGGTTGATTACACCTAACCTTAAACTTCCAGTCACTGGATTTAGTTGTGCTTTTGTCAGCAAGAGTGAAAAAGCTCACTGCTATCTGTTATCTTTTCCCAGTATCCTCTCAACCTTTTCTTAAGTGGAATATGTCCAGCTCCTTAAGCCTCCCATGTCAAGACTTGTACTTGATTCGCAAAATATTTGGATTTTCTCCAATATTTTCTCATCTTTAAAGTGCAGGCACTAGAACTGTGCTTGATATTTTGGAAACACGCAAGGACTGTGCTGAGTCCTTTCCACAGCATTGCACTGAGATCTCATGTTAGGGGTGATTATCTAGGGTAATCGCTTTTTATCATTCCCTGAGTCTCTGCTCTCTGAGACAGTGTCCATTCCTACAAGCTTTTGGTTCCCAGAGGTATTAATTTGCATTTGACTGTAGTAAAATGAATTTAGCGTGCTGCTTATTGGACAGTGATCATTTAGCCAAATCAAATCACTGCAGAAGTAATACATCTTCTTTATTTACTGTGCTAAAATACATTGTGTCATATCCAAGCCTTTAAAGCAAAGATTTTATCTCATGGCCTGGACTGCTGAAAACAATATAAAAAAGTATTAGGTGAAGACTGTTTCTGATTCTGCTGGGAAAGCTCCCCACATTGAACAAAACCTCCCCGTTAAAAGACTACATTTTGAAACTTGTCAGTGAGACACTTCTTAATCCTCGTAATGGGTGACCTGTTAATTCCATGTAATGCAAGACTTGAAATCAAAATGTCATGTGGTATTAAGTCAACTGCCATGCAGAAATCCAAGTACATCCTATCAATACAGCTGCTTTTCTCATGTAGACCTGTAATCTTTTATAGAAAGCTTCTAAATAACCAAAAATTCCGTGAGTGTGTCTGACAAGACCTAACTTCCACTAAACTCTTTTGACTAGCATTAAATATATTTACTCTCCAGTTCTTTTTCTAATATTTAAGTATCCCAGAAATGCAGGCTATTTTGTGAGCAGCCCAAACCACCAATTTCAAGTAACGGATGGCACATAGTAGAAAAATATACTTCCCTACTTATATTTTTCTCTAAATCAGAGCTAGGTGGAGTATGAGCTGAACTAGTTGAGCTTATTTACAACCGCTGTTTCTCCTTCAGAGCTAATGAATTATTGACAGTCTAAGGATTTTCTGTTATTTAAAACAGAAACTCTCTTCTGTAATACAGTGCAACTCCTCGCTATGTAGAAAAGGGGGTACGTGCAAAACTAGCGAGATCTTTCAAAATGACAGAACCTGCCAAATTCAAGAAAACAGAAGCTACTGGTACTTCTTGAAGAGATGGTTTAAGGCCCAGTCCTCAAACCCTTGTGAGAGTAGCAGTGCTTAGAAATCAGGATGGTTTCCAGAACTACGCCCATTGCTAGCACAGGGTTTAAGTGAGATTAAGGGACACAAAAGATTTGTAGCAGCCCTCTGCAAAGATGGCTTTTCTCCATTATTAATCTTCACGGGGCAAAACCTCAGCAGCTATAAATGCAGTGGCAGTGCCCACGGGCTGAGAGGAGCATGAAGACTCTCGGCATCATCAACCTAGTGAGACAGCAGGAGCAGGTATCCAGTTTAGGAATACAGCTATAGTGTAAACACTATAGTTTGTGTGTCTTTTAGTATTCCTGGGATGCAACATTTCGTGCTTTTTGCTGCTCTTGTGGCTCAATGCAGACTACTGCTCTGGGCCCTGCGTGTGACCTCCATTTGTGCACGGCGTAATCCCAAGGAGAATGGGCTGCCGACGCGTCTTTGCACTGTCCTCTACAAAAAAAATCACACTCTGGCCCATGAACAGGGGAAATATTCCCTCTAAACTCCTAAGCCCGTACCACTAAAGGTAAGACCGTTGTGAGATTTAGCTCCTTAACATATCTACATCTAGAATATGAATTTCATACCATTGTTGGCTATGAAAAGAATTAATCCTCTAGTAAAAGGAAGATTAGTTAATGGATGAGGAGAAGGTCACTCAATTTATCTCAGCACTGGAAGAAGCGGTATTCTTTGCTGATTTTTGTACAAAGTTATGAATATCTGGAAAGCTTAAAGGAATAGATGGTACCACATGATTCTTTAATTTAGCCATTGAAATACTTTGTTAATGTTTATAAATTTTTAAGGATCCAATCCTATAAAGTCTTATTTGTATGCATAACCCTTGCTCAAAAACAGTATTGCTGAATTACATAGCATTTTTGCATTAGAAAAAATAATTTGTGTAAAGGTTGGTAGTACTGGGCTGTTAAATATTTATAAACACTTATCAAAATTATTTTATGAGGTAAACCTAAGAACCATCTGGTATCACCTATTATTTTATGCTCCCTAATTTTCATAACTATGTGTAGAAGTCAGCAAGTATCAGCAGTTCTTTTCTTATCTGAGGGCAGCCAAATGACCTTCTCCTTCTCCTTTAAACTTATACTCCTTACTAACAGAGGACTAATCCTCTTACTTCTACTCATCATGTAAAATGGACGTGCGATGCCAATAAGCTAATGAGCAAATCTGCTAGTGGGTTTGTTCATGGAGCTAAGAAGTTTTCTTCCACCTAGTATAATAATATATTCTTTCTACTGCACACACAGCCAACTGAGGGAGGGCATGACATCAGCTGTATTTCAGTTTTTGAAAATCCGTGACGTTTTTAACAGCAAGTAGCTGTGCATCCCTTCACAGTAATTTTCCCTTTCTTCTCTTTTTCAAAGATATACTAAACACCCATTAATTTCAAGTGAAGTTATAAATGCTTAGCTGGTCTCACAAGTGAGTCTTTGAATACAAACCTGCAAACCTGCTACTTGTGCAGCTGGTCAAAAAACTTTTTATAAGCTGCAGTTTCAAGAACAAAAATAAGTATTCCTATCTTTTGTGAGGTTCTTTTTTTCTTAACACAAACAATCGCACTTAAATCAATAGGATGAATAACATCATGGATAATGCGGTACGTTAAGTTATGCAAGCTAAGATCAGTCTTCCCTTATATTGTTTTGGTATTTAACTATGCAAATGGGTCATTCCACAAAGTACATCCATTTTTATCTAATCAAATAAACTTTTTTTTTTTTTTTTGCTGTTGAGCCAAATGAAAAGCAGATCTGCTAATCTTTTTTGTTAAAAAAAGAAAAATATTTAATAGCAGCAAGTCACTCCAAGGAAGTTTGCAATGCTTGTCATATAAACACTTGTATTGTGGGTATGAGCAACCAAGTGCATCCATCCTGGGTGCTGTACCCAATTGTCAGATGCCTATGTACTGAACAGGGAAAATATAAACACAAGCTGAATTTGAAGAAATGGTTCCTGCACATTAGATTTTGGGTTCTCAGCAATGATTAGTATTTTTCTACTGCCTTAAAAATAAATCTGAGATGGTTTCAGTTAAAGGAATAAAACTCCCAAAGCCTGAAAATCATTTTCCCATTGCAAATAATACATGGCTGGCAGTCCAGTCATGGCTTCTTCTGGTCACTGACTTTGTGACATGATCCAACACACTGTAAACAGGAATGTATGCTCATGTACTAAGTGTTTATTTTTTAACTGATTATGTCTTCAAAGCTGGGTTGAGTCAGGCAGTGTGAGGAATGTGTAAGGAACTGACAACAGTGATTTTTATCAAGTTTCTTTATATTTGCTATTTCCCGTTATACTAATAAGAATGTAAAATGACAGGCATACATAAAAGTGTTCATGATGCAATTTGCAAATATTCTTAGGAGCAAAAAAAGCAAGTTTTGATATAATACAAAGGCCTGGTATATATATCATATCTTGCTAACATGATTCAGAGTACTCAGGGAGGTAAGTAGTTGGCTAGAGACTCCCAGGACTGAGGTTTAATGATGGAGAATGGCATTTAGCAGTGTATTAGCTGCATGTCTTCCCTTCTTTGTTCCCTGTCCCCTGTCCCGTCCCCCCCCCCAAAAAAAAAAAAAAAAAAAGACAACCATAGTTGTGGTCCTTCTGACCCAACAGTTTCTTTTTAACAATGGCCCATATGGAGATAACAGTTTTGTATAGTCAGAAGCAAAAAAGCCCCATAGAAACCCGAACCCATTCATTTTCTGTTCCTTGTAGCATCTTAGGCGGCTTTCACCTTAAAGCAAACCAGCTATGAAGCAAAGATGAATCTTTCTAAAACCCTTCTACCTAGGTGCTCTCAACTGGAGACAGGCAACCGAATCCTTTGCTGCGGGCGGTAAATAGGAAGTTTACTTTGCAGAGCCAGAGCAGAGAAGTGCGGAACAGAGCGTGCGTGCTGGGAGCGAGAGAGGCAACCAACTGGTGATGCTCCTTCAAGCCTGTGTTTTGACAGTCCATGCAACCGCTGCAACACAGCACGTTTCACAGAGGCACCTCTCAGAGAAGAAAGTCACCCTGGCAAGAATCACGGTAAACCCAAAGCAGGGTCCTACGCCAGACCAGTTCGAAGGGCTGGTTAGGTTGGGTGCGGAGTAAGTTCGCCTGTTGTAGCGAAAACACCCCGCAATAGCGAGTTTGCCAAATCCAGTATTAATCGCTGGCAATAATAGCTTTTTCACTCAGACTGGCAAAACAATTAACTTCGCTCATATTTTGCTGGGGAGCCTGGAAGGCACTAGGGAGAGAAGGCAGCAGCACCCTCTGCCCGGCTTCCGCGCCCGCCGGCAGGCAGGGCTCCCCCTCCGCCCCTGCAGCCGGGGGAGGGAGAACCAAAATCAGCCCCGGGGAGGGACGGGCAGCATCACCACTCTCGGGGTGGGGGGGACCACCTCGCTGTGCTGTGGGAGCGAGAGGGGAGTCTCCTCCTTCCCTCCCTCCCCGCCCCGCTCTCTCCTCCCTCTCTCTCTCCCTCCCTCCCTCCCTGCCT
>VYXH01004839.1:135192-154252 GCA_013397275.1 Burhinus bistriatus
GGGGTGGGAAGACGCCGCGTGTGTTGCCGTGGGATTCTTCCACGTTGAGACCTACCAGGCGGTGGTAGCTGTAATGGGGAGGAGAGGGCAGCTCCCTCTGAACGCGAGCAACAAATGGCAGCGGGCGGCAGCCGGGCTGCAGGGGCAGCGGCGGTGCCCGCTGCGCCCAGGTGAGCTGCGCCGCCCCGGGCCGCCCCCCCCCGCTGCCCGGTAGGGCGCCGGGCGGGACCGTAGTGAGGGGGTGGCTGGGGCTCGCCGGGTGGCAGGTGTAGCCCCCCCGAGGCGAGTTGGGCGGGCGCTTGGCCGGGGGGGTCCGCGGTGGCCCGGCGCCCCGAGCAGGGCACGGCCGCGACCTTAGAGCCGGCACGGAAATGTCGTGATCGCTTGTGGTGAGCGGGTGCTGGATGCTCTGTGTGCGTGGAAATTGCAGGCTCTCCTCTCGCCGTGCTGGCAAATCTAAGCATCCAGAATTCCCCTCTCCAAAAATTTGGGAAATGTCTCAGATGTGCCAGCGGGAATTTTTTCTTTCCTTCTTGGCTTCTGCCTTCAGAAATTGGAAGATTTTAGAGTATCTGTTAGAAAATCGCCAAGTGATTCAGGCTGCAGCTTACCACCCAGGCTTTCTGAATGTCCCTAGACAGCAGAAATGGTGTGATTACAGAATAAAACAGCCGAATAACTTGGAAAGCATGAATAAACTAACTACTTGAAGAGTCAGAATGAAAACCAGGCAAACAACATTTAGTGCTCCTTTCAAAGAAGCGAGCACAGAGGTATTTACGTATATATGAAAATGACAAAATAAGCTAATGCTTTTGAGGTGATTGTAATTATTTTAAAAAGTAATAACCAGGAGAAAATGTTAGAGGTTTGGCAAGGGAAGGAAAATGAGTACTTTTAGAGGCGAAAGCTCTGACTCAGGTAGCCTTTTCTGAATGCTGAAAAATAACTGGCAACAATTCCTTCTTGTGGTAATCCGTCTAATAATTTATATGTTTAAATTGCAAGGTGTGCGTCACGCCCTACTGAAAGCAGTAGCTTGAAGGCTTTGATACAGAGCACCACAGTGTTCATATGGCTTACCCGTTGATATTATTCTTAGTAATTTAATTAAAAAGGACAGGTACACCATGGGCTTCTAGTTTGATTTAGAGAGAAAGAACATATTTAAGCTGTAGAGTGAACTGATTTGCAAAACCTTTGCCTTGTTCAGAGTCTAATTTTCTAGTTTAAATGTTAAAATTGCTTGGAATTAATTATAGCAGTGTGATTGCTTAGCTGCTTCTGCAAGTTGCTGTGGGTTTCTATGGGATTACTCCTACAGGTGGTATTCTGATGACTCAAGATAGCAGGATTGGGCCCATTTTCAGCTAGTTCCAGCATAGGGCACTATGTGGGGATGCGCCCGTTGGCACAAAGTCTTTGACTTTGATAGGAGAAGAACTTGGGGTTAAGTCCTACCTTTATTCAGCTATTGCTGGTTGGGTCACTGAGCCCTGATCTTGCTGTCCCTGAGGTCTGCTGTAAAATTTGCGGACTTCAGTCCAACAAAGATGAGCTCCTCTGGGTGACTGTAGTTTTCCATTGCCTTAGGGTGAGTTGAAGCTGCTCAGTATCTTGGAGATCAGGGCCTGAGTGAATGAGAAGGAGGATTATATCTGCAACTATGAAGAATTTTTCCGCACATGAGAGATTAATTGAAAAAGGAGTGTCATTTAATAGGGATATATATTCGTGCTCTGGATCCAGTCCTGTGCTAGTAAAGTCTATGAGAGCTTTGCCACGGAAAAACCGAATAGCAAGACTTTTAAGGACACGTTTGTCATTTGTCTCTGCTGTGTGCTTTACAGGGTCCGTATTTCAAATCTTTTGGGAGGCAGGAATCTTTTCCTGCTCACACTGAAGCCGCGTTAGAAACAAGAGTGACTTCGGAGCAAACACATAATCCCTCAGCTCAAGAAATAACCTCCAAGCAGTAGAACTGAAATTTATAAAATTCAGCCTTACTCAGAAGTGCAGACCTGGGTGTCTAAACCCAGAGAAAATGTATTGCTTTATTACAAAATCCCATTTAGATGTTCAGTTTAATAATAAGGCACTTCTGAATTTTGCTTTTAAGGGTATTTCCTGTCATTTCACTAGGAATATTTATGAGAGTAACACATGGGATATATGTCTCACTGGCAGGAAGAGTTTAAACTTTTTAATGAAATGAATAAGCAAGCAGGAGAATGTGTAGAAATATTTGTTGTTCCAATTTCAGTTCATTAGAAGATGGAGTAAGAAAGGTACTTCTCAATGTAGAACATTGCATCTGCAATCACTTCTAGGATTTATGGGTAACTACTGTCCTCGTCATCTGCATGCATGGTCTTTGGATCGGTCCTCATATGAGAATGCAAATTAAATTAGTGTTCTGAGGCTGGCAAAGTAATCTTTATCGTTTTCCTTCATCCAGTAAAATTTGTTAGTAAATACAGAGAGAACTGTTATGCAGCTATGAAATCCACAAACTTGTAATAATACTAAATAGAACCTTATTTTAAAATTATGGTATTTTGAGCCAAGAATAAATTATTTGAGTTGATGGAATATGTAGCATTTACCTTGGCTTGTTTGGCCAAGCCTTTTTAAGTATTATTTTATTTTCTAAAAGTAACCTCCAGAAAGTGCAAATTTGGTAGAACACCTCCGTGCTGGTATGAATCAAATGTCAATATGTCTACAGAAACTACAAGCAGTAAGGATATAGGAATTTCTCAGCACATTCGGTAGGTATTTTAAAATGGATTACAGTCTGTAAATACATGCATGAACAAGGTGTGCCTTCTGCTCTTAAATCCAATGTGCTATGGGTGAAGTAGCATCAAATTTAGAGTTGTTCTCATCTGGTGAACTGAAATCTCTGCTTCTAGTTTTAATCTAGCACTTTTCATACGGTAGTTTCTGTGCGTGCCTTGTTGTGGTGCAGTTTGTTCGTCTGGGTGTACAACGCCCATGTGGGTGCCTCCCAGAGAAGAAGCAGTATGCTGCCGTGTCAGTTTTACTCGCTGCTTCATCTGAGCTCATGGTTTAGATGAACAATCGCCAAACCCACTGTGGAGGAGGATCGCATTACTTCACGGTTAAAGATGAACGCTCCTGCTTCATGAAGATTTGTGTGGGTAGTTGGTGCCTGTGTCCGTAGTTGCCATCGATGACTTGGCATTGCTCACCCCGATAGACTAAACAGCATTTGTAGCTGGCGCTGGCTTGGTTTGCACAGAGACTTAGTTTGAACTTTGAAGAACAAACACAATGCTTACTGCTGCTGAACAAGAAAGTAACTTTTATTCCTCTCCCCAGTGGATATTTAAATGCTCTATTGAGTACCTTCAGCAAGCAGGTTTTGTTTTGTTTTGTTTTGTTTTAAATTAGCTTTTTTCTGCACTGACTTAAACACTGGACATGGGAAAAGCCTTGCACTGTAAGGATTGGCACAGGTCCCGAGTCCTGCTTTCCACCAGCAAGGAAAAGGCAGTGGTGGCTGAATTAAAATGGGTTTTCTCTTTCTGGAAGGCGTGAACTTGTATAGGGATGGAAAAAAAACCAGGGAGAGAGAGAAACTGAAACAGATGAAGAAAGCCAGATGCCCTCGAAATAGGGCAAAAGTAAAGGACGGCCAGAAGGAAGGCAGTGGCTGAGCTGGGTAGTTTGACTTCCCGAAGGATGGAGGGATCAGTGGGGTTTTGCCATAGCCGTCTGGCTCAGCTCCCTGCTGTGCCGTGGGACTCCTGAAAAGATGTTTTCGTTGATTTCAGTGGGACTAGAAGCCTTGCTGAGGTATTGAACTGGCTTTTTGTGTCTCAGCTCCACAGACAGAAAGGAGATTAAAATGCCTCTCAAGTAAATGGGGCTGATAAAAGGCCTTTTCAGAGATACATTGAACTGGATAATTGGAATTTTTACTTAAACAGAGATGAAAATTAGCACTACAGATCTTGATGTACTTGATTAACGTTTACCTCCACTTTTCAGGGTCAGTTCAACTAGCTAGTGTGTGTTTTAAATGAATTTTGTCCTACATTAATACCAGTTTCATAAAGCTGCTAAGTTACCCTTTGAGAAGAGGAAAAACATTGATCTCTGCCTGCCAGATAGTACTATAAAGATACGATAACAAGAGAAAGTGAAAGGTGATAGCACATAAATGAGATGCTACTCTGGCTTGGAAGCAGGAAAGCAAATGGAGACTATTTAATTATTCAAGGAACAATAACTGAAAAGTCTGCTTATAAAGTGACAGTAAAAGGGCAGACAAACAGAATAAAAAGAAAGTTGGGAAAGGGAAACAATGCATAAAGAAAGTAGAAGGTGGGCAGGAAGGGATCAAATTGGGCAGAGGATGGATTTAAAATTTCCATGGAGTTTTCAGTTGGAAAATACTATCTGTATAAATCCATATATCGCAGTGCTTACATAACAACCTGTATTTTACTCAAATTGTGGAAGTCTGACATCCTTTGGACGCACAACCTCAGTTAATAGGGCATGTGTTTTTAAAGGTGGCATCCCTTAGTGGCAGGCTGTTTTAAGACGTATACTTTGTGGATGTTGTTAGTTTTGATGGCGTTATCATTTTCTCTCCTGTCCTCCAACAAATAATAGCATTGATTTTAAAGGGACTGGGTTTTTGCAGTTTACCAAAACTGGGTTATATACTTTCGCAACTGTACTAACTAAAGATGTTTTGTATGTAAAGATCGTGAGTATTCAGCATTCCATTAGAGTGCTTGAACTACCGAGTGTTTAATATGCTTGTACTGGGAGTTAGTGGGACATGTGAAAAGCATGTGAGGGTTATTTCCCTCATCTAGATTACAAATGTGTACCACTTTGGCAGAATATACTTACAAAGTATACATTTTTATGTGCATGTGAAGAATTAGCAGCAAAAGGCTGAAGCCTTTGGACATTCAAACGAATCTATGCTGTTTACTATTTTAAAAGTATTATAATTAAACAAAAGCACTGCGTGTACAGTGTTCAGTTCATGCAAGTACTCCTCCTTTAAGAACAGAGGCAAGTATTTCTTCTCCTCTTAGAAGAGGAACCACAACAAAAATTTCATATGAACTTGCTTGCTAGGTCATATATGGTTAAGCAAGCAATGGTGATTAATGTATCTTATTGATGAAACTTCAGCTTACAGACATTCAAACCAAAATAAGTTTAAGCTACAGTGTTTTAATTCTTGACTTTTTTAGGCATTTTTATTTTGTGTTGGGTCATGAAAATTGGCACAATCTATTTAGACTTCCATGCAAATATTTTTAATTCTTCATATAGCAGTATTTGTGTATTGTTTTCAATACCCTCTTAGCTTAAAAAACAAAAACAAAAACAAAAAAACAACCCACTGTGAAGGCTTTTCATACACTTCTAAAAACAGATTCTGTAATGCTTTTTTTAGTCTGAAGTTTTGAAGTGGTAATGTTCTGTTATACTTTCCTCCATCTAGGCAAAGATGGTATTTGCCAGAAACAAAAATCTTAAATCAATACGTGCAAATGTAGGAGTTCTAGAAGAGAGAGAATACTCAAAGGCAGGAGACTGTTCACAAGACTGGGAATCAGTAAATCCAGGGGTCAGTCTTTCTAGCAAGTGTGGCGAGGGTTTTTGTTGTGGGTTTTTTTTTTCCCCCTGGATGTGCTGCAGATGGTCTTTAAAATTTATCTTGATTCCTCTGTATTATTAAACATAATTTATTGTTATTAGTGTCAAAAGTGAAAATGACCCTTAGTTCTTTTCTCCTGAAATGAAGTTAACAGTGTACAACTGCCATTGCAACCTTCAAATAGTCTGACAGTGTTTCTAAACGTCCTTTTTGCCCTTGTTTTCAGCTTTGTTGACACCGAGTCATTGAGATGAGAATTGGTGACTTTTGAACAGCCTATTTTTAACAAAGCTTATAATAGGCTATTATTGTTCATGAATAGTGTTGGTCCCAATCTGCACACACGAAAAGGGAAGGCATGTATCAGAGAACTGCTTTTAAGTACTCATTTTCGGGTTTTGCTGTTCTCTGGGTGTGCCTGGTCCTGTTCTGTAGATAAGAGTATCGATCTTCACTCTACAGCTGCAAGGATATCTCCTCTTTTTTAAAGCTGAGAGATTCCAAACTGTTTCCAGAAAATGGTCTACATGACGTTATAAAATGGGATACGAATGGGAAATTGTTGTTATCTAGGATTTTCAAACTTAGACTGAAACAACTTCCAAAACATCAGTTCACAGTATTGCTCAGAACTTCAGTTGTCACTTCTTGCACGCTGCAAATAACTGAAGCACTCCAATTCAAGTGGAATAAGAGCATCTCAGCTTTGGCTTAAAAGCAGCACATGGGTGACAGCATGCAGTGAATGGGCAGTCCTTTCCCTGTAGGTAAGTAGTGAGGCTGCAAAGCTGAGATATCATGTCCCTACAGACCAGATTTCTGATCCCGTTCTTGGTTTTAAGCAGACTGTTGTCATTGAAGGGTTAATAATTTCTGTTAAGAAAATGCATCGGTCATTCTCTGTTTCCAGAATATTTCACGGTTTTTGCCCTTTGACAGAAGACATTGTATATGTATTCTGCTCATCATTTTCATCAATTACATGCTATGCTTATTGGCAGCTCTCATGCATAAATATGTATTTTACTAGAGTAAGAGATGACAGGATTTAGACATGTAAGAAACCTAAATCTTTGGCTCAGAAAAAATTCCTGATGGATACAAATGGTATTTCAATAAGTTTCGATCCAAGAACTTTTCTTACAAAGCGACATGACTGTTCTTCTTGCCAGTCACGGCAGGTGCTCCATCTGTACAAATACTGCCCAATTTGAACCAGTCAAGCTTAACATTATTTTTTTTTTCCCCCGCTATCTGCCACATTTTCAACAAATTTTCTCAGCTCTTTAAACAAGTGTGAGGCAGCAGTGTGGAACAGAATGGACAGAGGCCAAGCAATTCCTTAATTGTAGCAGATTTTTTTTAACACGTTGAACAACAACAGTCAACTGTGCAATGTCAGTAGCATTGCAACTTCCCTTGGTTGTGAGCAAAAAAAAAAAAAATTTGCATGAATCTGTTAAAAATTGAATGCATGCTGTTGTATTGTCTAATATCATCTCAGCTCTTCTCATTGTTATGCTGCATGAACAACTATGAACGCATCAGCTGTGTGCTGTTCTTTTGATCCGGTTTGTGCAGCAATAATTGATGTACCCTCTCGCGTTCAGTCTTTGTTGTCTGAGAATGGCTCTTTCTCGCAAGCTGGCCGTAGGGATCTTTGCTATTACACCTTTGCCGCTGATTTCAGCTCACAAATGTGTATTTATTTTTTACATACAAAAAGCTGTTGTGCTAGGGATCTTTCCTGATGTGAAATCAGACTGCAGGTCAGATCCAATAAAATGTATTTTGCATTAATTTCAGGATTAGTTTGTATAAAAATACCATTCCAATTTGGACTTTCTGTCTGGCTGCATCGCTGTACCACAAACATACTTCTACAGACTCTCTCCCTTCTCCAAAGAAGAACCTAGCCTTCCCTTAGAGAAACTCTCTCCATGCAGTGTCAGCTCCATGCACTGTCATCTTAGTACTTTTTTTACTGTGGCATGCCTAACTTGGGAAGCAATGCTGTGATGATAAGTAAATTGCTTTAAAAAGTTTATGGATGTTTGAGTTAGCTGGAAAATCATGAGAAAAACATGAGGTGAATGAGGACACTGCAGGTTGCACAGGTCCTTTATTTTCCTCTTGCTGTGGAGTTGCAGAGCAGGTAAGCTCTAGCTTTCTGTGGGCTTCCCAAAAGGAGTCTTATTGACTGGAGTTATTGTCGTGGTTGTTGTTTTAATGAAGCAATTTTAATCATGTGGGCTAAAACTTCTAGTTTTAAATCCTGGTTCTAGAAGCTGTCAAGTACAGCTTTGAATCCCAAGTAATCACTTGGGCTTCTGCAAAGGGAGACTAAAATACTGTCAGGCTTGCAGAGTAGCACTTCATTAATGCAAAGCAAGTGGGGAGCGAGGGGCTGATTCTGTGACCATTTGTGTTCTTCCATTCACCTGGCTACCCCAAGTACCCTTCTCAATTTCCTATGCATCCATAGTTTCCTCAATTTTATTTTATTTTATTTTTTTAATATTATTACTTCTCTTCTAAAAATATTTAAGGCAAGGGGTTAAAAAGACTGTTGAATTTAATAAATACCTGTATTGTAGTAGAAATTACATTTTTGTGACTGCAGATGTCATGCGTGTATGTAGGAGCTAATGGAGCTCTAAAAGCATTCGGTGTCAGCCCTTCTGATGTTGTTTCTTCATTTTGGACCAGTGAGTTGCAGGTGAAGGGCACTGACAGTCACTTTTTAGTGACTTAAATACCACAGCTGACAGAGAAAGATTTAAATTCTAAGGATCAGCTCTCAAGGAAGTGCACTTCACTATTGCCATCTAGGAAAAAAAGCATGTTTGTTTTTAATTACAGATACTGAGCTTGTTGTGGTCAGTTGATGTGAGTAGAGGTAGGCTGACTGTAGAGGTGCAAAGTATGTGGTAGTGAAAAATGGAGATTGGTGAGAGGTGGACTTCTTGCTGACATTGATGCTGTACTCAGGTTCACAGTTTTCACCCATATACCTGGCTGTTCTTGGAGTTACCTAGCAGCATCTTGGATAGAAGGGTTGCTCCTGGAAACAGTTCCCTTTTGGTCTGAGAAATTAACTATAAACTTCGTCCCTTCTCCAGTATAACTTAAGACTAGATGATTTTATTTGACAACTTAATAATTGTACCTAAGCTGCCTCTGAAAATATTTTGCACTTGGATTTTATTAGTCTTGAATATATTACTTCTTCAAAAGAATTTTTATAGTTCTTACTAAATAAAGAAAAAGGAAATTAAAACCAAGTGCTCTGTGTCTTCCCTTCCAAAACAAATTCAACATAAAAGTGTAATTATATTATCTTTTCATCATTTTCACACCAGCATGGGGAAAAAACCACCCATCTGTGTAAATTTTTTGAAACCTGCTTCCTTTGCCATAGCCCGTACTTTTTCAGATTAGAGAGGAACACTATTCCTCAGATGTGATAAGGAGAATATTACTATTCAACGACTGTGATAACAAGCAAAGAAAACACTGGGCTGAAAAGTCAGGTGCCCTGCTGCTCTACAGCAGCAGCGGTGCTGCCGTCTCGATGTCAGTGTTGTAGAAGGGAGTGGGTATTTGCAGGCTCCCTGTGAGCTTCATCGCCACAAGGGCCACATGTGCCCACAGCCACGTCAGACCACGGCTTTGGCATCACCTCTTTACTTCAGGGGCTCTGCTGGACATTGTAAAGTTCGCCTTGCATCCTTAGGCTGTGTTGTTCTTCTCCCTGCCAAGGTGAAAGCCTTGGATTTTTCCTTAGGGATTTGACCCTGAGTTCATTTGAAGGCGGAACTTGATTTCCTTGCCCATTCAGTAAAAAACCCACCACCACCACGAAAACCCCAAATGAACCAAACAAAAGCGCCAGCCTCTGTCAGCACTGCTTCATCAGACGTGATGGGGTCGGTGTTCCTCTGTTCGAGTTTGCATTTGTTGGGCTTGGGGAGGGCTGTCTATAAAGAGCTAGTAGGGATGGACCAGGTAAAATACCTGTGTATGAAGGCTCATCTGAAGAGATGAAGGGCAGAAAGATCAGGACATGCTGAAACATTGCCTGTAAGATTGGTACCTCTGGTGAGAGGTAAAAGATAAAACATCTGGCTAATGCTAAAGCATCTCCTCGCTAAGCCTACAATTACTTTCTTGGCAGCCCTGATGGAGGTATTTTCCTGGGCCCAGAGAAAATGGGCATTTTGGGTGTGCACAGGACATGGGGATTTGTCAGGGCTGAGACATGGACACTGGTACAAAGGGCAAGTTGTGGAGCTCCTAATCCATCCGGGGAAGCATCACAGACAAATCTGTCTCTGGGCATCTGCGTGAAGGGCTCACGGCTATCATCACTAACACGCTTCCCTCAGAAGTCATTATCTTAAAAGCCTGTTCAAGAGCTGGGCTTTTCTACAGAAGAGGAGTTTGTTTTATAGGATCAGTGGCCAGTCCAGGGTGTAAGAAGAATGATGACAGGTTTTCAGTACCTGCTGCTGCCAAACTTAGTTATGCTTACTGTGCTCTAAAATTTGAGTTTTTAACATGAGTATCATCAGTGTGAGTCGAGGATGTTTTTAATTGCCGTCGTTTGCATAAGGCCTTCAAGGTTGCGATTCAGGACTTCAGGACGTCTTCCCCAAAACCTTACTGAGAAAAAGTGCTCAATTCTTTTCTCTTAGTGAGTGGCATGGTTTTGGGAAGGGTGGGTCGGTGAGATTTCAATGTTCTCAGCAATGGGAGAATCCCGCATGGCATTTTGCAATGTGCGTTTAAAATCTCTGACTTGCCAGCTGTTTCCCTTTCATTTTTTTTCGCTCCCCAGAACTTTTAAAACCTTGTTCTAATTTTTTCACTGAACCAAAGCGATGTTTAAAAAACAGAGTCCATTTGAGATGTTGGCACAACAAAGAAAGAGTTTTAGAAGATATGAGTCAGCTTAGGAGGTGTGAAATGGGAGGTGGACAGGTCTTTCCTTTCATAAGGGAAAATGGTCATTCTGAATAAGGAGGTAAGGTGTTCTCAAGTGATAGATTAGAAGTCTTCAAAAGGCTTAAACGAGTGCAGCACCTCTGCGTTTCCCAGTCGAGGGTGGGGAAATGTTTTATTATAGCATAGCAGTGTAGTGAGTTAATAAAAAGCAAACTTTTTTCCTTGCAAATATTTGGATACTAATGAGAATGTTTACAGTCCCTAAACTTTTTACTGTTTTCTTTTTATCATACTGTCTCTTCCCTTTTTATTGCTGCTGCTTTTTGAAAGTTACATCTTTCCCCTTCCTGAGATGTGTCAGCTCCCATGCACCAACTTAATGCCTTGCGAGGGCTAAGAGTTACCTGGCGCAGGGCAGCAAAAGATTGTCAGTGCAGGTACCTGGAGCTGGTCCTCCTGTACTGCTGCCGGAGCTGATGGATGGGTCTGCTGGGAATGGAGCTGGATTCTTACGAGGAGAAGGAGCCACGGGAATGTGCGTAGGTTCAGATCTGAGACCAGGGTTGTACAGAGGTGTTCCCATTAGTGATTAGGTTGCTGTTTGTTTTGGAAGCATCAGTATTGTGGGTTGGTTTGTGTTTGTTTGGGTTTTTTTTGCTTGAGAATCACTCACATTTAAAGACTTGAGGTAAACTTGCATAAATCTGAGCTCACTGAAGTTGCTTTGTTTAAGGTGGGTGTAAGCCGTCGTAGATTTACGTCCATAAAGTGCGTGCTGTCTCAGTTTGTGATACTTATGCAAAATCATAATGAAAACACCTTAAGAATGGATGTTATTCATACTGATTTGAACACAGCATATGTCCAAATGGGAAGTGAGGTATTGTTCCTCACTTGCAATATAAAAATACTTGAAATAACTATTTCTGGGACTTCAGTATTACCTATTGAATCCATATCTACCCTTGTCATCTGACAGGCTACTAAAACAAGATTCTGCTCAAAGCGATAGAAGTGACAGTCATACAATGCATTTCATTCCTGCTGAACCCTGTTATGTAGTTAGTTCGAGGAGATTGGGATCTTGCTTCAGTCGTTCAAGGACAGTCCTTAGGAAAGGATTTGCAGAATTTGTGATTTGCAGAATTTGTAATTGTGCCCATAAATCGCCTGCTCCCCCTGCAAGTATGGTGAAATTTCTGCTGCAGCTCTACCGTTCTGTTTTGGGGAAACAGCGTGTCTATTTTATTTGTTTGCTTGTTCCCTCTTTTTCAAACCCCGGAGGTTGTGTTGTGCTTGCAGTGAATTCCTTCTGCCACTGCCACGGATCGTGCTTTCCGTCCTCTGCAACGTTGTTATGTAGAGTTGCTTCTGTGCGCTGCCAGCGTTTGACCCCTTGCAGCTGGCGGTGAGTAGAAGAAATCATGCATACAGGAGACCCAAACTCTGCCCTTAGCTGTGCTTGTGAAAACCTGTGGCATTATACAATTGACTTGAAAAGACTTAAGAAATCCCGTGAGATCCACTCCACTGAAAGTCGCTCTGTAAATGTTAGACAGGGCTGTTGTTTTTTGCGCTAGTACATTTTATTTTAAAGCCGTACCTGAACTGCAGTCGATGATACTGTTTCGTAACATTGAAGTAGAGGGACAGATCTGGAGTATGAGATGTGCTGTGCTGTCAGTGGAGTTTGCTACTAAAACTGTCTTAGCTAGGCGCTGTAGCAGCATCTGTGCTGTGAGACAGACGTGCTCTGTGGGCTTCTGGTTCCTGGCGACGTTCGAACCACTGGTCACGATGTGACTGTCGTCCTCTGTGGCCTCATCTCTTTTGGGAAGGGGCCAGGCCCATCTCCTGGCAGGGAGTCCCAGGCCCATCTTGGTGGACGTTGGCCCTGCAGCACAGCAGGTCCCAGGCAGCAGAGGGGGTTGTCCTCCCTGGGCCAAGACGACTGGGCCTGGCACCATCCAGTATGGAGCAAGCACAGGGCTGAGGAACATGAAGGGAAGGTGCTCGCATCCCCTCAGACTCCAGGCAGTGGGGTGAAGCTCTGGGGTGGTGGTGTAGCTGATGGCTGTGCCTTTTGTGGCTGCAAAACATAGTGTACGTGGAGATTCATGTTGCTGTATGGAAAGGCCCATATGACCTTTTTGTTTCATGTTTAATGCAGAACCATAGGAAATAATATTCAGCCTATAGACAGGTATTGTACTGACCACTGCAGCCATGCCCTTTTGAGCAGCTGGCATCTTTGACTCATACCAGCCTCTGCAAGTGTGGAGGATACTTCATACAGCTGGACCACAAATAACTGAAGAGCTTGAATAGCTATATAATTCTTCTTTAAAAAAGTTTTGCAAAGGTAGACCTGAGTAGCTTGACGTGATGGTCAAAGAGCCGTGCCCTGTGCCATGTAGTTTTCTTCGTAGTTTCTTTGCATTGTGATCCTACTGGGACAAGAAAGCAAATCAGGAGAAGCGAGGAAGTGAAGCAGAAGATACAGCGAGATGTATTATACATACCTCTGGTACTGTCATTAGACGTTTTTACCTACTTCTCAGAAAGAAGACTGAACGGACTGTTGTACATGGATTTTTGCGATTGCTTAATGTAGAAGGGGAGGCGGAAACATCGAAATTACATGTGAATTATTTGTATGTCCAATTTGCTGTTGTGAATGGAGGAGCGAGGATGTTAAAAGCTGTTAATTACTATGAATTTTATTGTACTGACT
Organism: Burhinus bistriatus; assembly: GCA_013397275.1. Lineage (NCBI taxonomy): Eukaryota > Metazoa > Chordata > Aves > Charadriiformes > Burhinidae > Burhinus > Burhinus bistriatus. The sequence goes on from VYXH01004839.1 coordinate 148,530, forward strand.
ATGGTTATAGCCGTGGGCTATGTCTGCTCTGGAGGGTAACCTAGTGCCGTGTAGTCTAAGGGCACTTCTGGGAGGGAGGAGGGAATGTGCCAAAATGCTCACTGCTGAGCAGTGAAGTTACATCTAGATGTTTTTGTCATGTTACCGGAGAGGATTGGTGTTTTTCCTTCAAGGCCTGAACATGAACAGTTTTCTTTATATGTCTTCTGGTAAGTCCAGAACAGAAAAAAGAATAGAACAAAAGTTACGATGCTGTAGTACAATATCTTCACATTTTTTATTCTGTGTTTCCTATATTCGAGGGGTTTCCTAGCAAGAATAGAAACATCTGCAGTAAGAACTCCTATTTATGTTAATCTTTTGCAATCAGCATGCAGTCTGAAATAATTACAATGAATACACTCTCTGCTCCAAACACTCACAACTTGCATTTATTTCAGGATTCTTTGCCTCAGAAGTCTGAGAACATAATCCCTCATTCTGCTCTGCTTCATCTCCTTTACATGAATTTATCCAACAGTACCTTTTGTACTGTTGTGAGCTTCATTAACAATGGTCGTGCCATAATAAATTACATAGATCAAGAAGTTTTTAATTAAATAAGTTAACAAAAAAAAAATCAAAGCATAATATATTTAATTAGGTAACATTTTCCTGTCATAAATTTGCACATGAGGTGTGTAATGAAGTAGGCCCGGGTAAGATCTATAATCTGAAGTTCTCTAGCCTTCATAGCTTTCATAATTTGATCTCCAAAAAGATTTTTCTTTCTTTTTTTAAAAATATTTTTAAAAAATCATGGGTCAAACATACCTCATTGTGCAAGGGATTATGCAAACTTAGCAGAAAAACAGCAGACATGACTGAGTCTGTTTGACCCTGTGAGGGCACATCTTCCAGGCTTTCCTCCTCTGTTTCTTTTAGAGCTCCTCACCGTAGTCAGAGCTATTTTCTCCAACCTGGCAGTGGCCCTTCAGGTCCATTCATTTGTTTGGCGCTGGGCAGAATTGGGGGGTATTTTTGGTCAAATTGGCCAATATATATATGGGAATAAAGAGCACGTTCAGAGCCAAGTCTCTGTGCGTTTAGCTGGGCTGTTTGCCCAGGCATGTGGGAAGGAAAAACAAGATCAGGCTTAGCCCATGTGTCCAATGCCATGGAGGAGCTCCTCAGGTGTCCTCAGCACCTGCCTTTGCTTTCTGTTTCGTGAACTTGCATCCAGAAATCATAGGATTGCTGTACTCTACCCTGCCTCCTAGCTTCTTATATGGCTCAGCCAGGCTTGCTTTCACTCGGGCGATGTTCCCGTCTTACGGGATTTGGTCCAAAAAGCACAGCTTTGGTTTTCCTTTGTGTCCAGGATATTCAGTTTTATGACAGTGACTGGTGCTCTGATTTTTGATGATGAGATCATGCAGGGATTGAACAAAAACCAGTGGGAGAGGACATGGAAAGGAAATCTTTAAAACTATGAATATTGATTTGTGGTTTTCCCAGACATCTCTGCAGAGTCACAGAGAGCAGCGCAAAGGGAGTATGCTGGTACATTACATGCACTGTTTTGATTTGGTGATGCACAGAGTCAGAATCATGTTTTGTAATTGTCTTTCACAAGTGCAAATGGCTGTGTATTGAAGGCTATGAGCAATAATTACCAGTATTTATATCTCTGTGAAGCATCCTTTCCTTTTGATATTTTAACTTAGGGCTGATTTAGAGAGGCAAGATTGATGTCAGCAACGTCAGTCTACGCTTTGGGTTGGGTTTCTGTTTTTTTTGGGGGGTCCACTCCCATTATTCTATGCACGATTAAACCCTGAAACCAGGGAATATGACTTTTGGACATTCTGTGAAATAACATTGCACTGGGACATTTGATTTGTATATACGTACAATTGGGGGATGCAGGGTGAGAAAAAGATGTATGATGGAGGGAGGTAAGGGAAAGATAGACATGCTGGGTCAGATTGTGACAATACTGCCTGTGATGGCATTGACAGTGCTGTGTCTCTGTCGCCTCCTAGAGAGCTGTCTCCTCGTCTTAGGTCACTGTAGGGGTAGCTCAGTGTTACGGGAAGCAGAAAAAAAGGAGTCTGTTTGCCAGTAATTCTTCTGCTTTCTGCAAGATACATGTCATATTTGACCAGATGAGGTCTGTTGTGAAGATGAATTGGCAGCTCATCTGAGATGGTGTATAACTCCTAAAATTCACCAGAAAGGTCACAAACCTGTGAGCAGTTGGATCTCTTACACTTCTCTGACCCACAGCCTGCAGTTAATTGTCCACCAGAAGACATTATAAAGCGTTTCAGTATATCCAGATATCCTGTCTCTCTCTGTCCCCCTTTTTACATCAGAAGAGACGCAGCTCTAATTTTAGAGAAGGTAGGAAGGCATGAAGTTTATATAGCAGAAGTACACCTATTTTACAGAAAATGCCCCATTTAAGTTTTGGAGATGTATCTGAACAGTTGCCAGACAGCACTGCTACAGTTGGAGCGTATTGCACAGGATCATTGCTGTAGTCCTTTGCAGTCTTTTAGATAGCTTCTAGCACGCATGGTAGTCTGGTGGTAAAGAAGAGGAACACACAGGTCCAGAGAGCAAAGCCAAAGTGAGAGGAAAGAGTAGCGGGAACACAAGGGTAGGGCAAAACCTAATGCTTAGAAAAACAGTGGGAAAATTAGTCAAGAAAAGATAGGAATTAAAATGCAAAGCGTTGGCTGACATAAGCAGCTCACTAATAGTCACTTGCTGGGATGAGGATGTAGTACATTCAAGAAGAGACTCAAGCAGACCTTCCCCCAGAGGTTTGGGAATCTCCCATGTGAAGGACCTTCGGGTGAGTGGGAAGAAACTCTCCCTCTTAAAGTGATACAAATTAGATGGCTGAGGCAGAGAAATTCTTTCATTCTAGCTGGAAAAGAAGATACTAGAAATTAAGGTCTCAATGACAGGAGTGTGTCAAATTAATGCATTATGTATTTTTGGAATTATACGATGTGCCATAAGCCAATTTCATTCCAGGGGAAATGTGACATCTTCTCCCTCATGAGTGAGGTTTCCAAAGGGCTGAAAAGCAAGGAAAACATAAGGCAAAAAGAGAAGTTGTCAAATGGAGGAGAAAGGCATTGACTGTGTGTTCAAACGGTAGAAATCAGTGGTGGTGTATCCTACCTCTCGACCCCTTCTGATAGCTCTGTGTGTTTAGGTTGCTAGATCTGTCTTCCATTTTTGTTCCGTGTCAGGGCAATAGATTTTACCTTGACCTGTAAAGCCAGTCATATCCTTTTACATAGCAGCGACTTCCCAGAGAGCAGAAACGTAAATCTACACTGTTGTCATGAGGTACATGCTGGCCTCACAGCAGATCTGTTTTTTTACCCACAAGAATGTGTGCAAGAGGATTTTGCTGGGCTGCTGGAAATATTTGAGCTGCAGTTTTAGGTACTGAATGATTTTTTTTTTCTTCTGCTTCCAAAATTTGAATAGTTTAGAAAGGACATGTAGAGTTATCATCTGCAATCTGAAATGGTCTTCCTTTTCAGAAAATTATTGTTTCTGGCATTCCTGTTGGGGAAGAGGAGCTGTCCTTTCCAAGACATTTGGTGTAGGTATGAAAATGTTCAAAGAGCTGACAATTAATAATTATTATTCACTGTTGCTGCTTTGCTTCTAGTGTAGTGAACATATTTTTGGAGTACAGTTAAATCCAAGTCTCTCCAGGGCCTATTGGTATTTTGCTAATGCTAAATTAAAGCGTGCCATGTGCTGTGCACTAGGGGTGGTCAGCAGTGGCTTGACAGAATTTAATTGTGTGTGTGGCAGGGGTGCTCTGGGTCACTGCGTGGTAGGTGTGACACAGCCCCAATCTGGTGGGAAAGCAATCTTTCACAGCCCCTTGTGTTTTCATGAACAGGAAGGAGACATCCCCTAGCTGCTTTCCATCCTGCCCACAGGTGAGAGGTGGTCCAGCTCCCGGAGTGGGCATCCTGCACAGCCACTTTTTGTTCGTTCTGCTCATCACCTCTCCCTTCGCTTTTGCTACTCCCAAGCTGTAAATACTTAAAATGAGAAATGAGTTAATTAGAAGTCATGAAACAGAGATGAAAGCTGAGCTACCTTAAAAAAAATCAGTAAGTGAAGAAGCAGGTCCAGGTTGGAGAAGAAGGGAAGGAGTCTTTATTAGCCTTCAAAATTATCTTCCTGTTAAGCTGTTGAAGCGTAGATTTGGAGGTATCAATACAAAAATTTAGTCGTATCCCTTCTCTCACTGAGGGTTAAGCTAGGTCAGGCAACTGTGCAGTGGCACAGGAGTTCATAGGAGAGTGGTTACTGCCATCTCTGGAGCATTGCAGTAACTGAAGGAGCAACCTGATGGGTTGCAATGCCCAGAGAGGTATAGGTGCGGGTGGAGGTTTGGGGCAGAAGTACCCCTGATGTGTACTGCACCCACAGCTTGTCCTCAGTGAAGGGTATGCTGCCTCAGTGGTCCTCAGGGAACGGCGTGCGGCCTCAGGGCAGGGAAGGAGGAGGAGCTGTGGTGGCGACTTGGTGCAGGTGCTGCAGCTGGTTAGGTGGTGGCTGGGCAGAAGAGTTCAGGAGGAGAGCACAACATCTGAATTGGGCTAGCATGATGTTTGGGAGTTATTATGTGGCATGGCGGCATTTTGCTAATTTATTTAGTAATTTGTGATGGCAGTAGCTGAATACTGAGCAGCTTAAATCTAAGCAACTGCCATTTCATGCTTTGGTGAAGAGAGAGTGGGTGAGTGAAATAGTAGGGGTAAATTGAGAATAGGAGTGAAACCAGTATGTGCAGCTTTCTCTGAACCTGCCCACCTCTTTCTTTGTGTAATATTGGGCAGCTGGGGCTGTGCTATCTCAGCTTATCATCAGTAATCAGGCTATAGATCTCTGGGGACATGTTTTGCTTTCAGTTGCTTTGGTAGAAATCTAAACTTATTACTTAGATTATTTACATTTAGACCAGGAAAACTGCAAACAGAATTTGAGCCTTTTTTGTCAGTTTGGTTGGTGGGAAGTACTCTTATTTTATGAGACCCTGCTATCTTTGTTAATTCAAAGAAGAAACCGCTTGAATACAAAATGAGAGAACATTTGCACTATTGTCTTTTTTTTTTTTCCTTCTGTGAGGGAAATTGTACCGATCTGAGGAGGAGTAAAACTAACAGAGTTCACTATAAATTAAAGTACTTAGTTTATTGCAAAGTGACATTTTCCTAATCCATAATATTACACCAACCTGTAAGAGCATAAGACACAAGACTTGACCAACTTAGTTACAGAGGTAATTGAATTCTTTCAGCTGTTTCAGACATCTTTCTGGGGGATTTCCTCCCCCTCCCTTGAATTCCATGGAGTTTTTCTCTTAAGTGGCCCACTGGATTCCCTATATGCTTTTTCAGGCCAGGCTAGGTAGGTATGTTTATGAGTTGCAGTCCTGCATTGCTTTCTCCAGAGGTGTAATTTAGAAACTGGTGTTTCATTCATTACTGTGCTTACCTTGTTCTGAATCTATGATTTTGTCTGTTGTTCAGCTTGCAGACCGATGACTCATTCCTTTGCTTCAACGGATAGCTGCACATGATCTTAGCCCATTCTTAGATGAGCTTTGGGAGTGAGCTAACAAGAAATGTTTACAGCATTCAGGGTGAATCGCAATTCCACAGAAAAATGTATTTTACCAAAAAAAAAAAAAA